>SJYA01001962.1:71203-226538 GCA_006410615.1 Neotragus moschatus | reverse complement strand
GGGAGGGGGGTTCAGAATTGGGAACTCATGTACGCCTGTGGCAGATTCATGTTGATCTATGGCAAAACCAGTACAGTATTGTAAAGTAAAATTTAAAAAAAAAAAAAAAGAAAAGGGAAATCATAGGACTTAGAATAAAGTGGATTCTACTAAGTCTTTAAACCATGGTGGCGCTTATGTTGGGAGCTTCTCAGTCTGTTAATGTTCATGGCCAGATTAGTGGAGGCAGCTTTTTAAAGGTAGCAAGAAATTGACCCCAATTTTCACTGAATGGAGGTAGCTATCTTAGTTTTTTTTGGACTGTCTTACGCCCTGTTTTCACACAGATCCGTGGTTTCCCTTGATTAACTTCATTCCGTGCCACTGAGCAGCTGGTCTTAATGATGACGGTGGACTATTTCTTCTGAGTCCAGGCCCAATACCACTGAAAGATACCCAAGATAATTCACCACCCCTTACTTCCTTATCTTTTTTGTGAACCAGGAAAATGGTCTTACTAAAACAAGGTTTTTTGAGATTTTAGAATCTTGATTATTTTAAGATCGTTCCTAAAATTTTTTCACATGGTCCAGCTGCCAGGCATATTGTACATCAGTTTCCTGCAGTGTTTGGCAGGCCTGTGCCTTCACAGGCTTAAAAAATTTGAATTTATTGATTTTGAAATTTGTGATTACCTTCTAAGGTTTTTTCCCCATCTAAATTTACATTGGAAAAAAACTATCCACAACAGAAAATGTTGGCCCATTTTTGTGCCAAGACTTTCAGGGAAATATTTTATATGATTAATATTGTGTAGCTAATCTGGTGTAAAAAATCAATTTTATCCATTTTAACTTATGAGAGCATGACCATCCTGTGTGAACTATTTAGAGTCTGTGACTTCACTAATCCAAATTTAAGTGTTTGTTACTGCCTGTATAGATGTTATATGAATTATTTTGATTAATATTGGGCCACTTTTTAAGAATTGAATCATATTTCATCAGCAGATCTATATCTTTTCTTTTCAGGGTAGTGTCCTAAGCTTGCCTTGGGCAAGCTGAGTTTAGTGGGCTCTGGACTTGGCTCAATGAAATACATAGTTCATGGTATCAGGCCATTTTAATCGGTCTGGATTCAGTTAGCTTCATCCTTATCTGTCTTTTCCTTTAAACCCATGTGTCCTAAAAGATCCGTGTTCTCTTTCTCATTCATAGACGAGAAACACGTTTATAATATCTGTATGATGACTTCATTCTGTCAAACTTTTTTTTAATAAAACATCCAATTATTTGTTATGTGGTTGAGTGTACATTATTCTTTAATGTAAACACTTTGGAGAGTCACAAAATAGCCACTCAGAGTGCTTGTTAAGTACTCTACCATCCTTAGAGTTATAGCACCTCACAAATAACATGACTTCCACCCAGGGAATAATTAACTTGCCATGGAGGTCTGGCTCCCTTGCTGAGAAAAGTGAAGTGAAGTGAAAGTCACTCAGTCATGTCCAACTCTTTGCAACTCCATGGACTATACAGTCCATGGAATTCTCCAGGCCAGAATACTGGAGTGGGTAGCCTGTCCCTTCTCCAAGGGATCTTCCCAACCCAGGAGTCGAACCGAGGTCTCCTGCATTGCAGGCGGATTCTTTACTAAGTGAACTATCAGGGAAGCCAAAATTGCTGAGAGGTAGCTTGGCAGTCGTTCTTCTCCCTGTTGGACATGCGTGGAGAGGGAGGTGCCGAGCAGTGAGAGGTCCCATTGAGTCTCTCTAGGGGCACTGTTTGCATNGCATTGCAGGCGGATTCTTTACTAAGTGAACTATCAGGGAAGCCAAAATTGCTGAGAGGTAGCTTGGCAGTCGTTCTTCTCCCTGTTGGACATGCGTGGAGAGGGAGGTGCCGAGCAGTGAGAGGTCCCATTGAGTCTCTCTAGGGGCACTGTTTGCATGTTGGTCATCAGATTGACTCCTGAAGCCCATCTCACAGGGCATGTGGTTCCCTAACACTGGAAACAAATCCTTACCATTCTGGGAATTGCCAGTTCCTGCCCTCAGTTGCAAACTATTATGAGTATATTTCATTTTGATTTTATGTAATTTCTTCAGAAGAGTCCATAAAAACATCTGTCTCTCGTGTGTCATTTTTATTTAAAATTGAATAATTTAAATGAGCTATGTAAAACTGTTTTCAGAACATTGAGTTTTGACCTTAATTACTCTTACTCTTCAAACTCTGTGATTTATTTTTATTGAGGGCGAAATAATATTTTTAAAGTACATAACTGATGTATAAGAATGCTGTGCTATTTTATCTGTGAGATTTGTATGTTGAAAATCTATCTTCAGGGTGTTTTCTTTTAAAGCTCCTTGGAAAGGTGAATGCTACAGATGAAGTGACATTAGTATCTGTTTAAGAGGTGGCAGGAATACACAGAGGAACTGTACAAAGAAGATCTTCATGACCTGGATAATCACCATGGTGTGATNAGTACTTTGGCCACCTCATGCGAAGAGTTGACTCATTGGAAAAGACTCTGATGTTGGGAGGGTTTGGGGGCAGGAGAAGAAGGGGACGACAGAGGATGAGATGGCTGGATGGCATCACTGACTCGATGGGCATGAGTCTGAGTGAACTCTGGGAGTTGGTGATGAACAGCGAGGCCTGGCGTGCTGCAATTCATGGGGTTGCAAAGAGTCAGACACAACTAAGTGACTGAACCAAACTGAACTGATATTTATTTTAAAGTGCCTGAGATGGGGCAGGCAGGAAGAACCTTGAATCTGAATTCCTTCTTGACCTTTTAAGTTAATCTTGGNCAGCGAGGCCTGGCGTGCTGCAATTCATGGGGTTGCAAAGAGTCAGACACAACTAAGTGACTGAACCAAACTGAACTGATGTTTATTTTAAAGTGCCTGAGATGGGGCAGGCAGGAAGAACCTTGAATCTGAATTCCTTCTTGACCTTTTAAGTTAATCTTGGAGGCTAACTCAAGGGAGGTGTGAGAAATGTGTGGAAACAGCTTCAGTTGAATACATATTATACTTCACTTTTTTTTTTTCTTTTTAGTGTGGAAGGATGAGGTGACAAGTACAGGAGAAACCTGATTGTCAGAACTTCATAGCATTATTTATAAAGTACCAAATGCATTCTAACCAATAGTTCTTCCAGATGAAGTTTCCTTTTTTACACAAGCCAGCAGAGACTGATAGTGGAACCTTAGTCATTGATCAGTATACAGTATTTACTTCCTCCGTTTATATAATGTCCTGCCTTTGAGGGGGGGCAGGATGGTTCTTAGAATGTCTTTATGTGTTTTTCCACTCGTGGTGGGTTATTTTTGGCAGCAGCTAATTGATCTCCTGACTGTTCTCTCTGGCTCCATTCTTGCCTCCCTAAATTCTTTCCTCCACTCCAGAGCCTCATTGGTTTCTTTTAAACGTGGATCAAATTCTGCCACTCCCCTGCTCAAAACACAGCGGGACCTTTCCATCACAGGATAAACTCTGAGGTCTCTTGGTGCCACTCATGTTCTGGCCCCCAGGCCCTCCCTCTGACCGCATTTCCCACACTCTTTTGGCTCACATTGCTTCAGCCCTGCTGGTCTTCCTGTTGGTCTTCAAGTCCAGTTTACTCCTTCCTTGAGGCCTGTGCCTTCACTGGCATGATCAGGACTGTCCTCACATAGTTCCTCTTCGTTCAGGTTACTTTCTAGTCACCCTAATCCCTACTTGGTTTTCTTTCTTTTCAAAAAAATGTATTTATTTGGCTTGCAGGAGCTGTTGTTGCAGCAGGTGGGCCCCTCGGGGAGGAGCATGGCGAGTGTGGGAGGAGCCTCCCACGTCATGGTGTGGGGGCTTATTAGTTGCTTTTCAGCATGTGGGACCTCGTTCTCCGAACAGGGATTGAACTCATATCCCCTGTATTGGAAGGTGGATTCTTAACTGCTCGACTGCCAGGGAAGTCCCTGGTTTCTTTCTTAATTAGCATTTAGCATCATGCAGCAACATACATTTTTGCTCCTTGTCTCTTCGCTGGAATGGAGACCAGGATTCCTCCAAAGTGTCCACGGCTGCACCAGCCACATGATAGGGGTTCAGGGAATAATTGTGAATGAATGAAAAGCAGCTTGATGAAAGATTCCTAGACTCTATAATATAATCTCTAAATAGAAGACTTTACACATAATTCCGACTGTGTTTATCTATATTGGGTTTTTTTTTCAATGATAAATATATATATCAAAATCATATGCAGTTCTTTTTCAAAATATGTAGCTGGTACTCTGACATCCCACCTCCTGCCAACTAGAAAATACTGAAAGATAAGAAAGAAAAGGGTATTTGGAATAAAGTTCTTCTGGCTCATTTTCCCTCCAAATTTTTTTCATTGTGGAATTTTTTTTTAAGCTGAAAATAGTACAGTAAACACACATTCAGCACCTAGATTGAACAAATATTAGCATTTTGCCACATGTGCTTTGTTTGTGTGTGTTTGTGTGTGTATGTGTCTTTCCCTCTGCCAATTGTGATGTAAGAGCATAGCCTGAATCTTTCCCCTAAATAGAGAATCTCTGACTTAGGAGATTACTGTTATTTCTGGTGGGTTTTGTTGTGTGGGTGGCGAGACGGTAGTGGAGAGCACACAAAGGTTGGATCTCTCTCTTAGTGGCCTCTGTGATAGTTGTGATGTATGCCAGTCGAGGCTGTTAGAGAGAGCCCTGGTCATCTAGATCATCTGATGACGTGTGAATTCAGTCCCTCGGTACGTTTGAAGAAGCTTGTCTGTTTGTTCTTGGTAAGTGTTTTGTTTTGTTTTTTATTTTCTCAGCTAGGCAAGTGATCGCCTTTATTTCCTCTTGATATTAATATAGCCTCTCCATCCTTCTTGTGTTTACTGATTGCCTGCTTTATCCTTTTATATTCATCTACTTTAACCCATCTGTGCCTTTATATTTAAAGTGAAGTGTACTTTCCCCCCAGAACATCTAAGATGTTGTCCTACCTGTCTTCTGGTCTCCATATTTTCTAAAGTCTGTGGTGTAATATACAGGGGATTCATATGTATCTCTTATATATAATGTATCTTTTTTTTTTTCTGCCTACTATCAAGATTTTTTGTTTGTTTGTTTTCAGCAGACCTTGGCATAGATTTTTGTGATTGATGTTGCTTTTAATTTTCTTGACAGCTCATGAGCTTCTTGAATCTGTAAGTTTATTTCTTTTACCACATTTGGAGATCTATTTGGTTATTATTTCTTCAGATTTTTTCCCCCTCCGTTTCTCGTTCCCTACCTTTCGGGACTCCAGATAACCTGTTAGGCCTTTTGACATTATCCCAAAGGTTGTGGAAACTGCATTCATTTTCTCCCCCAGTGTTTTCTCTCTGGATTAGATAATTTCTATTGGTCTCTTTCCAGTAGAGCTTTTGTCATCTAAGCATATCCAGTAAGTTTTTATTTCAGATATTGAGCTTTTTCAGTTCTAAAATTTCCTTTTTGTTGTTGTTGTTGTTATATTTCCTGTTTCTCTGCTGAGCTTTCCCGTTTTTTCATTCATATTCTCTCTTACCTCACTGAGTATAATTATTGCTGCTTTAAAGTCCTGTCAGTTTCCATATCTGGATCATATAAAGGTTGGTCTCAGTTGATTTTCTTTTCATTTGAGAGTGGATCACATCTTCCTGATTCTTGATATGTCAAGTAATTTTGGATCATATCCCAGACATTGTAAATGTTTTACTTTGGAGAGAAAGAATGTGTTATGTTTACTCTTCATAGCCTTTAGTGATTCATTTTGTTGTTATTGTAACTGTTTTTTGAAGGTGTAAGTTTGTTTAAGGCAGTGCTTTGTGAAAGAGCTAGCTTTTCAGGAGCTTTCTCTGACCTACCAAAGCTGAGCTCCGGATAGGCTTTTTAATCCTTTACCTGCCTCTCAAGTTTCCTGTTAAACTACACGCCTACACTGTCACACAGAAAGTCCTTCTTGCCTTCACCCAGAGGAGGTCAAGCGGAGCTGCCAAGGGTGAAGCAGTGATGAAGGCAGAGTCCGCCGTCCTCACGGCTGACGTCCTCTTTTCTGCATCCTGCCCATCGCCACCCGTGCGCTCTCTGTCGGAGATGGGTGGGATGAATTTAGCTGCCTTCATCAGTAGGTGCCACTGCCACCTCATCAGGAACACAGGTAGAGAGGAAGATCTCAGAACAGGATGAGGACAGAAGCTTGGAAGTAAAGTTTATAAGAGCAGACGGAGGAAGACTCTGGTGTGGAGCTGGACGTGCATGTGGGCATCCGTGTGTAAGCCGAAAGGAAAAGAGTTTGAAAAGACGGAGAAACAGGAGGGCAGGGAGCCAGCTGCGTGGCCCTCTGTGCCGGGCCTTCCACGTCTGGGGTCTCATGTGATCTGAGAACAACCCTGAGACGAGCTGTAGAGTTTCTGTTTTATTTGAGAGTCTCAGAACCTGATGAATGGATTTCTTCAAGTTGTACAACTTAATAAACGACTTGACAGAAAAGAAAATGCCCTTCCCCTTTCCTGACGTTGGTTTTAGTTGCCCACAGTCCCTCTGGTAACCCTGGGGGAGTGGTAAGGGTCTTCTCTTCCAAGATTCTTCCACATCTTTCAGTGAGACCCCCAGGCACCTGGCCTGGAACAGGCTGGCCAAGAAGCTGCGCTGCAACACTCTCAGGCACGCCAGCTCTTTACTGTCTGCCCAGAATGCTGCCTTGACCGGTCTCAAGCTTAGGTTAGCTCCAGAAAGCTCTTCTCTGCCTCTTCACTCCCCACCCCTCCCCCTGCCTCACCCTCAGATCTCAGTCTCATTCTGCTTCCTGATGGGCTTTATAAGCCAGAGCCTAAAGAAGAAGACTCTGAGGACTCTTCCGAAGACAGCATGGCGATCACCTGGCCAGTGAGGGGCAGGCTATTTGAGACTGGGATTCCTTCCTACAGATCGCCCTCTTCTCTGATCTCTAGTGTCCTATCCTTGTGCCCTCTCCAGACTTTCCATTACATTGAATAATACGCAAAAGAGAGAGAAGCACATTGCCAAAAGGCACTGGCTGCTTCCACACACAGCCCAAGAGTCCTTCTCTCTCTTTGGTTTTCTTCCTAGTCCTTTTTCTGAGACCCTCAGAGAAGATCATTAGTTGTCAGCCAGGGTTGATTTTGCCTCCAGGGCCCACTTGTTAATATCTGGGCATTTTGGTTCCTGCAGCTGGGAAACTGCTCCTGGCATCTCATCAGTAGAAGCCAGGGATGCTGCTAAACCTTCTGAAAGGCACAGGGCCACCTCCATAATAAAGAACTGTCCAGCCCAAGGTATCAACACTGCCAAGGTTGAGAAACCTGGAACACTCCTAGAGCCTTTCCTGTGCCCTCTCTCTTCCCTATCCCTTCTTCTCCTTCACGAGGGCCACTCCTCCTGGTGTAGTGATCGTGCCAGGCCAGCCTCTCTCAGGGCTTCCCTGGTGGCTCAGAAGGTAAAACATCTGCCTGCAATGCGGGAGACCCAGGTTCCATCCCTGGGTCGGGAAGATCCCCTGGAGAAGGAAATGGCAACCGACTCCAGTACTCTTGCCTGGAAAAGGATGGAGGCCTCTCTCAAGCCCGTCCTGCAGCCAGACCACAGGGCTGGCCCCTTCTGGTGAAGAGCAGGGACGGGAGTATAGAATGAACAGCTCGTGGACCCTTGGGGAGGAAGCCACGGGGGGATCTGTGGCGAGGAGGAGTGTGGGAGCCTTCACTCAGTCTGGGCATCGAGGTGCACCTCGGCTACCAGGGAGCTGCGGTGAAAGGCTGTGTGCTGCTAGGGATATAAGTGATAGATGTTAAGGAACTTGGAGAACTCAGGGAGAGGCTAGAAAAATAACTTTGGCTCTGGTTATTTTTGAAATGAATTCAGTTTGGGGGAAGCTTTGTTTTGATTGAAACATTCATATCTGTTCTTGTATTTATATTTGCCTTGTCCATTTGCTGGTAATATGGTTGCTGCTATTGTTGAGTTGCTAAGTTGTGTCTGACTCTGTGACCTCATGACTGTAGCCCACCAGGCTGCTCCGTCCATGGGATTCCCCAGGCAAGAATACTGGAGTGAGTTGCCATTTCCTTCTCCAGGGGATCTTCCTGACCCAGGGATCAAACTCACGTCTCCTACACTAGCAGGCGGGTTCTTTATTGCTGAGCCACCAGGGCTTTCCTGGTAGCATGGTTGTCAGTTCTCAAAGAGAGAGAGAGGCAACACTGTTCCCACCTGGAGTCAATTTTTTTTCCTCCCCTTTTCTATTGAAATAAAAATCCTAGTTACAAGGGCGGTGCACACAACCAGGACATTTACCTGTAGCCATTTAAGACTGCTGAGAAATATAGTATAACTCTATTACAGTTTATACCCTCATGTCAGTGCCCTTGCCAATTCTGATTAGTCTCGATAATCACCTTGGGCCTTTCATCACCTAACCAGTATAATCCCAAATCTGCTCGGTATTAGAGCTTGTGGGGCATCGAAGTTCTCTGCATTGGACTAAGGTGTTCCCAAGTCTTCATGTGTGTTAGTCGCTCAGTCGTGTCCGACTCTTTGTGACCCCATGGACAGTAGCCCACCAGGCTCCTCCGTCCATGGGATTTTCAAGGCTAGAATACTGGAGTGGGAACCATTCCCTTCTCCAGGGGATCGTCTCAGTCCAGGGATTGAACCCGGACTTCTGCACTGCAGGCAGATTCTTGACCATCTGAGCCACGAGGGAGTCTCATGTCTGTAAGAAAAGCATTGCAAGACTCTCACCTTATCCCGTACCTCTGGTTTTGACAATTATCTGGGGAGAAAAGAGGGCATTATGTTGAATACATGTGGGACACAAAACTTTCCTCTCCCACTGGTTTGAATAAAAACTTGCAACTGACATGAAGTATATGTTGAATTAAATGTTAAATCCGGTGTTTTCTCTGCCCAGTATATCTTCTTTTGCCTTGAAATGTGTCTAAAGTGTAGGAGCCCCTATAGTTCTTGATAGTTCTCTTTAAACTGAACTAGAACATCTCTGCTGTCAGTCTCTTCCCCTGTTAATTTTCTGTGCAAATGGGTGTTCTGCATTCTGCCTCTTCATCTAGCGCCTTGGTGCTTTTGATCAAGGTTATATTCACACCTGAGCACAGTCCTTTCAGGTTTGCACATCTGAGAGTCCACCAGCCTTCTGGCCTCTACCCAGCATTAAGATGTTAACCATTTTCCAACAAGGGCCTACTGTAATAGCACAGGGAACTCTGGTCAGTGTTATGTGGAAGCCTGGATGGGAGGGGAGTTTGGGGGATAATGGATAGATGTGTATGTATGACTGAGCCAAGTCCCTTTGCTATCCACCTGAAACTATCACAATATTGTTAATTGGCTATACTCCAATATAAAATAAAATGTCGTTTAAGAAAGGATGTTAACCATTTGAATTGAGATTCCTAATAAGACTTGAGAATTGTGCTAATCCACTGATTAAGACATTTTATTAGCTTGTTGAATGTGGATAAACAGATGAACTCTGATTTCAGGAAATTTCATCACAGTAACATTTAATGATTAATATTGTATTGTTTCATATTTATCTTTAAATATGTCATCGTGATGATAAATACTGATAAATTGATAAATAGAATCTTTCATGGTGGTTTTTGAAATATATTAGTAATGTTCCCAGGTTGGATGATGATGTATCATCCCTTGTTTATATCTACTAGTTGCAGATATTACTAACATAGTTACATTATTTTTGTCCTTGGTAGTCAGATCTTTTAAAAAATTACACACTGATTCTTAAGAATTCAAGTTTGTTAGTGCCTGGCCAAGACGAAGTTCCACCTCACAATTAAGCAGAATCAGAATGAACTGTAGACCCCAAAAATCATTTATAGAGATTTATGAGTCTTTGTAGCTTTTTGACTATGGAAATATTCCTCTGCCTATTTCTGGCTACTAGTTTATTTAACAAGCATATGATAGGCACCTATTAAATTCTAGGATCTGAAGAATAAGAATGAAGCTGTGAAGAAGGTATCAAGTGCAGCTTGAGGGGTCAAATTATCCAAAAGTGGAAAGCATTCACTTGACTTTGGTGACCTAACAGGAGCAGTTTGGAGAATCTGATGGGGGCAGGAGCAGTATGGAGGGAGCTGAAGTGTGATTCCCAGTTTAGAAAGTAGAGATTTTTCTCCATGTTTCTGAGAAGTTTGGCTTTTAAGAGAGGAGGGATGAAATTGTGACAGCGGGGAGGGGTGGGTGAAATTGAATACAAGTCTGTTTTTCTTGGTCTGTTTAAGATCGGATATATTTAGAAACTATTTGATTTTGGTGCTCAAGACAGAGTTTGAAGGAGCGTGAGAGAAGGAAGATAACCATGTAGTGAGGTTTCTGAGCCCACTCCAGGGCTGTCTGGCCCTGGATCAGAGGGAGGCATGTGTCTTCCATTAGAACAGGGGGTGTGGAAGATGAGTGAGCAGGAATGTGTCTAAACTGCACTGCTTTATATTCAGAAAGAATTGGGGGCTTTGTCCTGTAATTAGAATCACAAGTTATTTTCTATTCAACAAAAGTAATAGCTCACTTTCATAGTACTTTTGTGCTGTGAAATGTTCTTGATCTGCCATGTAGAGGCTATTATGCCTCCCAGTGATCTCTTAGGGGTTATGAAAAAAAAGTATCAAATGTTTCTGAAGGCACTTTACAAAATTAAAGAATTTTAAAATGCTAAGTACTTGATGTAGTCATTCAACTTAACCTCATAATTTTTGGACTGTTCTGCTCCCAACTCAGTGGGGATTTTATGATTCATATCTGTTCTTTTTCTTCCCCTATGGTTTTTTACTTTCTGATTTTTATTTCCTTCTTCCATGAATTTTTGCAAGTTCAGCAATAGTAATTACTGTTGAATTATTTACTGTGGATAAATAAGAAATAAACTGAAACTAAATTGTCTAGCATAGGTAAAATTTTCTTCTGGTTTATCATGGAAATTCTCATTTTTTATTTTATTTGTAACAGGATAAAGATTATAGACTGAGGCTAATTCATTGTACAGTCATTTGGGATATCTAGATTTTGAGGAAAGGTTACCTAAGGAAGTTAACCAATCACTCTAAATCTTATTAATCTTATCTATAAAGTAAGAATAATGCCTATTTACAGAATTATCTGCCCCATCTCACAGAGTTACTGTGAGGTTCATCTTATAATGTAAACATGCCTTGTAAATTATAAGTATCTTTAAATATTTTACGATTTGAAAAATACTAGATGTCAGGCTCTCATGGCCAACTATAAACTCCCCGTCAACTGTAAAATGTACATGAATAAACGTTGTAGGGAATGAACCCTTGACTGGTATAAGGATTTCAGTTGTCTCTGTGCTAATCTAAACCTAGATTTTAAATGGGTGATAAATTATGTATCTATATGTAGTGTAATGTTTAAAACTGCCAGCTCCAAATTTAGGTTGCCTTGGATTCAAATCCCCATCATACCTTTTAGTGGCTAAATGTCTTCCATAAGTGTAAACTCTTGCTACCTCTGACAATTTAAACTCCAAAAAATTGTGACATTAATAATACTGTGTCATGGGATTCAGTTCATTTCAGTTCAGTTGCTCAGTCGTGTCCGACTCTTTGTGATCCCATGAATCACAGCACGCCAGGCCTCCCTGTCCATCACCAACTCCCAGAGTTCACTCAGACTCATGTCCATCAAGTCCGTGATGCCATCCAGCCATAATCCTCGGTCGTCCCCTTCTCCTCCTGCCCCCAATCCCTCCCAGCATCAGAGTCTTTTCCAATGAGTCAACTCTTCGCATGAGGTGGCCAAAGTACTGGAGTTTCAGCTTTAGCATCATTCCATCCAAAGAAATCCCAGGGCTGATCTCCTTCAGAATGGACTGGTTGGATCTCCTTGCAGTCCAAGGGACTCTCAAGAGTCTTCTCCAACACCACAGTTCAAAAGCATCAATTCTTTGGCGCTCAGCCTTCTTCACAGTCCAACTCTCACATTATTGCCTGTTAAATGAAATAACACTTAGCATAGTGTCTACCAATGCTAAGTGCTCAAAAACCTTGTTAGCTATTATGTACATGAACTTTCCAGCAACACGTATCCCTATATAAAAGAATATTTCTTGTAAAGTAAGTACTTGTAAAGGATTAAATTTTAAATAGCTAAATACTGACTGCATCTTTCCATTTAAGTAGCTTCACCCATGGGATTTTATATATACTCAAAGGAACATTTTTTCTTTGAATTATTACAATAGCTTACTTTTTTGGGTGTCAAATTTTTATACCTAGTAAGTAGTTTTCCACCAGCCTATAGACCAGCAGTCATATTCCTTCCACAACTGAAAAAGGTTTTGAAATATACTGTGGAGGTTTGGACACGACTGAGGGACACACACACACTTCAAAAACGAGAAAAAAAAAAAAAAACAGGTTTATGCTCTTAAAAGGCAGAAACATGTGGTGCCAAATCTGGCCACTAGAGGGTGCCGGATAGCCAGTGACCTAGCCCTTTCCTAGAACCTGAGATCTTATCTTGCCTTTGTGAGAGGCGTTCAGGACCTACCACTAGTGTGGAGCCTCAGTGGCATCCTATTTTCTCAGTTCCAAATACCATTGATCTGATAATGACTCATCTTCCTTGTCATGGATCCGGGATTGAGCTGCAAGCCAGTTCCCATCTTCCATAAACGTTTATACTCTTGGAGTTAATCAGACTTTTCACTCCACCCCCTGCTCCTTCCAGAAGAGCCCTACCCATTACAATCAGCTGATTTATGAGGATTTCATTTTATTGCATCGTATTGCTTCCACTTCCGCTACCCTCGGATATCCTGTATGTTAATTTCTTAATGGGATTTAAGAGGTTTTACAATAATACTACCAATTATTCAATCTGTGATAACTCTGCAAGGTTAACACCCAACTAATTATTGCTTCAGAATCAATAAACAGCATCTTTTTGTGTGTGTGTAGTCAGAGATTTGACAGGGGATGGGGAAACTTCTACTGCTGTCAGTCTCTCAAAACAGCCTGGTGGGAAATTTGCCCTCTCTGTTATTAGATGGTATGATACTCATTAATGGCTAATGAAAAACAAAGTTTCAGGTGATTGAAAAATTAGGAGGTAATTAGCAAAATCTGCAGCTGCTTCAGTACTTGAGGCCCCTCTCCTCGGACAACATGGTTCAGCACGGCTGTCTGTTCCGACTATCAGGCTGGGCCAACATAATGTGCGTGGTCTGCTGCAAAGGCTGGTGGTGAGTCTGGGCACGCTGAGGCAATGAGCACCGTTGGGCGAGGATAGCAAGGCTCGGGCCAGGCCTGTTTCTCACAGCTGGCAGGGAGCTGAAGAGGTGTGGGAGTTGGCACGCCCACCAATGGCAGCAGGACCGAGGGTGAGCCTCCCAGTTACGGATCATCCATTTGGGTTAGAAGAGCCGTGGCACGAAGAAGTTTGTTCACATGGATGGTTCTCGTTGAAAATAGGCTGGACATTATGGGAATCCAGAAACAGGCAGTGCAGTGTGGACTAGCGTGCAGTACTTGAGTTCGTTTGAAGGTGGTTCCTTTGAGTGCAGTTGTTTTTTGTTTTTTTTTTTTCAATTATTTCATGCTTTCTGGTATTGCACCTCTACTCTGAATTTAATAAGAAAAAGGAAATTTCACTCACAGTATTTTTGTCTTAAGAGGGCTACAGAGGATTCTGGCATCTGGTGGCACCAGGCAGCCAGTCACTGAATCTGTTAGGTCATTTATTCAGAATTCGGAATTGCCTAATACTGTATGCTAATACAAAATAATTTCAGAGTAATGATCCAAGTGGATTAGCTATTGTGAATAACACATATGTCAGCCACTTGCTAACAACCTCTTATAGAACATTCCTCACAAGCACATTGAATTTAACAGCCCCATAGGTTTTTTGTAACTTTTCCATAGGAGGTAAACCAACAGTATGTCTTTTATTTGGTCACTAATTAGAGATGCATTTTTCCTCTTATCCTTTTTAAAATCAGACTTTTTTTTAAGACTGAGCTGAAATTTCATACTGAAAAATAAGATGAAAAGATTTACTAGCAAAACTACATTACATTAATGTATATTATTCAAAACAGAGCTCAAACTCTGATCCACTAAGTTCCACTAGGGACCACAGTCTCCTGGCTTCCAGCAGATTCAAAGTGAGACAATCTCGTCTTCATGAAATCCCCTCAGTCACAGTTCATGTCCCCATAGTTGTGAGTCCACTCAGAAAGAGGTGTTTGGCTCAGGGAAGATCAAGTCAGAAGTCTTGTTGCCTCTGAAGGAGGTGCAGCTTGGTCCCTCTCAGCGCTGAAAAGTTCTGGGAACATTTGGAAACAATGTTTGTTAACTTGATTTTGTTAAAATGCTTCCTTTTAATTCATTTTACACAGTGGGGTTAAACAAAATTTTGATGCCATGTTCTCTGCTGCTGCTGCTAAGTCACTTCAGTCGTGTCCGACTCTGTGTGACCCCATAGACTGTAGCCCACCAAGCTTCGCTGTCCCTGGGATTCTCCAGGCAAGAACACTGGAGTGGGTTGCCATTGCCTTCTCCAGTGCATGAAAATGAAAAGTGAAAGGGAAGTCGCTCAGTCGTGTCTGACTCTTCAAGACCCCATGGACTGCAGCCTACCAGGCTCCTCCGTCCATGGGATTTCCCAGGCAAGAGTACTGGAGTGGGGTGCCATTGCCTTCTCCGCCACGTTCTCTATTAGTTGATTAAAAACAATTTTTAAAATTCTAATTTGATGGCATTCTCAAATTTTCTTTTAAAGCCTTTGGGAAAAATTCATTTACTAGAGGCACCTAAGTGTGAAAATTTTAGTTTGCGGTAAACTTGTACTCTAAGCTATTTGGTTTGCAGATGACACTGGCATGTGGCATGTCATTTCTCGTCTTTATTTTCAGTGTTGTATACATATTAGTTGTCCAGTCTAAGATGATGATGTAACACACAAACCTGCTGTCTTCTCCCCAAACCAGAAAGTTGTAAGTTTGAAACATTTACACTTAGATTTAATACTTGAGGCCTCCTTCATAAGATGCATTTCAGTTAATAATTAGCCAATTTTATTTTCACTTAGTCTCATTTTATATTTTCTCTTACTTTAAATTAGTAGCACTATGAACATATTTTAAAACAACTATTAATGAAACAGTAAGGGCAGAAGCCTTTAGGTTCAGTTTTATTCACTTGGTTTTGCCTTTATGTTTGCACAAGATTGATTGTTATTAAAATAGGGAGGGATTTTATATTTTAACATTTTCATAGGTGCCCTCCTATCCTTCTTTTTTCTGCTTGCCTTTTTAAATTCCTGAATTTCTAAATGGGTTTTTAATTTTAAATTAATTTAATTATTTAAAATTAAAAATACTATTAATACTGGGAAAGTAAAAGTATGTTTTGGTCACAAATTATGCCATTCTAAAATTGTTGATTATGTTAAAATGTTTCCTTTTTGGGAAATTTTATTTTCTAAAGCTCATGTGGCAAGTGAGGATGAAGAACTATACTCAGAATTTACTGTTGCTGTCTAAGTTTTTAAAAGATTTTTACCACACTTTGAGTTCACGTTATTTTATAAGTAGGTATTAGACCATGATTTTTATTCTGTGGTGTCTTAAAGGAACTAGAGATTCAGTGCCTTAAAACTAAAGTATTAGGAATCCTGTAAATTTGTAGGTATTGCTTCTCTATTTTAATAAATCATGTATTACAACCTTTTCAGTTGACCTCTATTTTATTTTAAAACCCTTTTTTATAGATGGGCAAAGTAAATTTTGCATCTTCATGATTTGCAGATAGACATAATTTAAATAGTCAGGTTTTAAATATTACGATATTACTGCAGCAGAAAATAGTATAAATGGTTGTGTGCACTCAGTGGTATTAGTAAGAATTATGCCCTCCCAAAGCACTTCTTTCTGTACATGTTTGCCAAAGGAGTAAACCATGGTCATTTTGAAAAACTTTGTGACAGAAGCCATTTTTCTAAGACAATAGGAGTTGATATCAAAATTAAATGTATTATCAGACATGCAGAATAAACATGTAATGGAGCATGGGCCTGTCCTGTAGTAAAACAAATGAAATTTGCTGGATAATGTCTCTGATTTTCCCAAATGCTCTTTCTGCTTTACTTCAGTTGTACATGTGCCTGCTTGATACACACACACACTTTTTTCATATTTTTAGAGTGAACAGATATGTACCACAGCTTTGAAAGTACTTTTCCTGTTGCCACACATAAGCACTCTTGTCCACAACCAAAAACAGCAGACTCTTAAGTCTAGTGTATTCTAAAGAGGGCTGCCAGCCATTGAGACCAGACACCTCCTTCCAGGGTTTACGGAGAGCCCCACCATTTTTCATTCACTCAGTATACTTTTGTCAGGTACCTACTCTGACTAGACACTGGGGATGCAACTATTTGCCAAAGTTCCTATCGTAATGTAATTCACAGTCTAGTGGTTAGTGGATGGGGAAGAAAGTGGCCCTTTCCTTGCTTAAAGGTGGGCATGGGATGCTTCCGGATTGCCATTCGTAGAGATTGGTGTGCCTACAGGAAATGGAGACTAGCATTGGGTGTTCCAGCCAGCTGCTCACTAAGCTGGTTGACCCTGCAGACCCACCGATTACCACTGAAGCCAGGTAGGTAAGTTCCTGGGAGTCTGGAGGGTATATTAACAGAGATGTCTGCTTCTCTCCCAAGACCTGTGTTGGCGGAACCAAGGCCTGCAGGATAACCCAGGACCAAGGTGTAGTGTTCTAGGAAAGAAAGGACTAGGGGCCCTCTGCCTTCTGTAGTCCTGGTGGCCCTGGAGAGTGTAGAAAAGAACTTCTGCGATCTCTGTGGCTCTAAAAACAGAGATCAGAAGTCATTCTGCTGCTGAGAGGGCTTCCAGGCCAGAGGAGACAATACCCCACCCAGAGTGCAGCCCTTCTCCAGGAAGGGTGAGCACCAGGGAGATAACTGATCCCCACATTGGAAATCCACACATGCACACACCCTTTCTGTGCTCCAGCCCCAGTAATCAGCCAAGCCAGAGCAGGACCAGGGAAACCTCCTTGCAGCTGACATGGAGCCATTTAGATCAAAAGATCCTTCTCTCTTTCCCAGCTCCCAGAACCAGAGAGGAAGTAGACCCTGAAATTGAAAGAGGTGGGGAGAAGGTTCTGGATGCAGACAGCATCCCTTCCCACAGTCTCTTGGTCTTTTTGTGCAAGCTCAGACTGAGTGAGAGGGATCCTCCCGACCCAGGGATCAAACCTATGTCTCCTGTCTCCTGCATTGGCAGGTGGGTTCTTCACTGCTAGCACCATCTGGGAACCCATATTTAGTATGAGATTGAAATTTCTAACTGGACTTTCAGTAATTAAAAGTGATCAAAAATCAATGCAATCGATTGCACAAGACTCCTTAAGGGATGTGTCAGGGAAATTGGCATAGCATAGTTGAAGAAGTGTGATTGAAGAAATGAAACTTTATACAATAGTTAACACAAAGATTTGGCCAGTACGCTGGTTACAGATACATTTTAAGTAGTTATTTTTTTTTAATGTTTGTGATCATCCATAACTAGTTATATAATTAAGTTTTAAAGAAGCTAGTTACATAGTATATAAAGAAAGTTAATCACATAGTTCGTTAATCCCTCATGTATGACTTATCGGTGCTTTAAAAACTGTTCAAAGTGTTCATCAAAAACACTAATATAAGGAATCAGAGCTAATAGAGCTTTTTCATCTGCCCCTTAATAGATCTGGAAAGATTTAATTAGTGATTGGTTCCTAGTTACTCATATTTTTTTTGTTCTGGGCCTAGAATTGTTGAGCTTCTTACAGTATAGCAGAGTTATGCATGAATTAAGTTTTCCCTGGTATTTTTAGCAGACAAAACTACTTACTAGAAACTGAAAGGTGTAAAAGGAATGGATGTTCAGTTGCCATTGAGGAATACAACTGAAATTTCATGGTTCTTTTTTTTTTATATGGGTGGCTCAGATTTCTGTAGGAGAAGATAGCCATAGTAATGCCCATCAGCTTGTAGCTCATTGCTGGATCCAAGCCAAATAATGTGTCAGACCAACTATGGGACAGTGTGAATGGACGCCAGCTATGTTGCTTCTGTGTCAAGGGGACAGGTCATGTTAGTTTTGTCACGGCGTATCTCTTTATTGATTAAATTGTGGCATCTATCCCAGAGGGCTATGTAAAATGTGTTTATATTTCTAGAGCGCTGATTAAGTAGAAAACTCCTTCATAAACATGTATGTGCTTATTTCACAAGGCCAGTTATAGCTAATATACATCGTGTGTATGCTCAGTCGTGTCCGACTCTTTTTGACCCCACGGACTGTAGCCTGCCAGGCTTCTCTGTCCGTGGAATTTTCCAGGCAAGAACACTGGAGTGGGCTGCCACTTCCTCCTCCAGGGTATCTTCCCAGCCCAGGGACTGAATCTGCCTCTCTTACATCTTCTGCACTGGCGGGTGGATTCTTTACCACCGCGCCACCTGGGAAGCCTCAAAAATACATTAATATCTTGAAAGTAAAATATTCCTCTAGGTGCAACCTAGAGAGGAAAGGTGGGATTTTTTAAATATTTCCCTGTTTTTAACCTATAAACAGTCTGTTAAAAACCTTTTGATAATTGGCCTTTGAAGTGCTTTTGTGGTTCTTGGGAGGCCTAAGAAATTGTTCTCACTAGGCTCCAGTCCAAACTTACGTGGGTGGATTTGATGCTGTCCTTGAGTGCATGCGGAAACTCCGGTAGCCGTGTGACCTGGGGTGAGTCCCTGGGTCTCCGTGTCCTAATCTCTAAAACAGAGCTGGTAACAGCTACCCTGTAAAGTGACTGTTAGGATTAAATGACTTACTGCCCAGGACCCAGGATGGTGTCTGACCCCTGGTAAGGGATCAGTAATTGGCACTTTCCCCTCAGCCACAAGAAGGGATGCTCTCCCTTTTCTTCAGGAATGAAAAGGTCTAAATGTCTTAAAGTTACTCTAGATGCTCCGAGGTCAAACAAATGCTTAATTCAATTTCCAGTTATAATCCTGGAATTCTTGTAGTCATTCAGCTGTAGGTGGGGCTACTCAGCCCCGAACAGAGTTATATGTACAATCCCCCATCCAGATAGGTAGAGAGTATCTGTTTGAAGAAAACTCTGCCGATAGATTTAATGTAGATTTTAAAAAATGTATACGGTGAGGAATTCAGCCTTCCTTCCATAAGGTGTTGAGTCTGAAATCATCACTTTCCTCATTAGTTTTGTAAATACGTGTTTTAAATGTATATGTACTATGAAGCTCTTAAGAAAGCTTCATCGAATTTTGAATTGACTTGAGAGCTTGTTTATTGTATTATTCTCAGTGCCAGAAATTAAATCAGGAAACTCCTTAATGTATTGACGTTTTGCCTTCTTTTTTTCAAGTGCTGCCTGTCATCCCTGTTGCTTAGCAGAAAGCCCCTTACCTGTTCACAGATGCCTGAACGGTGTGTCTCCCACTCTTAGTGACATGATGTGGCAGCTCCGTGAATAGTGTTGTATAAAACCAAACCAGATTCTGTGCAACACAGTAAAAATTTGAACTAAAATGGAATATCGGGGCGGGGACGGGAAGGAATATGTTGCTCCAGGCCACAGACAACTCAAAACAGTTTGAGGCGTGCAGTGGTAAATCTTGCAAAATGCTATAGGCGATTCAGCATCAAAATTGCCATAGAAAATTATTATTGTTAGCCGTTCTGTTGATAGTTCATATTGTTACAATTGCTAGCAGATGGGAAAATAGATGAGTCAGGATACAGTATTAGCAATCCATATTTTTTTAATCACAGGCCACTAATAAGGTCTGTAGCATCTGTGAGATTTATTTAAACAGTTGCTAGGAAGAGTGTGTTTCCCCAGTAAACACAGCCAACCTGAGACAAAGTTTTTTTGATCGAGTCTTTGACGATATTAACATTTACACATAAGACTATTTGCTTCACTGTGATGGTCTGAATTGACTGATTATACCAGCAACTCGTAGACCCATTAAGTATAGAAGAGTTACCACACTTAAGCATTTTAAAACATTGCGATCTTGTTTCTGCTAGTTTTTGAGATTAAGACTTTAAAACAAAACAAAACAAAAAACCCTCATTTAACGAGGACTATTTTTGACAAAACAAAATAATATAACATTTTAGGTTTTTATAGCAGACTGGATACATAAACTAAGTTCTAATTTTATTGACAGTTCTTCCTGATCAATAATAATTAGCAACTTTTCAGTACTTCTCATAGAGTTCAGAAATAATGCTTATTAAAAGTTTGAACTGTCAGAATTATCTGTGGATTGATTTAATCTTATTTGCTACCTTTTTACATCACTGAGTTATTTATGCTACTGTTTATGTAAGAGCTGGTGAGTTATTCATCTTCATACCTGTCTTGGATTTTTTGTTTTAAAGCATACTGAGAAAAAATTTTAGTATATTGAGCTGTAATCTTCTTACCTCTTGGATTAAAATGTGATAATCTAGGACTATCAGTAACAAAATGAGCTGCTTATTCAGGCTGTCACTCATGTACCAAACGATACTATTTTCAAACACAGTGTTACTCCTATTGAAAAGTAGTTTTGACTTTTCCATTTAACTTATACACAAGTATCCACCCACTCAACTATCTAATTGTTGTTCTTTGAAAGTTTCGAGTTTTTCTTAAGAGTTTTTCACCTAAACTTTCTGTAAGAGCTGGGAGATCCTAGTTTACCAGCCTGAACCTTAAAGAAGAGAGCCCTTCCCTCTCTTGCTGAACTTCTGCAGTTTATTCCATTTTAAGAGACGGCTCTGTAGAAATGTCAAATGTGGCATTTTCTGCTCATTGTGGCCTTTATAGCTGAATATTTAAAAACCATTTTTCCTTTTAGTTTGGGTTGAAGACTCTAGAAGTTTCTCAGTGTCACACCCCCATTCTGAAGTGACTTAACATTTTGAACTCTGGCTGTGTTGGATTAAGAATATCAGACTTGGTATAATTTAAAACAAAACAAAACAGCTTTGACCTAAGAGTTGGGTCATGTCTCTGCTATTAACCAGGAGTGTAACTCTGAGCAGGCTAGCTCTCATTTCCTCCCCTAAAGTAAGGAAGTTAGAGTAGATCATCTCTAGAGGTCTCTTAGAGTGAGATTCTGTGAGGCTTAACTAAACCCAGCTTTATGTTCCTGCTAAATAAGTGATTTAGTCATATGCAATGACTTTTAATAATCCCAGATCTCAAAATGTATTTCTCTTAGGCCCATATGATTCAATATACCTAGTCTCTATTTAAACCCTTTTATGGAAACCAGGTTTATTCTCTGCTCTTATTAGTATGTCTTGCCCCCTGATATTTGTCATTTCAAATGGCCAAGAAGAGCAGAATAGGGAATGTGAATTATGAATAGGGAAATAAAATGTCTCGGGTAATGAAACAGTACTGTTCCGAAATGCATGTGACTCTGTGTTTCTGAAGCAGCTGTGGGCTCACTCTCTGCTTTCACGTTTTCCTTCTTACTGCATGGCAGCTTGTTTAGTCACTTAACCAAGTCACGTGTCCCGGGTTTGTGAAGGCCGTCAAGCTACAGTGTGTTCTTCCATTGTTTAAGGCCTGAAGATTTAAGCGTCACTGCTAGTTAAGCAACTTCTGTTTTATCATTTAAGTTCAAAACTAAATTTTGTTTAATAGAATTACCCTAAAACATGTAAAAGTCATTTCCAGATACTCATTTTTGTATGTTTTTCGTACATAGTAAAGCCCACAATGTATACATATTCTAAAATTCTTTTATTTGACTTGACTTAACCAAATTCTAAACCCAGACATAGAGCAAAGACTTGATCCTCCCAACACTGTTTACTCAACATTTATTCTGGAGTTAGTCAGCTGGCATATAATTATGGTAACACAGCTACTTTATGTTTCATGTAGAAAGATGGTTCATAAGTAACATTTCTTTCCTATATAAAAAAAATGTAAATTCAAGTTAATTTACCCCAAGATCTGTTAATCCATAAACATAATTCTGAGGTGATTTCCATCTTCCAAGAGAGTTGATTTTAGTAAAGGAAACTTTCATCACAGTAACACTGATGTTAGTTCAGGAAGCTCAGCATTTTCTTCTATCTGTGTTACCCACCCCCCAAATTGTTTTAATTTGGATTAGCATTTTTTAAAGGATGATAGTGGATGGTATGATTTTATAGGGTAATTTTTATCATCATGAGTCTCTCTATATTTTTATCTGGCTTGTAGATCTTTTCACTACTAGAGAGTTGAACGTACTGTTTTCCAAGAAACTGAAGAGCTGTTTCTGCCACATTTCCCACCCCGAACCATTTTTATGCCTGTGGAGGCTTGAGGGCTACAGAAACACAGAGTGCTAAATATATGTTATTAGGGCTGAAGCAGAAGTCAAAATTCAACCAGAAGTTCATGTCTGTAAGTCATACCCATTTGTATAAGAAGTAAACATTTTTACCAGTTAACCTCACAATTTCTGGGGTCTAGATGACACCATAATCTAGAGTTATTTAGGAATATATGGATAGATGGATGGATAAACATTTCTGTTCTGTTAAGAAGATAAGAAAAGCCTCTGACCACAGTGTTAAGATTTGTGGGTCGTTTTCTGTTGGATATCATAGGTCTTAAGAATGGGGGAAGAATCTTTTCCTGGATAATCTTATCCTCACTGAGAGCTTCATTACAAACTAAATGCTGATGATTCCCTAAGTCTTTGTCTTCAGCTTGAATCTTTCTCCTGAGGTCTAAAACCCCAAACTTATAATGCACATCTGATACCTCCACCTTAATGCCATCAACTCTCCCCTCCCTTATCGGTCAGTCTCTGCCCCATGACCGCAGCTTGAAGCCAGAATTGTCGCTAATCCTTCCTCCCTCTGTCAGTGAACAAAGAAAGCCCTATCAGTTGCATTGTCTAGGCTCTCTAACCCCTCTCCTCAATCTCTGCTTCCATTTCCCTGGTTCAGGCCTCTTCCTCTCACTAGATGCTGAAGCAGCCTGTTGACAACTCCTGACTGTATTCCCCCACACCGACGGCAACCCATTTTCTCTACCTGCTATTGGAGACATTTTTCTAAAGTTTATTCATATACGGTCATGTCACTAATTATGCTCAGAATTATCAAGCATTTCTTTTTTTGTCTACAGAAATTTTGTAGTAGCACATTTAAAGCCCTAGTCATCCAGCCTCTCCCCTCTTTCTTGTCTTTATCTCCTGATCTGCTTCTCCCTTGGATCCTTCCTACATCCCAGCAGTCAGCTGACATCCCAAAAGATGTCAGGCACTTGTGTGCCTTACACATCTCCGCGTACGCTGTTACCCTTCCCCATCCTCTTTCCCGACTTCTCAGTGTGCCCCTCCATTCATGAATTAGCTGTGCCCGGACCTGTCTCGTGAGCTAGATTGCAAGCTCCTTACAGGAAGTAGTGTTCTGTTCATCTTTGCATCTGCAGTGCTTGGGTCCATAGAAAATATCAATAAATGTTTTAACAAGTGAGTTAAAGTCCTGAAGTTCTCTGATGGCCCACCAGAAAACAACTATGTATAGTGAAAGTGAAAGTCACTCAGTCGTGTCCAACTCTTTGTGACTCCATGGGCTATACAGTCCATGGACTTCTCCAGGCCAGAATGCTAGAGTTGGTAGCCTTTCCCTTCTCTAGGGGATCTTCCCAACCCAGGGATCGAACCCAGGTCTCCTGCATTGCAAGCAGATTCTTTACCAGCTGAGCCATAAGAGAAGCCCCAACTGTGTATATATTTCATGCAAAAGTCAGATTTCCTGTAACCTCAACCTTATACAGCCGTAAATATGAAACTAAATTTTTTAAGGCTTTAAAATTTTTCTAACTTATTGTTTCTTTGGGTTGTGCTGGGTCTTCACTGCTGCACATGGGCTTTCTCTGGTTCCCGGGAGTGGGGCCTACTCCTCAGTTGTGGTCCGTGGGCTTCTCGCTGAGGGGGCTTCTCTCGTTGCAGAGCACAGGCTCTAGAGCGTGCAGGCGCCAGTGGTTCTGGCACACGGGCTCATTGCTCCGCCGCATGGGGGGTCTTCCTGGACCAGGGGTCGAACCTTTGTTCCCTGCATCGGCAGGCAGATTCTTAACCACTGGACCACCAGGGAAGTCCAAAATTTTAAACACACATACACACACAAAAAACATGTAACAAGCTTCAGCACTAAAGCCATGCTCTGTCTTTTCTAAAATAGCCTCAAGCTTTCACTCAGAAGCTATTTATTCTTATTTAGTGTAATGCCTGATAGGATTGTTGAATTGCTTTTCTGGTTCCCAGTAGGTGAACAGACTTGGAGCAGAGAGAGGAGGATATTCACCCAGGGGTGGCAGTGAAAGGGCCTGAGAGTAAAAGCAAGAGTCACTTAGTCGCGTCCAACTCTTTGCAACTCCGTGGACTGTAGCCCACCAGGCTCCTCTGTCCGTGGGATTCTCCAGGCGAGAATACTGGAGTGGGTTGCCATTCCCTTCTCCAGGGGATCTTCCCGACCCAGGGATCAAACCCAGGTCTCCAACACTGCAGGCAGATTCTTTACCATCTGAGCCACTTACCAGACATACTGAGGAGCTGATAGCTTTCCCTTAAGATAAAACCAAAAGGAAGAGGGTAAATTAATACATGGTATAGATTAGTAATAGGTATTAATAATGATGATTCATCAAAAGGAAAGGTTGTTTTAGCAGGCAGCGTATTCTGTAAACTACTGTATAAAGGATTTTCTGTTAAAAATGGTTGAAAGAGTTTTATCACTTAATTAAAGTTTAGATATGCCATGAATTTTCATATGTAGAACACATAATTCCCTAACAATGCCAGCTAATGGTTCTCCGGTATCACAGGTCTGTTTTACATGTTGATAATATAAAATTTTACATATCGATAATATAAAAGTCTATTACAGAACAAAAGTTTTCTAAGTAGCTTTTTTCTGAATCAGTCCATTACTTTAATAAAATAGTTATAAACTATGGGCAGTTTGCCCCAGTAAGGTAGTGTAAGGTATTTATAAGGTATTTAATGCAACGATTGTTTGCTTTGTATGATGTTATAGAAATAACACTAATTATAACACTAATACACTAATTACAGTGTTACCTGTTCCTTTGAGTCATTTATTCTGTATTCTTATTTACCTCAACTTCGTGTCCTCACATTTGACAATATAGTTTAGTAGTTTCTAGATGTGTGTACAAAGATGTGTGTCTAAAGTTTAAGTATTTGGGGATTGCCTGGGGTAGACATGAAACTCGTGCATAAAAATTAATAGTGAAAATAGTACATGACTCTAGAATCAAATACTGAATGGTGGTATTTAAATTTTGAATGTTATAGAAATTCAAAGATAACAAAGGTAACGTAGGCTAAAGCAGAGATAAGGTAGAACCGGATCTTACAGTAGACAGCCCCAGGCATGCCTTTCCCAGGGAAACGTGGCTGTGTGTGATCTCCACGGGCCCTTCATCTCACCAGCACAGAAAGTGTCAAAATTCCCGAGTAGCTTATTCTTTATCCCCAGAGTGATTTAAACAGTAGTGACCATATAGCAGATTAATGCTTACATTAAAAATTAGTGAAGAAAGCATGTGATGTAATTGTTGTTTAGGTGCTAAGTCTTGTCTCACTCTTTTGCAACTGCGTGGACTGCAGCCCGCCAGCCTCCTCTGTCCGTGGCATTTCCCAGGCAAGGATACTGGAGTGGGTGGCCTCTTCTTTCTCCAGGGGATCTTTCCGACCCAGGGATCGAACCATGTCCCCAGTATTGGCAGGCAGATTCGTTATCACTGAGCAGCTGGGAAGCCCCTGTAACATAATACTGCGCTTTATATGTACATGTATATAATCGTGTGATATAATAGGCTAGGGTTTGTTTTGTTTTGTTTTAGTGATGTTTGACTAAAAAAATAACAGGGCATATTTTAGGTTCAAGAACTGCTCATACCAACCAGAGCAAGTGGTAAGCACCTTCAGGGTCATCATCCTGGGATCCAGGGCATTCTTCCCCATAACACTGTCATCTTATATTTTTGGAGCTCCTCTTTGCATTTCCTCAGTCTCTGACTCATTCTTTTTCAGTATCCTCAGCAGTGACAGATCTTTTTCAGTTGAGAATGAATTTGACTTTTGGAACCAAGAGTCACTTAGGGCCAGTTATGATGAGTGAGGTGCAGGATTGAGCTGAAAAATGCTATTTTTGGTTAAAATTGGCATGTGACAATAAAGTAATGAGAGTGTTTTCTGGTCTGGCTTATAAAGTAAGCAATTTGGGGTTAAAGTATTCTAGATAATTTGATTTTCTGATCAGCCAAGTACTTAAAATTGAAGCATTTGGTAAAATGCAGAATAGAGCAGTTAATTTAACCCTGTATTCAATCTTGTCACATTCTTGGGGGATCTCTGCAAGTGTTCATGATTATCATAGCTCTCCATAGCCGGCAAGGATGTGAGAGATTAGAGTGCAGGAGAAGAGGGCATCAAAGGAAGAGATGGCTGGATGGCATCACCAATGCAGTGGACGTGAACTTGGGCAAACTTCGGGAGATGGCGAGGGACAGGGAGGCCTGGCGTGCTGCAGTCCATGGGGTTGCAAACAGTCGGACACGACTGGGCAACTGAACAACAACAACAATCTAGAACATACCCTGAAAAGCTATTTGTTGGCAATGATACATTTGTATTTCTGGCTTTTTAAACCCAGGTAGATTTTATTAGCTTAATTTTCTCATTTGTTTTTTCCTAAAAGCAGAGTTTTTTTTTTATTGTTTTGTTGCAGATTACTTGAAGTTCCTGCAAGACGTGCCTTCTAGGTTCTTCAGGGAAGGAATTCCTCTTTTAATTGTTGAGCCATATTTCAAAGATGATGTAAACAGTTGGAATATTCCTGCTAAAACTCATTAGACTTTAACCTATTATAGATAATTTTACTATTTTAATATCTTCTTTTTTTTTTTCTATATCTAGTTAAAAAATCTAAGTTTAGAAGAACTACAGATGCGGTTAAAAGCGCTGGACCCCATGATGGAACGAGAAATAGAAGAGCTTCGTCAAAGATACACTGCGAAAAGGCAGCCCATTCTGGATGCAATGGATGCGAAGAAAAGAAGACAGCAAAACTTCTGAGTCTAATTTCCTTTCTGTTTGTTTCTGTGACTATTCTGGAGACCAAGAAACCACTAAGAATTGAAGAAATATTATGATTTTTTTTTACTCTCTTAAGATTTGTGCTCTACAGCCAGGCAACAGCCAAAAACTGATGATGGTACAAACCCAGGTAAATTCCCAGAAGACAGAACTTAATACGGTTTCCACTGTGTTTTCATATTTAAATGATGAAAACAGCAGAAGTGCATTCTTCTCTATGTCTGTCAGCTACATACCAGCACTAAAACTGTGTTGTAAAACGAAGGCTGTGTTTAGAAACCTTGAAAATCCAAAGCTATTGTTTAATTGTACAGCACCGAAGGGCTTTATGTTACAATATTCTTTATTCTTTTCTAATAGCCTATTTATTGTATCCCTCTAGGTAAACTTATTTATTTATGCTATTTCATTTTGTTTTGTTTTTTAAGGGTAAGATCAGGATAGCTTTGGTGAAGGTCAGGACATATTAACAGATGACAGTGTACAACCAAATTATACTGTAAGCCAGGAGCTATGGGGTACATTCCTTGATTTCCAGGATAGTTTTCCAATAGAAGCAAAGCAATAATAGCAATAGTACACAAATGGGCCAGGCATTTTTTTATACTGAAGCAATAATTCCATTTTTACCTTCTGAAATTTTAATTTTTTTATTTCTGACATTTGGTACAAATAGGATTATATATATATATTTAGGTCATACAGAGCTATAATGTTTAAAACCAAAGAAATCAATTGAACCCTTGCACAAAAATGTATGGTGACTATTTTAAAAGAAATAAATCCTTAAGACAGATGTAATTCTTAATATTGTTTCATGATTCATGGGTAGGTCTGAGAGCTAAACTGTATCAAATTGTAATAAGCTCATCACATTTCTTTCTGTGAAAATGCTCAGTTGTCCCCGGACTTTTTTGTTGATCTCATTTATTTGCTGGGAATGGGTAAACATCATGTGCCTGATGGTAACAAAATAGCAAAAACATGTGTACTGATCTGTGCAAGCTTTGGGGACTGAAAAAAAAAAAGATTAAAACCATTAAAAAGAAACTTATTTCTAAGCTGAATGAACATTTCTAAGCATGATTGAACCGGGACCAGTCATTTCCTAAACTACATATGGCCATCCTGACAGTGTTTGTTCTTTTGTGTGTTTAATTACTACGTGTAAATCATAAAGACAAATAAATTTACTGTGCCACCCAGCACATTTCAGCTCTGTCTTTTTTTAAAACTCGTGACCTAGATTCTGTCTTTTCTAGGCAAGGAAGGTATGTTAGTCAGGATAGTGCAGGCTCGATTATTCAGTGATAACAGCTCTAAACCTTCAAGGGTTTAACATAACCCAGATTACCTGTCACCCACGTGTTCTGCTCCTAACCTTCACAGCCAGGGACCACGCTGACAGGGCTTCCACCATCTGCAACGAAGGTGGTCACCACAATAAGGGAAGGAGCCCTGGCAAGTCACACAGTGGCTCTAGCCAGCAGCGACAAAAGTTGTCTCATCTCTGGAAACTTCTATTCCTTTTTAAAATGACCTTTGCACCCCGGGTAATACCTGGAGTAACATTTGTCCTTGCCCTGTCGAGTCCTTACAAACAGTAAATTGTCTCATTGGATACAAATTATAAGATTGTTCAGTTCAGTTCAGTCGCTCAGTCATGTCCGACTCTTTCTGACCCCATGAATCACAGNGGTACATGCCCAGGAAATGCCAGGGAGAAAAACCCTGAGATTTGACTCGTCCTTGCCCATCAAAATCTCCTGCCGCGTGACCTTGTCAAGGGTGGGATTCCTCACGCTGGCTCCCAGCATCTCTCCCATAGGAGTGAG
This sequence comes from Neotragus moschatus, assembly GCA_006410615.1. Taxonomy (NCBI): domain Eukaryota; kingdom Metazoa; phylum Chordata; class Mammalia; order Artiodactyla; family Bovidae; genus Neotragus; species Neotragus moschatus. The sequence goes on along the minus strand of SJYA01001962.1, from coordinate 197,466 downwards.
GGTTCAGAGCCCCATGTAAGGCCCCCCTAGTCTGTGGTTCTGGCATTGGGACGAGAAGCCCCCAGAGCATTTGGCTTTGAAAGTCAGTGGGGCTTGATCACAGGAACTCCACAGGGTTGAGGGAAACAGAAACTCCACTCTTGGAGGGTATACACACAAGCTCTCGTGTGTACCAGGACCCAGGGAAAAAGCAGTGATTTCGCAGGAGCCTCAGTCAGACCTATCCACCAGTCTGGGAGGATCTCCTGGGGAGACAGAGGGCAGCAGTGGCTTGCTATGGAGAAAAGGACACTGATAGCAGAGATAACAGGGCTTACTCACTGGCATGAGTTCCCCTCAAAACTGCCATTTGTCACCAAGACCTGGGCCCACCCAACAGCCTGTCGGTTCCAATAGTGAGATGCCTCAGGCTAAACAATGAACTGGATAGGAACACAGCCCTACACATCACAGACAGATTGATTAAAGTCTTTCTGAGTCCACAGCTGCCTCTAAACTGATCCCTTCACACAGCTTTGCTTACCAGAGGACGAGACCTAGCTCCACCCACAGTGGGTAGGCACCAATCCCTTCCACCAGGAAGCCTGCACAAGCCTCTTAGACCAGCCACACTCACCAGAGGGCAGACATCAGAAGCAGGAGGAAATATAATCTTGCAGCCTATAGAACAGAGATCGCAAACACAGAAGACTAGACAAAATGAGATGGCAGAGGAGTGTATTCTGGAAGAAGGAACAAGATAAAATTCCAGAAAAAAACTAAGTGAAGTGAAGACAGGCAACCTATCCCCAAAGAATTCAGAATAATGATTTTTTAAAAAAAGATCCAAGATCTTGGAGAAAGAATGGGGGAATAGAACAGGAAAATATAAGAAATGTTTAATGAAGAACTAAAAGATATAAAGAACCAGCAAACAGAGTTGAGCAATATAGTAACTGAAATGAAAAATACTTGAGAAAGAATCAATAGCAGAATAAATGAGGCAGAAAAATGGATAAGTGGGAAGACAGAGAGGTGGAAATAACTGCCACAGAACAGAGTAAAGAAAAAAGAATGAAAAGAAATAAGGGCAGTCTCAGAGAGCTACGGGACAACATCAAATGTACCAATATCCGCATTATAGGGGTCCCAGAAGAAGAGAGAAAGAAAGGGCCTGATAAAATATTTGAAGATGATATAATAACTGAAAACTTCCCTAACATGAGAAAAGAAACAGTCACCCAATTCAGGAAGCAAAGAGAGACTCCTACAAGATAACCCCAAGGTAGAACATGCCAAGACATTTGGCAAAATCGAACGACAAAGAGAAAATATTAAAAGCAACAAGGGAAAAGCAGCAAATAACATACAAGGGAATCCCCACAATGTTTTTCAGCATAAACTCTGCAGGCCAGAAGGGAGTGGCAAGATATATTCAAAGTGATGAAAGGGAGAAATCTACAACCAAGAATACTCTATCCAGCAAGGCTCTTGTTCAGATTCAATGATGAAGTCAAAGGCTTTACAGACGAGCAAAAGCAAAGAGAATTCAGTGCCACTAAACTAACCTCACAAAAAAATGCTAAAGGATCTTCTCGGAGAGGAAAAGAAAAGGCTACAACGAGAAACAAGGAAACTACATATGGGAAAGCTCATCAGTAAAGGCAAACATGCAGTAAAGGTAGAAAATCATTCACACACAAACATGGTATCAAAACCAGCAATTGTGAGAAGAGTACAAATGTGGGACATTGGAAGTGCATTTGAAATTAAGAGACCAGCAACGTAAAACAATCTTGCATACATACAAACTGCTTATGGGGACCACCAGCCAAAAATCTACAATAGATACACACACACACACACACACACACAAAAGAAACTAATGCAAACACAAACTAAAGATAGTCATCAAATCACAAGAGTACAAAAGAGGAAGGGAAGAAAAAAGACTATGAAAAATAAATCCAAAGCAATTAACAATATAGCAATAAGAACATACATATTGGTAATTAACTTAAATGTAAATGGATTAAATGTGCCAACTGAAAAATATAGACTGGCTGAAAAAATACAAAGACAAGACTTGTATATATGCTATCTACAAGAGATCAACTTCAGATCTAGGGAAACATAAAGACAAAGTGAGGGGATGGAAAAGTATTCCATGCAAATGGAAATACAAGGAAAGCTGAAGTAGCTATTTTCATATCAGACAAAATAGATTTTAAAATAAACACTGTTAAAAGAGACCAAAAAAAGACACTACATAATGATCAAGGTATCAACCCAAGGAGATAGAACAATTGTAAATATATCTGCACCCAACAGAAGCATCTCAAAATATACAGTAAAGAGTAACAATGATAGAGAAATTGACAGTAAAACAAGAATAGTGGTGGACTGTAACACCCAGTTTGTCAATGGATAGATGCAGACAGAAATCAATAAACACAGGTCTTAAATGACACATTAGACCATGTTGTCTTCACTGATACTTAGAGAGCATTCCATCTAAAAGGAGCAGAATACGCATTCTTTTCAAGTGCACAGGAAACATTCACCTGAGTAGATCACATGCTGGGCCACACAGAAAGCACTGGTAAATTTAAGAAAACTCAAATCTTATCAAATGTCTTTTCCAGACACAAAACTGTGAGGTTAGAAATCAACTACAAGAAAAAAAAAAACTGTAAAAAAACACGAACACACGGAGGCTAAAAAATATGCTATTAAATGACCAGTGGATCACTGAAGAAATCAAAGAGGAAATTTTAAAAAACACCTAATGGCAAATGACAATGAAAACACAATTATCCAAAACCCATGGGATGCACAAAAGCAGTTCAAAGAAGGAAGTTTATAGCAATACAATCTTATCTCAGGAAATAAGGAAAAATCTCCAGCAACCTAACCTTGTACCTGAAGCACTTAGAGAAAAAAGGACAAATAAAACCCAAATTTAGTAGATGGAAAGAAATAATAAAGAGCAGAGCATAAGTAAATGAAATTTATTTATTTAGAGAAGAGAACAATAGCAAAGATCAATGAAACTGAGAGCTGGTTCTTTGAAAAGATAAAATTGACAAACATTTAGCCAGACTCATCAAGAAAAATATGAAGAGGGCTCAAATCAGTAAAATTAGAAATGAAAAGAAGTTACAGCTGACACCACAGAAATACAAAAGATCATAAGAGATTACTAAAAGCAACTATCATCATTGTTCAGTCACCCAGTTGTGTCTAACTCTTTGCAGCCACGTGGACTGCAGCACGCCAGACTTCCCTGTCCTTCACCATCTCTCAGAGCTTGCTCAAACTCACATCCATTGAGTTGGTGATGCCATCCAACGATCTTGTCTTCTGTTATCCCCTTCTCCTCCTGCTTGCAATCTTTCCCAGCATCGGGGTCTTTTCTAACAAGTTGGCTTTTTGCATCAGGTGGCCAAATTATTGGAGCTTCCGCGTCAGCATCAGTCCTTCCAATGAGTATTCAGGATTCATTTCCTTTAGGATTGACTGGTTTGGTCTCCTTGCTGTCCAAGGGACTCTTCTCCAACACCACAGCTCAAAAAGCATCAATTTGGCTGATTCATGTCAATGTATTGCAAAAACCACTACAATATTGTAAAGTAATTAGCCTCCAATTAAAATTAATTATTATTTTTTTTAATCATCAATTCTTTGATGCTCAGCCTTCTTTACAGTCCAACTCTCACATCCATACATGACTACTGGGAAAACCATAGCTTTGACTAGACAGACCTTTGTTGGTAAGTCATGTCTCTTGTTTTTTAATATGCTATCTAGGTTTGTCATAGCTTTTCTTCCAAGGAATAAGCATCTTTTAATTTCATGGCTGCATTCACCATCTGCAGTGATTTGGGAACCCAAGAGAATAAAACCTGTCACTGTTTCATTGTTTCCCCATCTATTTGCCATGAAGTGATGGAACCAGATGCCATGATCTTAGTTTTTTGTTATTTTTTTTTTTAATTTTGAGTTTTAAGCTAGTTTTTTCACGCTCCTCTTTCACCTTCATCAAGAGGCTCTTTAGTTCCACTTCACTTGCTGGCATAAGGATGGTGTCATCTACATATGTGAAGTTATTGATATTTCTCCCTGCCGTCTTGATTCCAGCTTGTGCTTCATCCAGTCTGGCATTTCACAGGATGAGCTTCCCTGGTGGCTCAGATGGTAAATTGTCTGCCTGTAATTCAGGAGACCCGTGTCTGATCCCTGGGTTGGGAAGATCCCTGGACAAGGAAATGGCAACCCACTCCAGTATCCTTGCCTGGAGAATCTTATGGACAAAGGAGCCTGATAGGCTACAGTCCATGGGGGTCGCAAAGAGTTGGACATGACTGAGCTACTTCACTCTGCATATAAGTTAAATAAGCAGGGTGACAATATACAGCCTTGACCTACTACTTTCCCAATTTGGAGCCAGTCCATTGTTCCATGTCCCATTCTGACTGTTGCTTCTGGACTTGCATACAGGTTTCTTAGGAGGCAGGAAAGGTGATCTGGTAATCCCATCTCTTTAAGAATTTTCCACAGTTTGCTGTGATCCACATAGTCAAAGGCTTTAGCATACTCAATGAAGCAGAAGTAGATGTTTTTCTGGAATTCTCTTGCTTTTTTTATGATCCAACGAATGTTGGCAATTTGATTTCTGCTTCCTCTGCCTTTCCTAAATCCAGTTTAAACATTTGGAAGTTCTCAGCTCACATAGTATCGAAGCCTAGCTTGGAGAATTTTGAGCATTACTTTGCTAGCATATGAAATGAGTGCAATTGTGTGGTAATTTGAACATTCTTTGGCATTGCCATAAATGTCAATTAATCTATGACAAAGGAGGCAAGAATATACAATGGAGAAAAGACAGTCTCTTCAATAAATGGTGCTGACGGAGATGATCCAGAGAGCTGATATGGGGTGGGAGGTGGGGGGGGCAGTTCAAGATTGGGAACTCATGTACACCTCAGATGGAAAAAATAAAAAATAAAAAATTTTAAAATAAAAAAAGATTAAAAGATCAAAAAAAAATTGGGGTTAAGACTATTTTTTTTAATTGCAGAGGAAGGAAACTCATTCTATGAGGCCACCATCATCTTGATACCAAAACTAGACAAGGATAGCAGAAGCAAAGAATATTACAGTCCAACATCATTGATGAATATAGATGTAAAAATCCTCAACAAAATAGTAGCAAACACAATACATTAAAAGGATCATACACCATGATCAAGTGGGATTTATGCCAGGACTTTTCAATAGCCACAAATCAATCAGTGTGACACACCACACTAACAACTCAAAGGAAAAACTATCTGATCATCACAATAGATACAGAAAAAGCTTTTTGACAAAATTCAACATCCATTTATGATACAAAGAAAAACTCTCCAGAGACTGGGCACAGAGGTAACTTACCTCAATATAATAAAGGCCATACACGACATACATACAGAAAACACCATTCTCAATGATGAAAAATTGGGAGCATTTTCTCTAAAATCAAGAACAAGACAAAGATGTCCACTCTCACCACTTTTATTCAACATAGCTTTCAAAGTCCTAGCCACGGAAATCACAGAAGAAAAAGAAAAAAAGGAATCCAGATTGGAAAAGAAAGAGTAAAACTATCACTGTTTGCAGATGACATGATACTATACATAGAAAATCCTAAAGATGCTACCAAGAATACTGGGTTGCCATGCCCTCCTCCAGGAGATCTTCCCAACCCAGGGATTGGATCCAAATCTCCCACATTACAGGCAGGTTCTTTACAGTCTGAGCCACCAGGGAAGCCCATGAATATGGGAGTGGGTATTTCTCTGGGGAATCTTCCCAACCCAGGAATTGAACTGGGAACTCCTGCATTGCAGGCATATTCTTTGCCAGCGGCGCTACCAGGGAAGCTCAGAAAACTACTAATACATCAATGAATTTGGTAAAGTTGCAGGATACAAAATTCATACACAGAAATTTACTCTGTTTCTGTACACCGACAATGAAAGATCAGGAAGAGAAATTAAGGACACAATTCTATTTATCATTGTATCAAAAAGAATAAAATACCTAGGAATAAACCTACCTAATGAGGCAAAAGACCTGTATGCAGAAAACTACAAGACTCTGATGAAAGAAATCAAAGATGACACACATAGATGGAAAGATATACCATGTTCTTGAACTGGAAGAATCAATATTGTCAAAAACGACTGTATTACCCAAGGCAATCTACAGCATCAATGCAATCCCTGTGAAATTACCAAAGGCATTTTTCACAGACCTAGAACCAAAAAAATCTTAACATTTGTATGGAAACACAAAAGACTCTGAATAGCCAAAGCAATATTGAGAAGGAAAAATGGAGCTGGAAGATTCAGGCTCCCTGACTTCAGACTATATGTAAACTACAGTAATAAAAACACAAAGATAGATGTATAGATCAGTGGAGCAAGACAGAAAGCCCAGAAATGAACCCACATACCTTAGTCTATGACAAAGGAGGCAAGAATATACAACAGAGAAAAGACAATCTCTTCAATAAGTGGTGCTGAGAAAGCTGGACAGCGACACAGAAAAGGATGAAATTAGAGCATTCTTTAACACCATACGCAAAAAGAAACTCAAAAATGGATTAGGCTTAAATGGAAGACTCGATACTATAAAATTCTTAGAAGAAGACATAGGCAGAGCACTCTTTGACATAAATCATAGGAATGTCTTGTGGTAATGATATTACCTGGGGTCAATCAATCAATCAGTTCAGTCAGTTCAGTTGCTCAGTCATGTCCGACTCTTTGCGACCCCATGAATCGCAGCACTCCAGACCTCCCTGTCCATCACCAACNTGTAGCGGGCAAGCAATAAAGCAGAGATTTCAGTTCAAATGCTGTTGCAATGGTCCAGGTGAGAGATTTTGATGGCATGACAGCAGAGGACATGTAGAAGGGGGCAGATATAGGCATCTCTAGGAATAAACAGGACTTACTTGTGGGTTGACTTGCTGAAGGGTTTTGGCTTGAGCAACTAAGGGAATAATGGTGCCATTTTCTGAAACAGGAGCTTAGAGAAGCAACCCACTGGAGGGCAGGGAGAATCAAGGATCCTGTCTTGGCCTTTATAGGACTTGATGCCTATTAGCCACGCAGGTGGAACTTCTAGGTAAACATGTAGAGATCTCACGGCAAAGGTGGGATGGGAGATACAAGCACAGGAAAAACAAAAAAAGACCTTCTCAATAACATATGCAGCCTTGGGCTGCTTAGTCATTTAACTCTTCACTGCTTTAGTATCCTCATCTACAAAACAAAAGCAATATAAAAACCTAATTTATAGAGTTGTCAGGAAAATTAAGTGAAGGAAAGACATGTCAGGCTCTCAGAATAGTATTGAGTGAGTGCTAGCTGTTAACATCATCACCCTCATCCTTATATTTTAGAAAGAAACAAAGTGAAGTCACTCAGTCGTGTCCAACTCTTTGTGACCCCATGGACTGTAGCCTGCCAGGCTCCTTCATCCATGAAATTTTCTAGGCAAGAATACTGGAGTGGATTGCCATTTCCTTCTCCAGGGGATCTTCTCTATCCAGGGATCAAACCCAGGTCTCCTGCATTGCAGGCACTGTTTACCATCTGAGCCATCAGGGAAGCCCTAAGAAGATAAATGCTCAAAAGATGATTCTACTTAACCAAGTTCCCAGAGCTAGGCAATGTCTGAGTTTTAACAGATTAATGTGAGTTTTTTTCCTCTGAACCGGGGGTCCCCTCCTCCCCTGCCCTCACCATGTGTATGCGTAATAAGTCAAGTGAAGTTGCTCAGTCGGGTGTGACTCTTTGCAATCCCAAGGACTGTAGCTTACCAGGTTCCTCCGTCCATGGAATTTTTCAGGCAATAGCACTGGAGTGAGTTGCCATTTTCTTCTCCAGGGGAACTTCCTGACCCAGGGATCGAACCTGGGCCTCCCACACGGCAGGCAGACGCTTCACCCACTGAGCCACCAGGGAAGCCCCATGTGTAGTAAAACATGAAACTGAATATGGACCAGGGGCAGGGGGGTGAGTAAAAGGGGGAATGGGGAGTTATTGTTTAGTGGCTGCAGACTGTTTGTTTTGCAAATGAAAAAGGTTCTGGTGATGGCCGTGTTGATGGTTGCAAAACAATATGAATGTACTTAACATCACTGAACTATACACTTAAAGTGAGACAGGAGGGAAGGGGACAGGGCACAACCTTTAGAAGAATGACAAGCTCTTGTGGATATGACAAAAACTGGTCAGAACCAGTTAGGCCCAAGATGCTGAAAAATTCAACTTCCAATAGGCCTTGAGCTTCATTATATGCTCATTATAATACATTAGCATATGCTAAATAACACACCCACTGGCGGCTTCACTGTCCAAAGGCCGACCATAAAAGGCCAAAAACTGGGCGGTGCCCCAGTACCTGGAAACCCTCGCATCTTCCCTGAAATAATTGCAATGATTCTGGTAGTTTACGGGGAATGATGAACAGTGGCACTGGATTCACGGTCTCTGAAGAAGATTTAACTCCGGGACCAAAGAGTCTCAGTCACCCAGAGCTTTGTGTCGATTTTATTAAAAAGTGAAAGTGACAGAAAAAGCTTCTGACATAGACGTCAGAGGGGGCAGGAGAGTACCCGCCTGGCTAGTTTAAGCGGGGCCTTACGAGTTCCTCAACTAGTTGCTGAGGACATATAAAAACAATGGCTCAACGTTTTAAGAGTTCCACCAGACCCNACCCAGAGCTTTGTGTCGATTTTATTAAAAAGTGAAAGTGACAGAAAAAGCTTCTGACATAGACGTCAGAGGGGGCAGGAGAGTACCCGCCTGGCTAGTTTAAGCGGGGCCTTACGAGTTCCTCAACTAGTTGCTGAGGACATATAAAAACAATGGCTCAACGTTTTAAGAGTTCCACCAGACCCTTTCCCAAGGCATGCCTCCTGAGATAACTTCAGGGCAAGATTAGCCAGAAAGAATGGGTTCCAGGCATCCTCTGGGTGAGATATACTGTTGCTGTGTAATCAGGGGTAAGAGTCTTTAGAAATAGGTCCCCAGGCATGATTTGTAACAATTATAATCATTAACATAGTGCCTAAGAAAAGTATTTTCATGAGTAAGGCATTTTGCTGTGTGAGGATTATTTCCGGACCTATAAGAAAGGCCAGTTCTGGGGTAAGATACATTGTTGCACAAGGTTTAAGAAAAGCTTGAGCTCACCTCCTCCTTCAAGGGCCTTGGACTCCCTGCCTGAGCTTTAACTCTTTCAATCCTCCCATTTGTTTGCCTAAGCTTTAACTCTTTCAATCCCCTCATTTCATAACAAATTATGAAACTACCCAGGCTGAAAAACTAACCACCCCATATTCCAGGCCCTTCTCACCTTTTGTCTATTGAATGTGTAACTGTCAGGGGCTCTCACCTTCTGAAGTAGCCCACATTCTCAGCTTCTGAGTGTGAAAGTCTGTATCTATGGAGTGTGTTTCTCTTTCAATAAAGCTATTGCTATTTCTTACTTATCACTTTGCCTCTAGCTGAGTTCCTTCTGCAATTAGACACAAAGCCCCTGAGCTTCATTGAAATCCTGAGACCAGGTTTGCAATTTAAATTAAAAGACAGTGGACTTGAGTCCCAGTCTACGGGTTAAATCCCATCTGAGGTGCAATTGGATTTGAGCCCCAATCCATCTGGGTTGTGTGGTTTCAAAATGGTAAATTTTATGCTGTGTATATTTTGTTGTTGTTGTTGTTCAGTCCCTAAGTCATATTTGACTCTCTGCAACACCATGGACTGCAGCACACCAGTCCTCGCTGTCCCTCACTATCTTCTGGAGTTTGCCCAAGTTCAAGTCCATTAAGTTGGTGATGCTATCCAACCATCTCAATCTCTGCTGCCCTCTTCTTTTGCCTTCAATCTTTTCCAGCATCAGGGTCTTTTCCAATGAGTAGGCTCTTTGAATCAGATGGCCAAGCTATTGGAGATTCAGCTTCAGCATCAGTCCTTCCAATGAATATTTGGGGTTTATTTCCTTTAGGCTTGACTGGTTTGATCTCCTTGCAGTCCAAGGGACTCTCAAGAGTCTTCTCCAGCAACACATTTCTAAAGCATCAATTCTTTGGCACTCAGCCTTCTTTATGGTCCACCTCTTACATCCATACATGACTACTGAAAAGACCATAGCTTTTACTACACAGATGTTTGTTGGCAAAGTGATGCCTCTGCTTTTTAATACACTGTTTAGGTTTGTCATAGCTTTCCTTCCAAGAACCAAGCATCTTCTGATTTCATGGCTGCAGTTACCATCCGTAGTGATTTTGGAGCCCAAGAAGAGAAAATCTGTCACTGCTTCCACTTTCTCCCCTTCTATTTGCCATGAAGTAATGGGACTGGATGTCATGATCTTAGTTGTTTTTTTTTAATATTGAGTGTTAAGCCAGCTTTTTCACTCTCCTCTTTTACCTTCATCAAGAGGCTTCTTTAGGTCTTCTTTGCTTTCTGCCGCTAGAGTGGTATCATCTGCCTATCTGAGGTTGCTGATACTTCTCCTGACAGTCTTGATTCCAGCTTCTAACTCACCCAGCCCAGCATTTCACATGATGTATTCTGCATATAAGTTAAATAAACAGGGGGACAATATACAACCTTGACAGACTCCTTTCCCAATTTTGAACTGGTCTGTGGTTCTGTGTAAGGTTCTGATCATTGCTTCTTGACCTGCATACAGGTTTCTCAGAAGAAAGGTAAGATGGTCTGGTATTCCCATCTCCTGAAGAATTTCCCACAGTTTGTTGTGCACATATTTTACACAATATAAATTAAAATTTATACATTTTAATACATTTGCCTTAAATTTGGAACAAATTCGCCTTTAAGACTGCCATCTTGAACCTGGGCTGGAAGCTGAAGGGCCCCCGTCTGCTTGGAGCCCGGGAGCCTCTGGTCACTGGCCTCCCGGCTGCATACCTGGACTCCTGGCCTAGTCCCCACCATCCATTCAGCTCTGCGCGGATGCTGGAGCAGCCTCCGGTTCTATCCCTGCAGCCTGCTTCCACTCTGTCCAAGCCCAGTGGAGCACGTTTGATGCTGCCTGCGTCTCTGCCTTCTAGGCCCTGCCTCCCAGGAACCTGGGCACCTGTTCTCTCTGACGCCCCTCTTCACGCTGCAAGTCCCGGCTTAGATGTCATCTCTTCTCTGATGGCCGAAGATGTGCCTTGTAGTGGCCGACATCTCACAGCGCACAGAAATCAAGTCTGCACCGGAAGTACTCCTCCCCACCCCAGCACAAGCCCGGTCCGCTTCTTCAGCATCTCAGCCATGAGCGGCAGGGCTGGTCAGTGCGCAGGCGCGTCTTGCTTAACCGGCCCCAAGGACATTACCGACTCAATGGATGTTAAGTGTCAGCAAACTTCGAGAGATAGGGAAGGACAGGGAAGCCTGGCGNCCCCAGCACAAGCCCGGTCCGCTTCTTCAGCATCTCAGCCATGAGCGGCAGGGCTGGTCAGTGCGCAGGCGCGTCTTGCTTAACCGGCCCCAAGGACATTACCGACTCAATGGATGTTAAGTGTCAGCAAACTTCGAGAGATAGGGAAGGACAGGGAAGCCTGGCGTGCTGCAGTCCACGGGATCTGAAAGAGTCGGGTATGACTTAGGGACTGAGCAACAACAGGGAAGCCACAGGGAAGACACAGTTAAAGGAAGGGCTCAGATTCAGGTTCTGGGTTGTGGTGGAGGACCAGCCACGCAGCAATGTCAAGACTGTTCCTCTGACCNTTAAAAGACGAGAAAGACTACAGAGTAATCAGGGAGTTCGTGTTTTAAAACTGGCAAGTTACATAGTAACATTTAAATGCCTCAGCCTGGCTCCCAGGTTCCAGGGCGCAAGGAAGGGCAGAGTGGAAGACAGCGGAGGAAGAACCCAGAGTGACTTCTGGGGCTCCCCTGGTTCCCCGCAGCACCTCCTTCCAAAAGCAGACCTCAAATCTGGGAGCTCGGTGAGGACAGCCTATGGGAAAGCAGTGGGAAAGCCCAGGGCCATCCTTGGTTTCCTGCCTAGCTGTTTCCCTCCTCTCCTCCCACGCGTTCCACAAAAAGAACTGCAGGCAGCCACCCAGTGCCAGTGGCCTTTGTAACAGCTGACCCCGAGCACAGTGGGTTACAATTCAGCTGCTCCCAGGGGAGTCGGCCCTGGCAGACCCACACAATTTGCCAGGAAAATCAATACAAAGCTGACAAATCAAAAGTGACTCATGCCAGTTCTCCTCTTCGGAAACAGTCAGATGGGTGTCTGACGGGTAACACTTCAGTTCTTTTCATAGTAGGTCTGGAAATAGCTCAGAGGTCTTTAAATGTCTGGAGATGTAGGCGATGATGAGAAGAGTTTTGAGTGGGAACCTCCCCACCCTGTGCACCCCACTTCTGTTTCTACCATATTCCCCCAGTCTGCCTGCCTCACACCACATGCTTGCATATCAGACTCTGTGCTGGACAGACCCACCAGTGTCTTTGGGAAACTAGTAGTCTAGGACTCCCTGGTGGCTCAGATGGTAAAGAATCCACCTGCAGTGCAGGAGACCTGGGTTTGATCCTGGGGTTGGGAAGACCTCCTGGAGAAGGGAATGGCTACTCGCTCCAGTATTCCTGCCTGGAGAATTCCATGAACAGNACCCACCAGTGTCTTTGGGAAACTAGTAGTCTAGGACTCCCTGGTGGCTCAGATGGTAAAGAATCCACCTGCAGTGCAGGAGACCTGGGTTTGATCCTGGGGTTGGGAAGACCTCCTGGAGAAGGGAATGGCTACTCGCTCCAGTATTCCTGCCTGGAGAATTCCATGAACAGAGGAGAGTGGCAGGCTACAGTCCGTGGGGTCACAAAGAGTCAGACATGACTGAGCAACTAACACTTTCATGTGGTTGTCTAAGACTCGGAATTGGCCATCGCTGGACAGGTGCAGAACCTGATCACTCAATACTCAGGCTCTTCATGCTGTCAACTTTTGTGTTCCTTGTTACAAATCTTTATGTCCCTATCACCTGTCCTTTGTTGCCCCATTGAAAGGCACTCCTTCCTGAATGAGCCTTAATGGGTCCATGAAGACTTTTCACCTCCGCAGCTGTGACCCTTAATATCTGTGGTGCTTATTTTGAACATCAGTACCAGCTTATGAAGAAGTCACCAGTATGTCTAAGATACAGGAAGGGGAAGATGAGCCTGGGAGAGACAGTTGCCTCTCCCAGAAAAGGATAAACTGGAGGGGAATGGGCATGTGTCTGCTGGAAATGGACTGAGGTGGCATGGGCGCCTTTAGAATGGATATGAAGGGACCAGTGTGTGAGATCCGGTGAAGAAAGCATTGATAAAAATTGCTCTCCAAGAGGGTGTGCGAGTGATGGAGGGACAGTGAGAGTTCTGCAAGGGGTATCCCCGAGACCCTGGTGTTTCTCCGTGTGGACCTGAAAACCACTTGCATCAAAATCACCTGGGAGCTTCAGAGTGTAAATTCCTGGGGCTCACTCCTAAGAGTTTGACTTTGTAGACGGAGTGGCGCCCAGGAATCTACACTATTAAAAGCTCCCCAGATGATTCCAAGGACTTCCCTGGTGGCTCAGATGGTAAAGTATCTGCCTACAATGCAGGAGACCAAAGTTCGATCCCTGGGTCAGGAAGATCCTCTGGAGAAGGAAATGGCCCCCCACTCCAGTACTCTTGCCTGGAAAATCCCATGGATGGAGGAACCTGGTAGGCTACAGTCTATGGGGTCACAGAGTCAGACACGACGGAGCAACTTCACTTTCACTTTCAGATGATTCCAATGCACAATAAAATAGCTATGCAGTCTACACTGCTGAGAGGTCAGGAAGTGCCCTTTCCCTGTATCCCCCTCACGTCTAATATGGTGCTTTGCAATTAGTCAGCTGTCAGGAAATGCTTGCTATGGTGAGTGAGTAGCTAACTCAGTGGAGAAGATTTACAGATGACTTGAAATCTCAATCTGAGTGGCTGAGAGCACCGAGGTTCCCTTAACAGATGTGAAGGAGAAGGCAAGAGGAAGAGGAAGCTCAGGGTGGATACATGAGCTAGAGACGCTGACTTCCAAATGCCCACGGGTAATGTGCATGAACTCGGAAGTGACATGGGGTCAGGCAGGTTGACACCTGCACGCCGTTTAAGGCTGTGGCTTGCTGGGCCGAAGTCTGGAGGACATGCATGATGAAGAGGGTCAATAATGAGGACGAAGACCCAGTGGGGGTATGACAGGAAAAGGCAGAGCCCAGAGAACCTGTGATGCAGGGTCCAAAAAGAGGAGGGAGGGCAAAGAACGGAGAGGTTGTCTATGGGAACCTGATGGATGAGCTATGGGTCACCAGCTTAGCGATCAGGAATGCCCCTGGTGGCCTTCAAGAGGGCGATGTGGAAAGAGTGATGGGAATAGAAGCCAATCACAGAGATAAAACAAGGAAGCAGATCAAGAGGAAAGCTGAAGCCACCACTGGCAGAGCTTGGCCTCCAGAGATTTCTCAGGGGAGAGCAGAGGAATAGGAGGACAGCTCGAATAAGCCAGCAGAGAAAGGCAAGGCCTTGGACGTCATCGTCCCTGTGGCCGCCCCTCAGATGCTGGTCTTCTGCAGAGACCTCTTCTTTCTTCTGTGTCTCTCCATTCACTTCCCAGGTAATCCCACCCACAGCCTCAACTTCCATTCCCTTGCTGAGGAGTCCTATGCCAGGCTTCCCTCTGCCCTCTGCAAGCTCCATCTGCATGTTGCCCAGGCACCTGGCAACACGACTCCAGCTTGGGGACGGATCCAGGTATTCCCAGCCTCTCTTGGTTCACCATCACCCTCCCTTGCACCCAGAAGCCATCCCAGCCCTCCATCTTTCTTCCCCACTCCAGTGGTCGATGGAGTCCGGGAGGGTTGACCTCCGTGGCAGCTCTTATCCAGCTCGCTCCCTTTGTAGCTGGCCTGCGCTATGGCAGTGACCTCAGGCAGGTCTCCAAGCCCCTCCCAGGCCTCCAAACTGCGCCCAGGGTCCTGTCCCAACAGCATTAGCTGGTCAGGGTGTCCCAACACTGTGACAAAAGAATGATGCCCAAGCTCTTTTGGTGGCTTTGCCGTGGACTGTTTTTGCACCACACTTCATTTCAACCACACTGGCTCACATGTCTCACACACGCTGGCCAGGGAGGTCTCCGAGTCTTTTTGCTGGTGTGGGTCCCTGAGCATGGAAGTTTCTTCCCTTTGCCTTCCCTCCGCATCACAGTTCCTGACTTGCCCCACCACCTCTGGCCACCATCTGGTCCTCTTTCTATTTGTGACCAGAAGCCCCATCTTTAAGAGTGACCATTTGCCCCTCCTTCCTGTGCGTCCCCACTGCCTCCCTCATGCCAAAGGCCCTTGGTACCTTGTTTATCTCTCTTCCAGCAGACCATGAACCCTTTTGGTGGGGAGGGGAGGGGAGGGGCTGGGGGTGGGGCTGTCTCTTCCGTCCTCTGCTGCCAGCTCTGAGCACAGCAGCCAGAAGCCTCCAGCCCACAGGACGCCCTGGTGGGATCTGGGGGCCTCCACGCTGTGGGGAGAGACGCTGTGATCTTGGGAGGGCTCCGTGTGGTCCTGGGGGGCTNCCTCCAGAGATTTCTCAGGGGAGAGCAGAGGAATAGGAGGACAGCTCGAATAAGCCAGCAGAGAAAGGCAAGGCCTTGGACGTCATCGTCCCTGTGGCCGCCCCTCAGATGCTGGTCTTCTGCAGAGACCTCTTCTTTCTTCTGTGTCTCTCCATTCACTTCCCAGGTAATCCCACCCACAGCCTCAACTTCCATTCCCTTGCTGAGGAGTCCTATGCCAGGCTTCCCTCTGCCCTCTGCAAGCTCCATCTGCATGTTGCCCAGGCACCTGGCAACACGACTCCAGCTTGGGGACGGATCCAGGTATTCCCAGCCTCTCTTGGTTCACCATCACCCTCCCTTGCACCCAGAAGCCATCCCAGCCCTCCATCTTTCTTCCCCACTCCAGTGGTCGATGGAGTCCGGGAGGGTTGACCTCCGTGGCAGCTCTTATCCAGCTCGCTCCCTTTGTAGCTGGCCTGCGCTATGGCAGTGACCTCAGGCAGGTCTCCAAGCCCCTCCCAGGCCTCCAAACTGCGCCCAGGGTCCTGTCCCAACAGCATTAGCTGGTCAGGGTGTCCCAACACTGTGACAAAAGAATGATGCCCAAGCTCTTTTGGTGGCTTTGCCGTGGACTGTTTTTGCACCACACTTCATTTCAACCACACTGGCTCACATGTCTCACACACGCTGGCCAGGGAGGTCTCCGAGTCTTTTTGCTGGTGTGGGTCCCTGAGCATGGAAGTTTCTTCCCTTTGCCTTCCCTCCGCATCACAGTTCCTGACTTGCCCCACCACCTCTGGCCACCATCTGGTCCTCTTTCTATTTGTGACCAGAAGCCCCATCTTTAAGAGTGACCATTTGCCCCTCCTTCCTGTGCGTCCCCACTGCCTCCCTCATGCCAAAGGCCCTTGGTACCTTGTTTATCTCTCTTCCAGCAGACCATGAACCCTTTTGGTGGGGAGGGGAGGGGAGGGGCTGGGGGTGGGGTGGGAGTTGCCTCCAGAAATAGTTACTTCCCAGGAGGCCACTGTTGGACTCAGAGCCTGTTTTGTTGCCTGGAAATAAAATGAATTCAACGGAAGGCCTGAAATAACTGCATTAAACATAGACTCTCTCAGCCTCCCTAACTGACTGCTCTTTCACTTCCTTCGTCTCTGCCTTTTCTTGTATTCACTCTCTCCTTCTGTGCCCTCTTGTGTTTTTCCTCTTTTCCCTGGCTTCTTCCTATTCCCCTTTTTCTTCTGCAGGAACTTGCACTAGCTCCTGGCACATATCTGCCCTCTTCTCCTCCCATCTTATTGTGTGTGTGGATGTTCTTCTGAAAGCATCGACATGTCACCGGCAGACAAATCCTTTGCTTTGGAGAATTTCACCAGGAGGGTGATGATATTGACAAATGAGGTCACAGAAGGAAGAACAGGCTGCCTGTTTTCAGATTTACCCTATTAACTGAATCTGATACCCAGATAAAGGTCCTTGGGTGGAAACGCTGGTTAAAAGTCCTCCTAAAAATAGGAGAAGATAATAACCATGTGAGTGCAGTATTTAAGTTCTTCCCTTAAGAGGAAGTATTTGGTTTTTTTTTTTTTTCCTTTTGGAGGGCAAAGAATCTCCCCAAATATCCCTGAACATCCAGGTATCCCCCCTGCTGGAGGGAGATACACGTGGGGGGAACACAGGGTCTCTGCTGGCTGCGAGTGCCTTCTCCATGCTGGCTTGACAGTCCCCTTCTTCAGCTGCCGTGAGACGGGACCAGGCTGTTGGCACCCTTCTGGAGGTTTCACAGAAGAGGACATTCGCAGATGCCACCGCCCCTCAGTGAGAACTCAGTGTGAGAGGCAGGCAACCCGCTTGCCCTTGTCCAGATCTTGTGGGAACTGGCTGGGGGACCTGCCAGGTTTCACAGAGGCAGCAACATAAATGGGCAAAGAGTTAGGCCTGGAGCCACATGAGATCAGTGGGATTTTCCTCTCTAGTGATTTTTAATAGCAGGAATTTGGATCCAGTGTCAATAGCCTAAAACCCATAGGAGACTGCCTTGATTCTTTTAAACCTCGATTTCCCTGACACAGACACCAGCCCAAGTGTTTTCTCTGGTATCGTTGTCCCTGACATTGTTATCTGTTGTGGTTGGCTTTTGAGGAGAGAGATGGAAGCAAACGGAGCAGTCCCTCTGCTCTGTTAAAAATAAATTAAGGCTATTGAGTCCCGCTCGGTGCTAGAAGGAGGACGTGGAGCACCATGCAGAAATTCTGTGTTTACACTGAGATGAAGAACTGGGCGGGGCTTTAAAGTTGATCTAATCCAGGCTCCTCATTCTGCAGCAGGGGGATGTGAGGCTCAGGGAGGCCAAGTGAGGTGCCTAAGATCACAGAGTTGAAGGCAAAACTGGGAGCAAAGCCCAGGAACCTTCCTACAGTTTACGTGGCCTTCAGAATGGCTCAGAGTCTAGGTCACACAGGCGTGCACACTCAGTCATTCAATTGCGTCCAACTCTTTGAGATCTTACAGACTGTAGCCTGCCAGGCTCCTCTGTCTGTGGGATTGCCAGGCAAGAATACTGGAGTGGGTTGCTATACCCTCCTCCAGGGGGATCTTTCCAACCCAGGGATTGAACTTCCATCTCCAGCATTGCAGGTAGATTCTCTACCACTGAGCCACTGGGGAAGCCCCATAGGCTAGGTCACTACTGGGTTAAGCAGGTACTAAGGGCCAATTCCCCCAGCAACAGTCACAGCAAACCAGCCAGAACACTCTGGTTACATAGGACCCCAACTTGCTGCCAGGGAGGCACTGGAGCAGTGGGGGGCATGGCAACCAGTTGGGGTGAGGTTAGCACTGGCAGGCCCGTCGGTGGTACTGAACAGACAGGAGGGAAGGGGCAAACCCTCCCAGGGTGTCTGTTTCACAGGGGCTCCAGTAACTCATAACCATCCCCACTACAGAGCAGGCTGGTCGCTCCAGGTCCTGATGGAAAAGGGACCCCACCTCTCCATACCTCACAGAAGAATGAACACCTCTTCCTTCCCAGCAAATGCTCAGAAAGCCCAGTCTTTCTCAAGAAATCTGGTTCCCAGGGTCGAACGCCCTTGTTGTGTGTTGCCGTGTGTAACTGAAGTGCCCTAAGGGAGTGTCAGCAACCATTTTCTATTTAATCCTCATACTCTGCGAGGCTGGAGTCCTGAGTGTGTCAGTGTTACCCCTCATTGCTGAGTCAAGGCACAGAGGCTAAAACGCAACCATCACACAGAAGGGCTCCTCGGGGTCACATCAATGCCTGCACAGTAGCATGTTAATAAGTGTTAAAACTGACAGCACAAACACAGCATTCTTGATTTTTTAAAATTACAACTCTGTAACAAGTCATGCTGTTAAAACATACAAGAAATACCAGTTAAGCCTTCAAGGAGATAACACACAGCGTATACAGATCATGGCTATCCCAAAGTGCATAACATACTATTTTCTTTGAAGTGAGGCAAGAATTAGCAGGTAGTTCCATTATCTGAACACTAAGACAAGTAGAAATAACAAATCCAAGCGGTAAATACCAATTACTACCGTAGGAGCTACACGTCAGCTCGGCATTACAACATGCCCCTCCTTGGTAACAAGGCCAGGAAATGTAGGGGGTTGACAGAAAACACTGGACGATAAGCAACATGCCCCTATGCAGTAGAGACAACGGTCTCACTTCCCAGCCAGCGCTCTCAAAATGCTCATCACATACATTTCGAGAAAAGCATGACCTATATCTTTGTCCCAATGGCATTGAAAAGAACAACCTTCAAGTGTTGGCAGTGAAGCTGTTTTCAAGCCCACAGCTGGACATAGGTGCTTTGAAGCTTCAACTGTGTCCTCCAAAGGGGTTGATGGGTCAGTCTGGCAGCCTGGTGGCCAAAGCTGTCAGCTCATAATCATACTCTCAACTCCAGAAACAGAATGGAAAATTCCCCCAACCCCTCCCCACCCCTTCCCTGCACCGAATAGTTTCAGGGATCAGAAGAAACTGCTCCAAATGTTATCTGACAAGGTTAATCAAAGCCCCGCCAAGAGCTCTTGTGAACTGCGTACCTGGTACCTCGGTGCTACTTTGTGGGAAAGGAAGGAAGGGTTCTTTCTCTCTGGGTCAGAGTTCCATCTCCATTCTCTGTGGGAATTAACTCCAGTGTTCAAGCCTGCTGGGTTGGTTTCTCGCCCTCTTGTCTGAAACCACTGCTTGGAGCCCGCAATGCTATTAGGCTATTCTCATGCTTGGAAGTGACTGAAATTCCAGGATGGGCAAAATAATATTTTATAAGAGTGTATATATATATATATATGTATGTATGTACAAAAGATATTAAAAAGGCAGTCTCTAAAGCACTTTGGGATTCCCCCAATGAAAGGCACCAGATAAATGCAAGTCATCACCGAAATGAAAAGTTCTCCAGCTTTTATATCAGCAAAGAGTAACCACCAGAAGTATCTCTATTTCAGTGGTAAAAACCTTCCTGCTTAAAAAGGGTACTGAGAAGAGTGCCTGAGCTATTTAGCCTCCGGCCTTGTTTCCTCTTTTCACAAGTGTTCTGGTCGGTGACTGTGGATACTGTGCTCAGTGACCCAATACCGTCAGCCTTGGCAAACCAAACAGTCTTCAAGAGTTTGTACCATCACCTGCCCCAGTGCAACTGGAGATGATTTCATAAATTCTCTGCCTTCCGATGCTGCAAACGTCAGCCAAAGCCAAGTGCTACATGTGCAAATTCTGAGAAATAACCCTGCTTGTCTGACTTGGTGGCTGGTTGCCCCTAAGGCATCTCACCTTTCCTGATATTTCTGAGAAACAGAGTAGATGGTAGATCAGGTGGCGCTAGGAGGTGGCTGCCTCCTTGCTCCCTATGAGGCTCCAGTCTGATGGAAAGACTTGAACTGGGGACCCAAAGGTGTAAGTGACTAGTGCGGTCATCCAACAAATGGCCTGCTCTGTAGTCGCCATGGCAACTGCAAGTCCATAAAGCCTCTGACAAGATCCTCACTCTATCTGAAGGATATGTACTACCTTCAACCAACTAAGAGACAAAATGGACCTTTTTAAGGAAGATCCAAGCCCTCGAGAGAAAGCCTGCCTAACTCCACATGTGGACCCCTGGATTCTGTAGCCTTTCCAAAGAAGAACAACGGAGGCCAACTGGAACACCATCTGATTACCTAGAATATAACAGAGAACTACCCAAGTTAACCCTTCAAAATGCTACATGCTGGTTAACTGAAGAAGAAAGAGGGAGGGCATTTTGGAAAAGGAAAGAGTTCTTAACATTCAACCCAAGTTTGAAAGTTTAAGGGTCTTTAAAATAGCATCAAGCTTTTCAAGAAGTTTGCAATTATTTATGACATTTTATTAACAACGCTTTTTTGTTTTACAACTCTTTCCTTTCTCCTGGCCTCCACCAACCTTCCCCTCAACAAAAGGCAGCTGAAATGAAAATAAGAACTGTAATATTTCCAACCTGGATAAGCCATTTGTCTATATTTTGAGTACACACTTCCATGCCACCGGGTGTCCATGTCATACCAGGAACTCTGGGGTGATTAGAGCATTGTGTGTTACATACCGTATCCTAGAAGCAAAATTATCTAAGTAAACTCTGCTTGGAAATAAAAGCTTTATCTAAGCTTTCCGAGCAGGTAACAAAATTTTCTAAGCTACTGCCCTTGCTAGCAGCCCAACAATGTTTGCTTCAGAAAGACAATACAACAGTGAACTTGTTAGTTGAGAAAGACAACACGATCTTATTTCTAAACACCTTAAAAAAGAAACATTTCAGAAACATGCGAATAGCTAAGACACAGCAAAGTTTGGTCACATGACCTAGACCAGCAACCTCAGCAAGAAATAAATGTCCCTGTAACCACCCAGGAAAGAGTGAGGCCTGATTCGGAACGATCTTCAAGCATCATGCGATTTGGCCTATGTTTAGCTGAAGTCCCTAGCCCGAATGCATCTATTCTTGGGGAAAGTTTCAATCTTCACTACATGTTTAACAAAATAACATTCTCTAAAGAGCAACATTTAAGAGGTGAACAGGGACGTACATCATTTGAAAGGTGAGCAGGGTACCCATGCAAGTCACAAGGCTACAGGTCATTGACAAAAACAACTCACAGACTTGAATCGATCATGTCTACTTAACTTCACATTCTCTGTTTGAAATTAAAACTAAAGGAAAGCAATGGATAAAGAATTGAGATTTTGTTTTCACCTGACTGTGAGCAAAACCTCATCCTATCCTTGCAGGCCCCACAGATGTGTTTCCACAGGACATATTTGTGGGGGCTTTTTGTACGGAACTCACATGACAACCTCAGAAACAGGAGCACAAACAACTCAGAGACAGTCCTGGGCCATGAGCACTAGATGAGAGAACAATGAACAGAGAAATTAGCATTCTAGGTGGTACTCATCTGGCAGAAAGGTGAACATTTTATGCCCACGATGCGGAGACCAGTGAATGTCATTTCACTGAAAGGTGCAAAGGCATGGTGTCAGACACACCACCCTCTAAAAATGATCCTAAATACTGTGAAAGCAACCTAGGGTGCAGATCCCATGCATTCTCTCCCCTTTGGGGCTGGGCATACTCCTCACGCCATAACCCTAGGGTACTTGAACCGTGCCAGAGGCACAGAGACAGCTCAGCAATGTGGGTTTGAGGATGTCAAGCCCTCCCAGCTAATGTAGGGAATCATTTAAACTTAGTTCGCTTGGCGAGCTCCTGCTCATGTTCGTCAGGCTCGCCATGAGGGATTTAACTTTATGGGCATAATAGTCCCTTAAATTGACGGAAGGGACCTCCTTCATTCCATCTCCGAAGTCACAGCTGCGCATGGCGCTCTCAAGTTGCTTCTGGCGCCGATAAAAGTGGGAGAATTTATTGAAGATCAAGGTGATGGGTAGTACCACCACCAGGATACCTGCCAGGATGCAGGCAGAGGCGGTCAGCTTCCCTGCTGTGGTCCCCGGGACCACATCCCCGTACCCTACGGTGGTCATACTGACGGTGGCCCACCACCAGCAGGCGGGGATGGTGGCCAGGCCCTCGTTCTCCTCCTTTTCAATGGTATAGGCCACTACGGAGAAGATGGAAATCCCCACGGAGAGGTAGAGCAGAAGCAGCCCTACTTCCTTGTAGCTGTATTTCAGGGTGGCCCCCAGGGAGCGGAGACCAGTGGAGTGTCTGGCCAGCTTTAAGATGCGGAAAATCCGCATCAGCCTTAGGACCTGGGCCACCCTGCCCAAGTTGGCCAAGGTAGGCGTGCTCTCCACGACCAGGTTCACCACCAGTGTGATGTAAAAGGGGACGATGGACATGAGGTCGATCAGGTTTAGGGCGTTCTTGAAGAACTTGAGAAAGTCGGGGGCCACGGCAAACCTGGCCACCAGCTCAAAGGTGAACCAGGCGATGCCAAAGTGCTCCACAATTTCGAACCTGGGGTCCTCGCCCGGGTTGCCCTGGCGGTCAGGGATCTGGAAGTCTGGCAGGCTATTGAGACACATGGTGATGATGGACCCAAGCACCACGAGGATGGACAGGACGCTGAAGACCCTGCTCAGGACCGAGTAGCCAGGGTTGTCCAGCGCCAGCCACAGCTGTCTGCGGAAGTTGCCCAGGGTCTGCCCATCGAACTTGGAGGCGTCGTTGTAGAAGGCCAGGATCTCGTCGAAGGAGGACGTGGTGCTCTCCTGGTCGCTCTGCTCGTCCCACTTCTCCTGCTCGGGCTCCACTTTGCGGCCGTGGTAGCTGTAGCTACAGCAGGAGTCGATGAAGAACTCGTTGATGCCCCAGTATTCAATCTCCTGGCTGAAGGAGAAGACGCACAGCTCTGCCATGACGTGGAGCTTGCCGGTGTGGTAGAAGTGCAGCACGTAGGGGAAGAGCTCGGGGTTGCGGTCAAAGTAGAACTCGCGCTGGGCATCGTCGTAATCGTCGCAGAGCTCCAGAATGGCCTCGCGCGAGTGGCAGAGCAGCAGGCGGCCCAGGCGCGTTTCGGGGAAGCGCAGCAGCGTGTGCGAGTGCAACCGCCTCTTGAAGCCGCCCACGTTGATGCGGATCTCTCCATCCTCGACGTTGGCCTCCGACGCGTCCCACAGGCTCTGGCCAGTCATGCTGGAGACGCCGGCCGCCCGCGCCGCGCGGGGGCGCTACACCTGGAAGCCAAAGCAAGCGCGTCGGGTGAGCGCCCGGCGCTCAGGGCTCGGGCGCCCCTTGCTTTCTCCCCATCCGTCTCTAGCGCGCCCAGTCCTCTCCAGAGGGTCTCTGAGTACTGAAGGACACTGGGATGGGAGGACCGTTTTCTGGGCTTTGCCTCCCCGCCTCCCAAAGAAAGGCTTGGAGTTGGGGAGGGCGGGTTATGTTTCTACTAGCATGGCCGCGCCCGCACCCCCATCCTGGGGGTTCTGTCGGTCGCTTTCCGCTGCCCGGGGTCGCACCCCAGCGGCTCCGCGAGCTGCGAGCTGACCTTGCCCGTGGGCGGGCCGAGGAGACGCCCCCGCCCTCTCGCCGCAGACAGGCGGGACCAGAGCTGGGATGCGCACCGGCAGGGCTGGGCCGAGATGGGGGGGCGCGTAGCTTCGGGAGGGGCGGCGGGGAAATCCATCTCTCGAGTCCTTAACCCCAGGACAGGGTAAGGGGGCCGGCCTGGCGTCGCCGGAGTCCAGCCCCCCGCGACTGAAGCCCCCCTTGTCCTTCGCCCCGGGCTTCCCCCGCCCGCCTGGCGCCGTGCCCCGGAGCCGCGTGCGCCGCGCCTTACCCGGCGGAGCTACCCGGGCTCGCCCTGCGCGTTCTGGAAGCGCTTACCTGCGAGCTCTGGGGCCCGCGGCCGAGGCCGGCGGGAAACTTCCCCGACCTGCCGGCGAGCATCGCTGCGGCCGCCGCTGCCGGCTGGCTGTGCGTGTGCGCGAGGGTGCTCTGAGTGTGTGTGCGCCTGTGTGTGCGCCCGGCGGGCGGGCGGGGTCCGCCGAGCGCCTCCTGTCTCCGGCCGGAGAGGCCGCCGCCGTCCGCAGTTGCAGGAGGCTCACAGGTGGCTGCGTGGCCCCGACGCTCGCAGAGCCCACCCCCCACCTCTTTAGATCCGCGCCCCCCTCGGCACCGAGGAGAGACAACGACGCGCGCCGCAGCCTGCGGGATCCGGATCGGGAGCCGAGCCCGTGCTCTGGGGCGCGGCGCGGTGGTGCTGAACGGACAGCTCCGTGCCTCCCAGCTCCCCGCGAGGCCGCCGCCCGGACTCCGGAGAGGCTACCGCCTCGGCGTCGCGGAGACCCCTTCGCGCCCGCGGCTCGAGGCCGAGCCAACACCTTTCCCGATCACTCACCTACCTCCCCTGATGAAAGGCTGTTATGACCACCCTCTTGCTCCCAGGGCGCAGGCAGGGGGCTGCCTACGATGACCTTTCCCTACTTGAGTCTCTCGGGCGGAGCCGAGTTGGGGAATGACCGGCGACTTGCGTCCGTCTGGGGGGGAAGGGCGGGACGTGAGGAACTCCAGGTTTCCCCCTTTCAGAGACCTGCTGAAAAGTTTCCTGAGGCTGCGGGGGAAGCGAGGTGGTGAGGAAAGGAATGAGGGAAGAGGGGGGAGAAGCGGGGGCCATGGAGACCCAAGGTCGAGCTCAACCTAGCTTGCTGGGGCCGGGAGCGCAGGCCCCGCCGGCGTGGGAGGGAGTCACGGAGTTCTGTTTGGGAGCTCTGTGTGGGCACTGTGTGTGTGCGGGCCGGTGTGGTGTGNCAAACATGTCTCTCTGGTTCCAAAGTCTGGCCTCTTAATGATTTCAAGTGCAGGGTAATTGCTGTAACCAGACCTCCCAATCCCAGTTTTTTTTTTGTTTTTTGTTTTTTTTTGTATGCCTGCTCATGCTCAGTCACGTCTGACTCTTTGCAACCCCATGGACTGTAGCTGTCTAGGCTCCTTTGTCCATGGGATTCCCCAGGCAAGAATACTGGAGTGGGTTGCCACTTCCTTCTCCAGAGGGTCTCCCCAACCCAGGGGTCAAATCTGCATCTCCAGCATCTCCTGTGGGTGATTGGCAGGTGGGTTCTTTACCACTGGGCCCTCTGGGCCAATCCCACTATCTTCAGTTAGTAAAGGTGTCATTTCTTACTCATATTATTGTTCAGCGGGGTGTTTGGGAGCAGCTTTCCACCACGTGATGTCTAGAACCCAGGCTCCTTCTATCTTGAGCTCTGTCAGTTTCTAGGGCCTTGGAATCCTTCCCCGGGATCGTCTACATCCAGATGGGAGATGAAGAAAGAGCTCGGATGATGGCATAAGATGTTTCCGAGGCCAGGTCTGGAAGGGGCACTTTCCTGGCACTTTCCTTTGGCCAGAACTCAGCTACTAGTCCCATATAACCGGGAGAGGTGGAGGAAATTTCCAGAAGAAGAGAATTTGGGGGCATCAGCACCCCTGTTCCTGTAGGGGTGACAGATGCTGGTGGCCACCCTGCATCCATTTCTCCCAAGGTGAGAGGAGGGAACACAGGAGTGTCCCCACCCACTCCTCAGCATGGAGTGTGACTGAAGTTTTCCCCAGCTGGAAGGACTTCAGGCCATGGGCCCAGGGGAGCCCTGAGCTGGAACTGAGATGGTCAGATGAGACTTTGTTGCCCTTTTCTCAGAATGGTGTTTTCAGCCCTGAACCACATGACAGGTCTGAGGAAGTGTCAAGCCCAGTTCTTGAATGCAAGGAGTGGAGAATCAGGCAAAAGAACCATGGAATACAAGATAGATCAAGACTCTCTGGGCCAGAAACCCAACCTGGAAGCTGCAGAGGCTGGAAGCCTGCTCCCCTCCTCTTCCTTTGATCTCCACTTCTTCCCTAGGCTGAGAACTTGGGGGGAATCTCTCAGGGAAAGATTCTCTTTCTTCCCTGTCTGGTTTGTCCTTTACTGTGGCCAACTGTCTACCCTAGGACACATTCCCCCCCCTCAAAGCTTCCCACAGCTCAGAGGCACTCACAGCAGCCCACAGGCCTTCACTCTCCTGTGAAAGTGACACCCACCCAGCTACCCATCCATCGCCATTGATGGATCCATCCATCCACCCACTTTCCCATCCCTCTGTGGGCTCCTGTTTCCATGGTTACTCCAGGGCCTGATTCTACTCTGGGTTTGCTGAGAGATTCTTCACTCTAGGCTGTTCCTATGACATCTTTACTGCTGGACTCAAATCCTGGCTAGCCAGTGGGGTCCCATCCTTCTTGCAGTTCTCCCTATCTGCTCAGATCACGCATTGCTTACACATCAGCCCGTCAAGGTGATCAGCTTCCTGGATTTGAAATAAAAATTAAAAGCTCTCCAGTATTTTAACAGAGAGGTGCCCTGGAAGTACAGTGTCGGGGAGGCTGTCACAGGCAACCAAGTCGGAGTTCCCAGGGGTAGGTAGCGCCCCTCCCCTGTGATAATAATGGAAGTAACGTTTGTTGGTCACTTCCTGAAGCCAGGCAGCCTTCTAAGGGTTTCAGATCTGTGAACTAGGTTAATCCTCACAATGAGCCTATGTGGTATGTATTACAATTTTCTGAAGATAAACAGGCACCGAAATGGGGATAACATGTCCAAGGTTACAGAGCTAACCAGTGACTTTGCTGGGATTCAAAGCAAGACGGGCTGACTCTAGAGATGAAACTCACCTATCTCAGCCATTACAGCCATTCCTCCTCAGCCAGGGAATCTAGAAATATTCCTGATTAATTTTTATTCTTTTTTTTAGGTAGAAAGTAAGATTCTGAACCCTTCCCTGGTGCTCAGCTCAGCCCTGGACAGAGGGAAAATGCTCATAAGTGACCCACTTGACATGAGCTTTTGGTTGCTCCAAGCCCTGGGTGGGTGGGCAGTCATTCTCTGGAGGAGCTCCCCAACCTTGCCCACAATGAGCTGGGCTCTCCGTGGGGCTCTAGAAGTTTCCTCGGGTCAGAGCCAAACAGCAGCTTGTCCTCAGAGGCCTTCAGGAGGGTGGGAAGAAGCAATCCCATCAGAGACACCCAGCTGAGGGAAGACACAAGATGTTCCCCGCAAGTGACAGAAAACCAATTCACACTCTTCCCCGCAGCCAAAAAATTAAGCTAATTTTTTCATTTCTTTGCTTACGTGCGACTCAACTAAACATAGGCATCTAGGAATGCAAACAATGACTAGATTTTCTTAATTTAGGGCAGCTTTAATTAAATCTGGCTAAATGACGAGGCTCTGGATATTTTTATCATGGTAGGAAGCTGTGTGACTTGGGACCAGGAGAGGTGGGGAATTCGATGCTAGAAGAGCCACCTCCTCTGGCCCCCACCCACCTCCACTGTGAGTGGCCTCCCAGCCCAGCCTCAGGGAAATGCTGCAGTCCTCTTGGGATTCTTGTTTCCTTTGCTCTCGTTCTTATTAAAGGAAATTCATTTCCTTACATTGCACTTATTCTAAATAACCGGAGCTGGGAAATCCAAATGACTTAGCAAAACAAGCTTACATTACAGGATTTTTTTTTTTTTGGAGAAAAATCTGGACTTACCAGAAGTTCACAGCATAAATATTAAGACACGGAAATCAAAAATTTCAAAGGCTGAGTTTTCTAGTACCTACTGCTCACCCTGGGCTTCCTTGATGGCTGAGTGATAAAGAATCCGCCTGCAATGCAAGAGATATGAGTTCGATCCCTGGGTCAGGAAGATCCTCAGAAGAAGGGAATGGCAACCCACCAAGAAGTTTTCTTGCCTGGGAAATCCCACGGACAGAGGAAATCCCACAGACAGAGGAAATCCTATGGACAGAGGAGCCTGGCTGGCTACGATAGTGGGGCTGCAAAGAAGTCAGTCATGATCTAATAACTTAAACACCACCACTCTGACCTAATGACTTAAACACCACCACCCTCCTCCAAAGAAAGAAACTGCTCACTGTATCCAATTCTCCTCCCACTCAGGGCATATGGAAGGGGGTACTTCCTTCTCCACCCTCTCCAAGTTGGAGGAACTAAATGACTCCCCCTGGCCAACGCAGTGTGTCTGGAGGTGACGTGTCATGTGTGGGCCAGAACACTTAACTGCTCTGCCAATGTGAGAGGCTACAGTGTTCTCGTCCCCTGCCATGTAAGTACGTAGTTAGATGATGGTGCTGCAAGATCAAAGCAGCCTGAATCCCTGAGCTGCCCTGTGGAGCACAGCTGCCCTGCAGTCTCCTGGATCCAAAGCAGACTTTGTATTGATATGTTTGAGAGATGCATTTTGGTTGGATAATATTGCAGAAGTTTGAGGAGAGTTGGTTGTTTCTTACAAGCAGAGTCTCTCCTAACTTGATTAATATAATGAATAATGCTTTTCTAATAATCATTGTACAACAACACCATGTTATTTTAATTATCACTTGTTAGATTATTTTGGAATTTCAAAAATCATCCATCTTGTTAAGTCTGGAATGGGATGAAATTTACTTTTGCTGGTCTAAATAAGATTTTTGGAGAACATATTTAACTTATTTAAGCAAAACTTTTGTGTCAGCAGGAAGGCTTTAAAATTTATCACAATTCCAGGATAAAGTTAAAAGCAGCCCTTCAAAGTAAAAGTCAGAATGGGTGTGTGTCTGTGTGTGTGTATATTAGTCACTCAGTCGTGCCTGGCTCTATATGACCCCATGGACTGTAGCCTGCCAGGCTCCTCTGTCCATGAAATTCTACAGGCAAGAATACTTGAGTGGGCTGCCATTTCCTTCTCTGGGGGATCTTTCTAACCCAGGGATCCAACCCAGGTCTCCTACATTGCAGGCAGATTCTTTACCGTTTGAGCCACTAGGGAAACATAAGGAGCTTTTCTTTCATATTCAACACTTTGCAACCCCATGGACTGTAGCCCACCAGGCTTCTCTTGTCCATGGAATTTCCCAGGCAAGAATATTGGCGTGGGTTGCCATTCCCTTCTCTAGGGGATCTTCCTGACCCAGGGATTGAACCTGGGTCTCCTGCTTTGCAGGCAGACTCTTTACCGTCTGAGCCACCAGGGAAGCCCAGGTCCTCTCAAAAGGGAACAGTGATTGAATGGTTGAGAAAGAAGAGGTGAGATGTTTCAAGGAGGAGTTTGTGCGTGTGATGTGCTATTAGTTAAAGTGATGCCAACTAGTATAGTAAATAAATGTATTATGGCTCAAACATGTTAGAAGTTTACTTCTCATTTACAAAAAGTCCAAAATATTTGCTATAAATTGGTGGGCAGGGAATTGGGCTCCTTCTCCCATCTTCAACACATCTTTCCAATGTTGCAGAATTTTCCAATATTCAACCTGGAGAAGGGGAAAGAGGGTAGAGATGGATGTGGGGTGTTTTAATAGCCTAGGCCTAGATGTGGTACCCACTGTATTCACTGGCATTTCATTGGTCAGAACCCAGTCACATGACCACTCCTAATTGCAAGGGAGGCTGGGAAATATCACCTAGCCATGTGGCCAAGAGGAAGAAGAATCAGGTTTAGTGAAGAAAACTGGTCAGTTTATGTCACAAAACTTCCCCACTCTTTCCAGATTTGGGTTGGAGTTTTCTTTTAGAATGTAACCAGGATGTACATTTGGAATGTAACTCAAGTAGACAGGACCATTAAGTGGACCCAACTTTATGAAGGCTAGATTTGAGGGGCATGAGTAGGATTTTGCCTTAGGCACAGTTTTATGCCTCTTAGATGAAAATAAATAGTTATTTTCTGAGCCACAGGTACACCTTTTGGAATTGCAAAGTGTTGGAACCATAATATAAACAAATGTAAGTGAACTGGGTATAAGCACTACAGCACAGAAAAGCCTGAGAGAAGACAGAGCCTTCTCTGACGTTACACTTAGAATTTTAGAGAACAGGTGGTTCTCTAATCCATACTGAGGAATAAATGAATACAGGGAACTGCAACTTTGTTAAATGGAGGATGCCTACATGAACTTGCAAATTAGACATTAGCATTTAATCTAGTCTTCATAGATGCCCAGCTCTGTTTTAAGAAATAAGAGAATTTATGCAAGGAATTAGGAAGTCAATGATAAGCATACTCAAGCTAGTTCAAAGTCATTGCCCTGCTCTAGCTGGGACCAGGCCCCCTGGAGCATGGCTGCTACTGTGAGGCTTGCAATCAAGTCGACTTTGAACTGTTTATACAAACTAATTGCTGCTAGAAACACAAGAAATTCACAGGACGTTCCATGTGAGGATTCAGAGAAAAAAGACTTTGAGTTGCATTAGTGGTTCTTGGAAGGTTTCAGGCATGGGCAAACACCCACCAGTCTCTGCTCCTTGGCGGTCTCCACATAGTTACAAGTTCAAAATTTTCTTTCTTGACACAAAAGAAGCATACATGTCACTTACTCTAATGTTCAGGGCAGCCTGAGGGTTATGCTGCCTCACTCAAGCTGAGCTCTGAGAAATGCCTCTCATGTGACCAACATTACCTCCTTGGGAGCAAATTCAAGGGCACCGATTTCAACCTAAGTCCAGGGCTGGATCTGGGGTGTCTCTTGAATGGTACTAAGCAAGCTGTCTTCTCAAGTTGAGCCACACTAACCCCTAAACCATCCTGGCTGCCTGAGTTTAAATCTTATTATTCCATCTTGCTTCCAGGAGATGCCAATTGCCTTTTCGCTTGTTTCTCAGTGTGATTAGCCATACCAACAGAGAGAGATGAGGAAGTTTCTCTAAGTTTCAGATCAGATCTCAAACTGCTCAGGCACTCTTTGCTAAAAGTTGCTGATCTTTCTCCCCCAAGGACTGATCTAGTGCTTCTCATTATCCAAGCCTGCTTCTATGGCTCCTTCGGGGATGCCCTGCTATAGCAGCTTCTCCTACTGCAGCACAGGAGGGCATTTGTGCTGCCGGTAGAGTCCTAATTACGAACACAGTCTGTAAGTCCTAGCCCCCTCTCACCCTCCACCATCCTACCCTTAGGATCCCCTACCATTAAGCCAGTGAGGTGGTCGACCACTAATCAAGATGCCTAGTGGCTCGGGAGCTGCGAATAGTCGCTGCTGTTCAGTCCTTCATCTAACCATGCTTCTGTTCTGCCTCCGGTGCTTGCACAGACTTTGAGTCAGAGATTGCCTTCTAAGATCTTCCAAACTCATTTTAACTGGCTGGTTTTTAATGCAATAACCACCAAGATATTCCATTATCTCTAGATCAGTAGTTTTTAATTTTTCCTCCTTTCTCACAGCCCAAATTAGAAATAATGTGGAAAAACTTAGCCAGCACAAGTTGGAGAAAATAAGACTGATTCAGTGGCCCTCTATTCTAAACAAAATCTCATTGTTCGGCCTCTGACTTGGGTCCGTTCTTTCGTCCTGGATGTGTGGCACTCTCTGGCCAAGGAACGGCCCACTGAGGGTGTTTGAGAGACCCAGGCTTTCCATCCATCACTCAGCCTGGCCTAGAAGGCATTTGGCAGAGAAGGTGTAGGAGATTGTCCTGAGCTTAAAGACAGCTGTGAATGAGTCAGAAGGAACTTAAGGCCAGTGCACGACCTCAGAGCCATCTTGACTGTATTTTTCGAGTCTTAAAATTGAAACACATGGTTTGCCACATGGGTTAAAATAGGACAAAACATCTGGAATTTGAAAATTCACATTGCAGGGTGTTGTAGCTGAGACCCAAATGGGATTTGGAGGTTGGCTGGTGGTTGAACTGATGGTCCGTCTGTCAAATTTCCAGCATCTGTTGATGTGAGTGATGTGCACAGGACCTTTGGGGGCAATTGGGGGCAGAGTTGTCTTGGGAAGGAGGAGAGGGGAAGACGGAAGGATGGAGGGAAAGGCAGCATGCTCAGGGCTCCGTGGGGCCCCCATACAGCAGAGGGTTTAGAAAGGAAGCTGAAGGGGCTGTTTTCATGAGGAAGGTGAGGCACTCTGGATGCAAGCTGAGTTGCTCTGGGGCTCACCCACAAACACATGAGCAATGCCTTTCTTCTACCTTTGCATGGAGCCCTGCACTACTCATGCATCTCAGGGGATGCTGACTTCACTTGCGCCAAAATATGGTGTCTCCTTCCCACCCAAGACAGCATTGTCCACAGTGCACCACGTAGCAGTGGGTTCCCAGAGAGCTTCAGCCAAGTAAACGGGGGCATGGGGCTTAGTGGACAATTCAGGGATGTGAGGTCCTGAGTGGGAAAATAGGGGTAGGAATTTCAGGCCATTGATGTTTATGAGGCTTAAAGAAGGCAAGCTGCATTATAGGAAAATAAAAAATAGAAGACCACAGAACAACGGGACATTTTCTTTCAAACTCAAAACTGGGTCATCTGGTGGTATTCACCGTTGAATAATAAAACAGATGATCTGAATTCACGACTGCTCCAGAAGAATTGCCAAAGCGGTATCAGATTAAATTGATTGAAAGTTTCATTGGATTAGATCCCTGCACTCTGATTATGAGTGCTTATTTATGCAGCCTATTGTCTCAGCAGAATGAGAATTCTCGTGCAACTTCATAAAACTAGCAGAAGGATTGCCAGCCAGCTTTGGCTTTGGCTTTTTTTTTTTTTTTTTTTTTTTGCGATTTGACATTTTAAAGAGCTTGTGTCAGTGAGACCTATTTGGAATACAAATGATCGCTTAAAGTCTCTTAAAGGCTTTAAGAATATATTTTAATCATTGAATCTTCCCCTAAGCCCAGCAGAGTTATCCATGAATAAATCGTTGTGCCTTTGAGTCAACAGGAATTGGACAGACTTGTTGAATTAATGAACCTTTCCCTCTCTCTGGTCCTTCTCACGGCCGTGGCAATGTGTATGTCCACAGGCTTTGTGAAATGCATATGGGGTATAATTTTCCCCAAATTGATCTGTTTTACATCATTGAATTTCAGCTATTTGCATTTTTATGCCAGAATCAAATTTAGCTTATTATTATTATGATGGAAAATAATTATAATCCTTTAATTATCATGGCACTTGATTTTAAAAAATTTCCAAATGTTATTTAATTCGAGCCTCACTATACCATGGGGGATTGAGCAGAGTAGGAATGATTCAGTGGACCTCCAACTCCAAACTGCCCCCTCTCCTAGTTGGTAAATTAAGGTTCTCAGTGCTCAGGTGACGTTCCCATGGTCATGCAGATTTAAGTTATGGAAGCAGAAACAGAACGCAGAGTGAGTTGCTCTGCCAGTCCCGAGTTCTGTCTCATCACCCCTGTCTTCAAAGTCTGTGAGCTCAGCATTGCCTCGCAGTCTAACTGTGAGTACGATGTGTTCAGAGGGGCTGGCAACAGCCCCTGATGTTAGAGGGGTGCTTTAGTAACCGCTCCTTTTTCCTCTCATCTCCACGCAACTGCAGGTACCATTTTGAGGTCCTAAAGCCCCTGGGCTGAGCTGCAAGAACTAAGGTTTTCCTCCCAACCAGCCTGGAGGCTAAGGAGCCAACAACCGCAGCACCCACGCATGTATATGCACACATTCACACACGTGTGTGTACATATCTGCCTGCCAGCATGCACATATGTACACACATGCATGTGCCAGCGGAAGAGCACCTCTGAATTTCAAATCTGCAGCAGGTTAGGAACACAGATCTTCCCCATCTGCTACTGTCTAGTCTCTAAGACCAGGTCCATAAATGCTCACCCATCACACATACACCACGGCGAGATACTCTCCAGATCGAAACTGTACAACCCCTCCAAGTCCTCAGCTTTCATTGCCCATCAGGTCTTCCATTTGCCCGCTGACTTGTGCACAGCTTTTGACCTCCTCCGGGCCTGAAGCCTCTGCTAGAAGAGTCCTCACTGCCTGGCTAGTGGTCCTTTTGCCCTGAAGTTTGGTGAAAGATATCACAATAGCTGGGATAGTCTCTTTGGGATACTCTCACCTCTAGCAAGCGCTGCTGGAGTGGTTGGGCAGGCTGGAACTCACAGAATGCCCCCACTGTGGCTTCCTTCTCCATGCTGGACTCCAGGGCTAGTACCGATATTTGCCATCAACTGGCCCAAACCCCTTCTTCTGCAGAACAGGAGGTCCAAGCTTAATTCCAGACTTAAATTACCTGAGAGAGGTGTTCTTTTTCATTTGTGGCAGGACAACTAGATAAACCCATGTCTAATTTACCCATCAGCTGCTCCTCAGGAAAGAATCAGGATTCCCCCACACTTAAGTGTAAGTCACAGAAGACTCAGCTGCAGTCTTTTGAACGAATAGCATGGGACAGGTGGCTCCCTTTACAGCCCAAGGACCCCAGGGCTGGCTTCTGTGTGATTCTCCCAGTCTTTCCCTCATGCCATTACCTCAGGGTCTCAAGAGGACACTGTGCCTCCAGACGTGTGTCTCCACATTAGCTAGAAAGAAGAAGGAAAAGAAGGGACATTGCTACAGACTCTCCTTGCATCTCATTGGCCTGTACTGTGACTCTGCTGAAGGGTGTCCCTGGCTGTGCATGGAGCGCACGCATGGAGCAGGCCAGAGGGACATGGGGTCGCCCCTGACTCCTTCCCCAGGGGCAGTCCTCAGCAGATCAGCAGCCCAGCTCCCTCGCCTCTCGGGGTGATGGTGGATAACTTCAGGACATTTAAGCCATCTCTAAGAATCCCCAGTGGGATTAAGCTTCACTTTTGCTCACTTGCTTGATAATGCATCTCCCACTGGCTTGCTTCCCTTCCTTGCCCACTCGCTTGCTGGTGCTTGTTGGGATCCCCTCCCAATCAAACTCCTTGCACTAGAAATGCTCTTTCAAGGTCAGCTTCTAGCAGAAACCAAAACCAAGAGGATGAGAAACCCCAGGATCAGAGAAGTTAAGCAAATTGTCCCGGGTTGCCAATTAATAAGTAGACAGCCAGGATTCAAATCTGGGGCTTATGGCTTCCAAGCCTCATGTTTCTCACTCCCACACTGAGCTGAGAGTGTCTGACAGCCCTGGGCATGGAAGGCAGGGCCCACCTTTAGGCTGGGGGCAGGGGGAGAACGCTGCTGCCCTTGGCCTCCTTCCAGCATCAGCAGCTGCAGAAACAGCTGGGAGACAGACTGATAACTCAGTTTTGAAATCTTCACAATTAGCTGGAGGCTCAGGAAAGCTGTCAAAGGAAAGGTCAGCTCTCCCCAGAGGCTGTTCCTCCTCTTCTGGGGCCACAGTACACTCAGCGTGGCTTCTCCTACCCTGGCTTCCCCCCAGTGTCCCTGCGGAAGGGGACAGAGCGGATGCTGGTCCCCTGGGGCTCCGCTCAGAAAATGTCCTCATCAGGGAGAGGCGGCGTGTTCCTTCCCAGGGAAGAGCAGGTCCCACCTGGCAAAGTCCCTTCGAGGGTGGAGGGAACCAGGGCAGACACTTCCCCACAGGCATGTCTTCCTCGTACAGCTGGCCTGGACAGATGCAGCCCTCACGACTCAGGACAAGTGTGCCCGGGGGTGGGCCGCAAAGGCAGATGACAGGTGGAGGCCACCCCCAGATCTCAGGAGAGCAGGGCCCTCTCGATCCAGCAGGCGTGAGGACAGGGAGTGCTTATTTGACTCTCCCCTGCTCCTCCGATGGGCCCAGACCTTCCTGTCTCTCGGAGACGCAGTCCCACCAGGCAAACGAACCAGTCACAGGACCTCCCCCACCCCAGGAGCTCTGAACCCTCTGCAGAGAGACCAGATCTTGTTAGGGCACCAGGTCTTGTTCAGGATATGTGAGGGCAGGGTGGTCTCTCCAGGGTGGTGTGAGGGTTTGGGAAAAGAATACAAAGAGGAAACTCTGCCTCCGTGGAAACAGTACAGAACCTAGAGTTCTCTCTCTCTCTTTAGTCGCTAAATCCTGTCTGACTCTTGCGACCCCATGGACTGTAGCTTTCCAGGCTCCTCCATCCATGGGATTTTCCAGGCAAGAACACTGGAATGGATTGCCATTGCCTTCTCCAGCGGATCTTCCCAACCCAGGAATCGAACCCAGGTCTCCTGCATTGCAGAAGATTCTTTACCTACTGAGCTGAGGGAAGCCCCAGGACCTAGAGTTAGGTGGGCCTGAATTCAGATCCCAGTCACTGCCTGTCACTGAGGACTCTCAGGAAAAAGAAGGTAATGGTGATGGTCTTTGTCTCTAAGTCATGTCCAACTCTTTGTAATCCCAGGGACTGTAGCCTGCCAGGCTCCTCTGTTCATGGAGTTTTCCAGGCAAGAACACTGGAGTGGGTTGCCATTTCCTTCTCCAGGGGATCTTCCTGACCCAGGGATCAAACCCACGTCTCCTGTGTCAGCAGACAGATTCTTTACCTCCGAGTCACCAGGGAAGCTCCATGATGGTGCACATACATTTTAGGGATGTTGTAAGATTAGGTGATGTCTCCTTGATGCAATTACGAAGATTGGGTTGACCAAAAAAATCATACACATTTTTCTGTAGCATCTTATGGGAAACTCAAACAAACTCTTTGCCCAGCCTATTACATACCAGGCACTAAATAAATGGTAAAGCTATTATTGTTACTAATGATGTCTGGAGACAATAAAGAGCAGCAAGGACAGTGTGATCCCCTTTGTGTAAAATTGTGGTGTATGAGTAGGACATTTATCACGAATGTTAATAGTACTTACCTCTGGATAATGGGACTTGTGGACAATTCATAATTTTTTGTCTGTGTGCTCTTTAAAACTTTTTTTTTTTTTTTTACAATGCATGTGTACATAAGAAAAATCACCCAGTGGGTTCCAGCAAAGGCTATATTCTTGATATGCTTCCGTGTGGACATCTTGAATGAGAAGCTTAGGGGGAGCTGAATGATTCTTCACGGCAGAAGAAGAATTTGGGTTCCCAGAGCCACCCGAGAGGCAGGGTGAGAATGGGAAGAGGTGTTTGTGTGTGCAGGGAAGAGGCAATCGGCTGGCAGAGGCCTGTGTGGTCAGCACCGTCTCCTTAAATTTTCCATGATGTTTACTATCACTCAAGTGCTTGGTAAGAGTGATTTTCGTTTCAGGAATGGAAACTGGGGCTGGACTTCATGGAAGAGTTAATGTGGGACAGGACAGAGGCAGCAGCTGGGGACACACAGCCCATGATGACCAAGCAATTCCACTCCAGTAGCAATCAGCAGATATCTTGAGAAGCTTCTCAGGTTCCACGGGGCAGGGAATTGCTCAAGCTTGAGTCGAACTGCCCTGGTTATCAACAGCTGCATAAAAAGCCATCCTAAAGTTAGTGGCGTAAAGCAATAATATGCTTATGTGCTTAGTCCCTCAGTTGTGTCCAGCCCTTTGTGACCCAGTGAACTGTAGCCCCCCAGGCTCCTCTGTGCATGGGATTCTCCAGGCAAGAATACTGAAGTGTGTTGCCATTCCCTTCTCTAGGGGATCTTCCTGATCCAGGGATTGAACTCTGATCTCCGGCGCCGCAGGCACAGTCTTTATCATCTGAGCCACTGGGGAAGCCTTAAAGCAACAACCATCCTTTATTATTCTCTCTCGGTCTGGAGGGTTGCCTGGGCTCAGCTGAATGGTCCTTGCTTGGGATCCTTCCTGCGGTTGCATTCAGATGGACACGGCTGGGGTCATGGCGAAGATTTCCCTGTTCATGCATCTGTGTTGAAGGCTCAGGAGGCTTGAGCAGCTGAGGTTCCCCGAGAATATCTGTCTTTGTAGGGTTTTTCCACATGGTACCTGCTTCCAGTCTTCTTCTGGAGTGCAGGGCTTCTGACAGTCTTGGCGCCAAAACCGTGTCTCAAGAGAGCCAGGTGGAAGCTGTATCGCCTTTCTAAGCCAGCTTTGGAAGTCACATCAAGTCCCTTCCACTGCGTTCTATAAGTCAAAATAGTCAAAAGGCCCACCCAAGATCAAAAGAGATGACACAGGCTTCATCTCTTGATGGGGGATCTGGAGCAAGCATGTGGGATTGAAAATATTGCGGCCAGTTTGGGGGGAAGTATAATCTGCCACAAGACACTTCACAGATGTCGAGGGGCAAGGGCGGTCCCCAACTGATAGCTGAGTTACAGTCAAGACAAAACAGGACTGTTTTTTTTTTTTTTTTTCGTTTTTGAAAGGCAAAATATTAACAGAAGTAGAGTTCAAGTCAAATCTAATGATGAGTAGGGACTTTTCGTGTAGCAGATTTACTGGAATTGGCTGTGAAAATCATAATGAAAATAAATGAGCCAGAAAGAAAAAGGTTATTCTCTTGCTCAAAACTCTTTCTGGATGGAGTTGACAGTGCTGGAAATGGTGCAAGAAATGCCTGGAAGCAGGCCGAAGGGTCAGAAGGGTTAGACCTTGCCTGCTGGCAGGGCAAGCGTGGAGGGGCCTGAGACTGATGAGATGAAGCTGTGAGGATGAACCGGGGTGGGGATGGGGATGGGGGGAGTGGAGGGGTGAGGGACACCAGCCTCAGCACACAGGGAACACCTGGAGCACATGGGCTAGAGGCCAGGAGGTGGTGGGCAGGGATAGTGGGCAGAGCTCGCTCCAGCAAGTGAGTCAAGGGCTAAGTGTCCCAGCCCCTTTTCATCACTGGAGTCCCCGAACGGCGACTTCAGTGGTCATCTCCTGCAAGCCAGGATGCTTCATTGAAGGGAAATCCCTTCCTCTCTCATGCTCCGCTCCTCACCGGTTGCATTCTGAATCCCTGGAATCTCTCATTCTGAACCCGGAGCGGGACTCGGGGTCATTTGGGTTGGAAAGCAGCTCTCTGTCACTCGTATATCTATTGGGTGGGCATCGGCTTTTGTGTTAAGAAGGATCCTGAGGTTGCAGTTAGGTTCAGCAGAAGAAGGCCCCGATCAATTGACAGGAGAAGGTGGAGTGGGGATGCAAGTTTAGACATTTCTTGAAATGTTTTAGCTTTGGACAGACGCCTGTCAAAGCAGTTGGCTGTCTATCTTTCCCTCCCAGATTTTCAAGCTAATGTTCCACGGCCTCCTGTACCCACCCATGCCTTCAGAAAGCCACGCCCACATCTCCTGCATCTTTATGCTCTACTGATCTCGTTGATGACATTTCAATTCTGATTTTTTTCTTTTAGAATATTTATTCCTTATTTATTTGGCTGTGCTGGGTCTTGGTTGCTGCATTCAGGTTCTTCCATCTTGGTTGCAGCACGTGGGATCTTTTAGCTGTGGCAGGTGGGATCTAGCTCCCTGAGCAGGGATCGAACCTGAGACTCCCTGCATCGGGAGCATGGAGTTTTAGCCAGTGGACCACCAGGGAAGTCCCTTGATTTTTCTTTAAATAAGTTGGCCCCTTGATCTTCTTTCATAGACTGATCCTGTAAGTCTTGAAAAGTCCTTAGACATCATCTAATTCTACCATTCCCTCTTATCAAGGGAGGAAACTGAGGCCTAGAGAAGGGAAAGAGGATTTGCCTGCCAGTCTCCGCACCAGCATTCCAACCCTAACAGAGGGGCCCAGCTTGGGACATGGTGTAAGCCTCCTACCACACTGCCAACATCCCCCCTCCTGTCCCAGTCCTCTCAGCAGCTAGGGCATGCCGACAATCAGGCCAAAGAGTGTCAACCAGGAACGTGTCTTCTTTCTTGAAATACGCTGTGGATCAGCAGGCAGGCCCCTCAAGACCCCAGCGATGCAGCTTGTGCAGAGCCCAGCACACAGTAACCCAGAAACATATGTGGTGAGCAATAACAGTCATAAATTTTATGAGATTATGTGTTCCTAATGTGAGATTTCAGGCTGATCTGTTTGTTGAGCTATGCCAAGCTTCAGTATGATTCAATCAAGTTGTGCTTAATCTTCCCTTATTTACACTGGGTGAGAGTGAGTCACAGCGTATGTCTCTAGGCCAGTCTGCTGAACTAATTTACCCCAAGGATTTTGATGGACTAGTGATTTGTTCTCGCTGAATGTCCAGAGTTTATTTACTCATATCATTAGATGGGGTCTGGATTATATACAGTGAGTATCTGTAGCTCTGATGAGGACCGAGACCTCTCAGGAGAATCCCTGGGGACAGAGGGCACCTTGGAGCTGGTCGAGGTTTCTTGTCCATTCCAGCCAAATCGTACCCATTGTCTTCTCACCTGTATGTTAATTCACTGATCTAAATCTGTCATCTCTTTATCACAGAGAGCATTCTGGACGAGTCCTCATGTCTCTGACCCTGAGCCATGTGGCTCTGAAATGAAGGGGGAATATTGCCATCTCATCCAAAGATGGAAAAACCTGGAAATGTTGCCCAAGGCTGGGAGTGACTCCATCCGCAAAGCAGATCCATCTCCCAGGGTCCAATTTTTTGCGCCCTCTGGGGAGATGGGAACAGGCGGATGGAATCTGGGGCCTGTGTCCTCGGCGTCTCTTTCTCAGGGCTCCGAGGGGATGTCACGTCCCTTTGTAGAGAGAGCAGGGAGGACTGGCCTGTAGCCTGACAGTGACAGTTTGGGGAGAAATGTACAGGCTTGAGGCTATGGTGAAAAGAGCTTCTTGATGCCTGCTTTCATTAGGGTGCCAACTCTCTGGGTTTCCTGGGGCCTCGCTGTTGCTGGGGGATTGGGGGTGTCCTAGGATGTGAGACTTTCAATGCTGAAGCCAGGAAAGCTCTGGGCAAACCGGGACAATTTGGTCACCTTAAATATTGCGCCCCTTGACTTTGGCAAGTTTGACCTTAAGAGGCAGCCAGAGCTTTGGTCATGGGATGGGAGGGAAGGTCCTTCCTAAGCAGCTCCTTCAGGGCCCCGGGCACTGGAGGGCAGGTTCCCCATCCACCCCCACTGTTGTGAGAGGGGACCTGTGCCCACGAGTCCCTTCCACGTCCCTAGCGCCTGTCACCTGCTCTGTCTGTGATGGGCTGGCCGCTGGTTTTCCTGCCGGCTGTGGGGCATTGACAAGGTCTCAGCCCGCCCTCAATGGAGAAGTCCACGTCTGTGTGGAGAGACAGACAAGCAACAGCTGTCATGGGAAGACGGTGTGACCCTGTGAGGGGGCAGCTTCTGCGGCTGGGTGTCAGCATTCCTGAAACCCTGACGGGCTGAAGCAGTTTCAAGCTGGTGGCAGCTTTTGGATTTGTCTCTTGTGGGGGAAATTGTGTGTGTGTGTGTGTGTGTGTGTGTGTGTGTGTGTGTGTATTTTAGGGGTTAAAAACTCAGAACATGATGTAAACCCCTTTTGTTATAAGGGTGATACCCAGATTCTGTTGCATCCTGACTAAGCATGTACACTCTGGAGCCAGACAGCTGGGGTTAAGTTCCCAATAGTGTGCTGTTTAGTTTGACCTAGGGTAAGTAATAAAGCCTCTCTGGGCCTCGGTTTCCTAATCTGTAAAATGGGCACATTGATAGGGTGGCTGAGAACTAAACTAATTACTACACATGGAGAGCTTAAAATAGGGTCTGCCACATGGTGATTACTCAAAAAATGTTTTCTATGGAACTGGACTGAGATGCAGAATCAAACACATTCAATGGCTGTGTATGGTGGCCTACAGTGCATCTCGTTGGTCAACAGGAATGCGTGCCAGTAGCAAGCTCTGCTCTGGGAACTATGTTGCCTTCTCACTTCTGCCAGCTGTTCTCACAGTATCTCACTACATCCTTATCCCCTTCTGGGGTCACTGCCTCCAATACTGGTGTGCACACATGGTGGAGACCTAAGTTGAAGCTCTGGAGTTGGGCAAAGTGTTTCTGAAGGCTCAAGCAATAGTAGGTCTATGCAGAAAAGATCGCTGACCACTGGTGGGCAGGCATGAAAATTCCAGAATCTCAATGGCAAAGGCGCTTCCACGGGGATTAGTCTCCTGTTTGCTGTGTTGCAAGGCAGGCTCACCTCCTCCCAGGGAGGCTTTGATCACACCTCTCATCCCGAGTCTGGTCCCCACAACCTTCTAGGTTCCAACAGGAGAAACCCCCCAAGCTTTCACCCAGTCACACCTATCAGCCTTCACAGATTCACAGCCTCTGTTGATGCTTCTTTGGGTCCTATGTTGAATTACAGCTCCTGCATTATTTTGCATATAGTACTAATTTTACTTCAAACATCTTGCCAAATTAACCCTGAGCAAATAAATTTAATAGTGGATGTTTTTGAAACTATAACTCTGGCTTGAATTCTACAATCTATGTCTTTATTAATACAGCAACATTTTCTAAAAAAGAATCGTTCAGAGTCTCTAATTGAATTTTTAGTGCCATAATGGCATAAGCTCAACTTTTCCATCATGTGCTTGACAATGTTTCAAATTTATGTTTGGTAAATGTGTTTTTAATACACAAGGTTTCAGTGAAGCTGAAAAGCACTTGTATAGATCCTGGATGGTATTAAAAAAAAAAAATCAGTGGTGTCAGAAGAGATTTTTATTGTACCATTTACCACTAAGATTAAAATATCCAGTCAAGGAACAGAAAATGCCCTAGAATCATTTCTTGGAATCATCTGTTTCAATCTGTTGTGTTTTCCATGCATGTTTGCCATATTGTGATATCCATGGCCCCTCAAATTCCTTTATTTTTGATTGTTTTTGTACGTGGTCTACTGCCACTGTTTATAATCTCTCTTTAGTTGTGTCATCTCCTGAGAAACAGAGTCCCCAAGCATGTTTATATGTGGAAATATTTGCATTTTAGAAATCTACAAATCTAACAAGATTGTTATTTATTCTATATTCATCAGGGGTGTGTCTCAAACACAACAACATCAGATTTGTAGCCAAATTAATGAGTAGTGTTTAGCTCTTCTTACCTTATTCAGACTGATTTCATTCATTGCATCTGCCATGCTTTTAATTATTTAGTTTTGTATCTCATCCCTAAATAGGTAGAGTATTATTTGGTGTTGATATTTATACTATGCATAAAAGTTCTACCATAATATTATCAAATTTTCCTCTGACTTCTGCCAAATGGATAAAATTCCCATTATCATGTTCATGCTCATAAAGTTTCTTGGATGCTCCTCTGAACACTAGATCTTGCTTGCCAAAAATTAAACCATGTATAATCTGCATTCAACAACAGCACAACAGTTTTTTCCCCATGTTTGCAATTTATCTGAAGTATCAATAGTTTTTTTCCCCTTATATCAGATTTGTAAAGTTTCAGGTCCTTAAATATCAATAGGCAGACCGGATCCGGAAATGCTTTGGGAACAAGTTGATTTGCACAACTGAAGTTGATTTCCCACGCTGATGTAACACCCACTGCAGGTCTGGCTGGCTTCAAAGTCAGCTGCCTTCCATGTTGTGACTCAGTGATCCAGGTGGACAGAGACATCACTCTCCCGCAACTTTACCATCAGTGTGCAGGTGAGAATGGTGGACTGACTTAGACCAACAAGCAAATGCTTTAGCTCAGAAATGATAGGATCACTGCTGTTGCACCCTGCATTGACCA
Organism: Neotragus moschatus; assembly: GCA_006410615.1. Classification (NCBI taxonomy): domain Eukaryota; kingdom Metazoa; phylum Chordata; class Mammalia; order Artiodactyla; family Bovidae; genus Neotragus; species Neotragus moschatus. The sequence goes on along the minus strand of SJYA01001962.1, from coordinate 153,597 downwards.
GTCACATGCCCTTTCCTGATGAAAAGGGAGCAGAGATGCGTAATACTCATGCTTGCTGGGAAGGAAAAGAGATCCAAGTATGAGCAAGCATCAGAATTCTCTGCCACAATAACCATATTCATTGTTGTGCACTTTGTTTTTCAATGTTTGCAAAGCATATATGATAGATGCTATCAGCCTTGCACCCATTTCCCATTTTTCATTCTTAACTATCCCCAAGAAACTGACAATATAGACAAAATACAGAATTCTTTGAGTTTTTAAAAAATCTTTGGGAGAATTTATGTGTAATAAGTTTATGAAACTTAAATTCTTATTTGAGATTAGAAAAAATTCAAAGAATGACTCCTCCTTCATATGTATATAATATTCAAATTATGTGATCAATCTGGCTCCAAGCATATTTACTCTGTAGGACTGCCGTGCATGTGTGTTAAGTCACTTCAGTCATGTCTGAGTCTTTGCAACCCTATGGAGTATACTCCACCAGGCTCCTCTATCCATGGGATTCTCCATGTAAGAATACTGGAGTGGGTTGCCATGCCCTCCTCTAGGGGAGCTTCCTGACCCAGGGGTCAAACCCACGTCTCTTATGTCTCCTTCATTGGCAGGTGAATTCTTTACTTCTAGCGCCACCTGGGAAGCCTCTAAGACCGCCAGCCCTTTCTCATTCCTCCTAAATATTTCTGGGAGTCCTTGGAGAGAACTTTAGGACTATTTCTCCAGTTGATCCTCCTGTTTATCCCATTCTATTCCTACTTGGGCTACTCCTGTCTGAGAGCTGAACCAGCAGGAATGTCCCCAGAGACCCAACCTTGGGCTGCTACTAGCAATAACCTTGGGCTGCTAACAACCGTTCCCATCCTTTCCTGTCTCTGTTGAATGATTGGTAGCACTAAAACCTTGTGCTCCAGATATCCCAAGAAATGGTAGAGAAATAGCTCTTTCACTGCTTGGCTTCTGCATTGGTTAGCAGCGCTAGGTTGTAAACTACCCCAAAATTCAATGCCCTAAAACAGGAACCATTTCTTCTTGCTCATGATTCTGTCTATACATTGACAGTTTAGGCTGGGATTAAATGGGCAACTCCTCTGGTCTTGGCTGGGCTTCTTCTCAAGTATATGGCCAGCTGTGGGCCAACTTTCCAGGTCAGATGGAAAGGTGGAGAAACCATTATCACGCTTCCTTAAGTGACATCAAACGTCCAGCATCTCTAGCGGGGTCCCGGGATCCCAAAGTATGGATAAACCAATTATGGATCTGGTCAATCTGAGAAAAGAAGGCTTGGCAGGAAGTCCTTGTCTTGGAGTTCTTGAGGCATGGGGTCCCAGAGGATACCTGTGTGGCTTCTAAACTGCTTGTAGCCTTGGTACTACATTCAACAGAAGACGGAAGCATAAAACAGTTCATCTCTGGTTGAGCAGGATGTGTACCCAGAGATGACTCAAGCCAGCTTGTCTTGGCTGGATGCCAGTTTCTCTCCTATAGAGGAGGCGTGGGCTACCTTTTCGTCCTCGCTCACATAAAGATTTTTTTAGCATGAAATATGGAAACGTGTGAAAGCAGATGAAATATTCCACGAATACGATATTTTTTTTCATTTGTTTGTTCACGGATGGCTCGACTACTTCCAAACAGAATTCGAGGCAGCTCATGATATTAGTATGGTAAAAATAAGCCCCCAAACTACTGTCACAGAACTGCAAGAAAAGCCAAGTGATGAAAGGCATGGGAGTGAGGGACATTATATCCCCAAACTAGACTAACGAAAATTTCTTCTACTGAGCGTAAATCCAGCTCTTGAGGGGTAAGAGGATGGACAGACAGGTAGAGATTGCTGATGTTTACTAAGTATCTCCTGTGTGCCAGACACTGCAGCTCAAGTGTATGGGCCAAATCGTCTTTTCTGAGCTTTATAGAAGCCAGGTTAGAACAGAGGAAAAGAGTCTAATTTTTAAAATCTTCATAAGTTCATCACTACCTTTTGCTGAGCTTGAGTTCTGAGATGAATCCAAATAAGTGTGTTGTGTTCACATTCCAGGTAAGATAAAATAAGCACACTGCACCATCTCTCCCAGAGAAGTGCAGATACAAAGTCAGAGGAGAATTCCTGGGCCACTATTTGAGAACGCTGAAAAGCAAATAGTAGCAGGCAAATTGGGGACGAAGGTGAGAATTTGATGCACCATCAGAATGAGACTGGCGGAGAGGAACCACTTTTCCACCCCACTCCTCCCACAGCTTGGACTTGACGTTGCGTGCAGTTGTGGGAGGTGCACAGGAGTTGGGGGTAAGCAAAGCCCAGATCACCAGGGGCTGAACCGGTTAGAAAAGATTTCAAGGAAAAGGTGAAACTTGAGCTGAGGGTAGAAAGAAGGGAGAAATATCCATAAGCAAACCAAAGAGAGGGGAACTCTTGGGGTAAGGGGAAATTACATGAATAAAGGCAGAGATTCAGGTATGCTTGAAGGAACTGTGAAGGTGGCTTAGGTGGTTTATACGTGTTCTTACATTCATCATCTCATGTTTTTGCAAGAATCCAGTAAGGTGGTGTATTTTGATGTCATATTATCACAAATGGTTCTGAGTCACTGAATGACTTCCTCAAGCATGCAGAGCCTAGAAAGTGGCACATTGAGGGCTAAAATCTTTTGGTTCAAGTTGCTCTTGTCATTCAGTTGCTCAGTTGTGTCCGAGTCTTTGTGACCCCAGGGCTGCAGCACTCCAGACTTCCCTGTCCTTCACCATCTCTTGGAGCTTGCTCAAACTCATGTTCATTGAGTCAGTGATGCCAGCCAACCACCTCATTGTCTGTGAGCCCCTTCTCCTTCTGCTTTCAATCTTTCCCAGCATAAGGGTCTTTTCTAATGAATCACCTCTTCATATCAGGTGGCCAAAGTATTGGAGCTTCAGTTTCAGCTTTAACATCAGTCCTTCCAATGAATATTCAGGATTGATATCCTTTAAGATTGACTTGCAGTCCAAGGGACTCTCAAGATTCTTCTCCAACACCACAGTTGAAAAGCTTCAATTCTTTGGCACTCAGCCTTCTTTATGGTCTGACTCTCACACCCATACATGACTACTGGAAAAACCATAGCTTGGACTAGATGCGTCTTTGTTGGCAAAGTAATGTCTCTACTTTTTAGTATGCTGTCTAGATCTGTCATATCTTTTCATTGGTTCAAGTGGAAGACACTAAATGCTAGGTCAGAGAGTGAATTTTTATCATATTTGCAAAAGGCATCAGCTAATATTCAACAACAATTTCTTAATATCATATAGTCTGATTTTTTAAAATTGTCTTTTTTAAAAATTTGTGAAAGTTTGTCATGTCCAACTCTTTGGGACCCAATGGACTATAGCCTTCCAGGTTCCTCTATCCATGAAATTCTCCCAGCAAGAATGCCAGAGTGGGTTGCCACTTACTACTCAGGGGATCTTCCTGACTGAGGGATCAAATCCAAGTCTCCTGCATTGCAGGCAGATTCTTTACCATCTGAGCTACCAAGGAAGCCCCCCAAGTAAAAAAAAAAAAAAAATTTAGATGTGTTTAAGTCAAGATTTAAACAGAACTCACAAGTTGCATTTAACCAGATAGGTCTTCCAGGTCTCTTAAAATTTATAGGTTCCTTTCCTTCTTTTTTTCCTTGTAATTTATTTATGACATTCTGGATATTGCAGACTTCATCCCAATGGGCTTGTTATTCCTAGGCAGGTCATTGTCTCTAGATCTTTTCAGCAAACCAAGAAAGGAAATACATTTTTTTTTTCTTTTAAGGAGAACATATATCCTGAACTATGCTGATACTTCCAATTTGAATTTAAAACCATATGGTTTTTACTTTCTTAATTTTATATATATACCTCTCTTCTCTTTTTCTGAAAATCAAATTCTAAAATGAGCTGTTTATTTGCTTTATCTTATTATAGGTATGTCTCAGAATAACAGTATAAATATTTTTAATAATATAACCACTAAAAACAGTTTAATGTTTCTATTCAGGATTTTTTTTAAATCCTTAGGCTATATATCATTTTAATTACGAATTACTGTGTTTTGAAGTCATTTGAAATAATTTTTCCCTAGGTAATTAAGCCACCAAATTGATACACAGGTGTAATTGTTTGATACACAGGTGTAGTTGTTTTATTTACTTTCCATGTTTAAGGACTGCATTTTCTACTTGATTTTGTTTCATAATTATGTAAAGTATTTTTCATTGTTCCAAGGTAAAAAATTTATAAAACAAGGTACATTCAGAGAAGTCTTGCTTCATCCCTGTCTCCATTTTATGTCTTCCTTTTCTATGAGTAATCATTATTAGTTTTTATTATTTGCATTTAAAAATATATAAGTGGTATGTATATGTAATCAATCCCTTTTTCAGATAAAAGGCAATATACTATATATATGTAGCATTCTGCACCTTTTTTTTTCCACATTTAATAATATGTTCTGGAGATCACTCCATAGTAGAATGTAGAAATATTTTTCACAGCATGGTAATCTAGTGTGTATTTTAATAAAAGCAAACTCCAATAACTTAATTAACAAGGTTCCTATTGATAGGCATTTGGATTGCTTTCATTTCTTTGCTAATATAAATAGTGCTGCAATTAATTGTCTTATGGACACATCCCTTCATAATTTTGCCAATGTTTCTTCTGTACAGACTTTTATAAGTGGTGTAGGTTGTTCAAAGGACAAATGCATCTGTAATTTTGTGAGGTATTGCCGAATTCCCCTCCATGGGGGTTGTACCATTTTGCATTTCCTATTGCAATATATTGAGTGCTTACTTCTTCACAGCCTCCCTAGAGTATGTTGTCAAACTTTGGATTTTTGCTTAAAAAATGGTATCTCAGTGTAACGTTATTTGCATATTTCTTATTACACTCCATTTAAGGTTTTTAATCTCCTAACACAGCTCCTGGCTCACTGTAGCTGTTCAATAATTACTCTTCAAATCCATAAAAGTATGAAGTGGTATTTTAGGAAGATTGATCTAGCTGCAGAATACAGACTAGTTCGGAATATGGAGAGAAGAGAGGCAAGGAGCACTTAGGAATCTCAGGACATAAGACCAAGTTGTAAAGACAACTTTATTTTTCTGCGTTTCCTCTTCCACACAAAAGCATAGATTTAATAAGATCTGTCAGTTCAGATCTGCCCTAGCCCCTCACACATAAGATGATGTCTGAATTCCAGGGTCTTAGGTCAGTGTTACAACGGTGGGCTGGGGCTCTGGGAAGGCGAGTCAGCTTCTTGCCCACCTGGGCACCTGCTGAGACACCCCCACCTCCTGGCAGGTCCTCAGTCACCAGCCAAGGACGTTGCAGGTGGGTATGGCTTCCTTAACGTTCATCTAGAGCACCTTTCTCTGGTTGGCTCTTAGCTCTTTTCTTTCCACTTTCAGGAACCTAAGGATGTCTGACTGTTCTCCCGCACCTCCTGGGGGCCACAGGAGCCCCTGGGAAGACAACTAAGATCTTATCTTCTGGATACCCTGTGTAGCCATTTCTAGTCTTCTACATCTGGGCTGTGCTGGGTTCCCTCCTGGAAAGTGAGGCATATCTTTGTCTCCTCTTGAAATGCCTCCCCAATCTTTCTAGGGTTCAGATTGGGTGTGGGATGAAAGCACAGGGTTTCTTCTCAGAAACCCACCGGTTCCTCCCTTTTTACACCTCCCCAGTGCCCAACACAGGGAATATTTATACCCAGAGAAGAGAGAATTTTCTCCGACTGGGCTCCTGGCCTTGAAGTCTGACCACTGGCTTATGAAACTCAAAAAGCAGTAACTTAACTTTTTATTAAGTTCTAACAACTGTCTCTTGAAGCAGTGTATGGATGGCCCACAGTCTAGATTGAATGAGGGAGGGCCATAGAAGTTAAAGAGAGGAATGGTGGGGGTGGGGTGGGGCTTAGTTACTACCTCCAAATATTATCCCTGTTACATTAGTTAGGAGCGTTTAGCGATGGCCAGGTATGACGTGATGAGAGGTGGAATGAAATGTCGGCTGAGGGTTAGGGCCTGACTGATGAAGGGGGAGGGAGGAAAACGTCGAGAATGAGACTGGGATTTGGAGCTGCCCAAGCAGAAGACTGATGGTGCAAGTGAGGCCAGCTGGAGGTGGGCATGCTGATTCTGGGAGAAGGAGTGAAACTGGCTTTTAGGCTTGGGTGGGGTGCAGCAGCCACAGTCAAGTCTCTGAGGGGGGCTGAGATCCCTGCTTCCTGGAAGACAAGACAGACAGAGAAAGAGGTGCTGAGGTCCCAGGGCTGAGTCTTGGGGTGCTTCCACAGGTAAGATATGGGGAGACAAAGAAGACAGTTCAAAGAGGCCAAGTTTCTGCAGGGCTGCACACCATGTACACGTGACCACCTTCCCAGGACACAGCCTCACTCTGGACACTTGGGAAAGGATTCATTTCAGAGTGTCCGATGAGTACACCAGTCTAGTCTGTATGTGTTTCTGTCTATCTGTTGCCCTAGCAGGCAACACCAGGAAAGTATTAGTCAGTCATGTCCAACTCTGTGACCCCATGGACTGTAGCCCACCAAGCTCCTCTTACCATGGAATTCTCCAGGCAAGAATACTGGAGTGGGTTGCCATTTCCTTCTCCAGGGGATCTTCCTGGCCCAGGGATCAAACCCAAGTTTCCCACATTGCAGGTAGATTAACACCAGAGCCATGTCATTGAAAGTTATATACCCTTAGGAATATATACCCTTAGGGCTCATTTGAAAAGACCCTGATGCTGGGAAAGATTGATGGTGGAAGGAGAAGGGAATGACAGAGGATGAGATGGTTGGATGATATCACCAACTCTATGGACATGAGTCTGAGTAAACTCCGGGAGTTGATGACGGACAGGGANCTTATACACATCTTTAGGAATATATACCCTTAGGGCTCATTTGAAAAGACCCTGATGCTGGGAAAGATTGATGGTGGAAGGAGAAGGGAATGACAGAGGATGAGATGGTTGGATGATATCACCAACTCTATGGACATGAGTCTGAGTAAACTCCGGGAGTTGATGACGGACAGGGAGGCCTGGCATGCTGTAGTCCATGGGACTACAACTGAGTGACTGAACTGAACTGAACCCTTAGGAATATTTACAATTATACCATTTTTGCCCCCTGCAGATACAACTGTCCCATAATTAGGGATAGTTTGCATTCCATTTAATGAAACAAGCATTCCCCTCTCATCTCCAATACATGGAGCATGCTGTGTGCAAATGCATGGAACAGAAGTTGCAAATTGCTACTCGTGGGCTATGTCTGATCCAAAGACTTCTGCTGTTTAGGCAACATAATGCGTTGCTTGTTTTTCTTTTATTTTTTATTTATTTATTTTGGCTGCACACGGTCTTCATTGCTTTTGTGTGGGCTTTTTTTCCCAGGCTGTGGTGAGTAGAGGCTCCTCTTCGTTGTGGTGCTTGGGCTTCTCACTGCGGTGGCTTCTCTTGCTGCAGAGCACAGGCTCAAGGTGCTCGTATTTCAGTACTTGCAGCACGCAGGCTCAGTAGCTGTGGCCCACAGGCTTAGTTGCTCCACTGCACGTGGAACCTTCCTGAACCAGGAATGAAACCCATGTCCCTGCATTGTAAGGCAAGTTCTTATTCCACTGTGCTACCAGGGAAGTCCTGTTTTCCTTTTATTTTTAACTGGTTTTCAAAACTTGAAAATCAGGACATTTTACCTAAAAGTATGTATTTCAAGTTCTTCCATAAAATTCCCCTTAGCTCCAGTGGGCCTGAATTCCTACATGGCAGAGTAACTGGAGGGGTAAAGTGTCTGCTCCCTTAGAGAGACAAGCCCCTCCTATCTTATGATAGATCCTGCCTGCTTCTTATCTCACGTGTATCCTTCTGGTCTGTCATCTATGGTGCCTGGTGTCTGAAACCTCTGGCTCCTTGATTCAGTGCACCAGCTTTGTTAAGCCCTAATAAATAGAAACACAGCTTCAATTCTCAACTTGGCCACCTACTGGTGACCTTGAAAGTGAAAGTGAAAGTCGTTCAGTTGTGTCCATTTCCGACTCTTTGCGACCCCATGGACTATACAGTCCATGAGATTCTCCAGGCCAGAATACTGGAGTGGGTAGCCGTTCCCTTCTCCAGGGGATTTTCCCAACCCAGGGATCAAACCCAGGTCTCCTGCATTGTGGGCAAAGTCTTTACCAGCTGAGCCACAGGGAAGCCCCACTGGTGACCTTCAGTTCAGTTCAGTTCAGTTCAGTTACTCAGTCGTGTCTGACTCTTTGCGACCCCATGAATCGCAGCATGCCAGCAGAATGGTGATAATATTGGTACCAGTGCCTACCTCTCGGGGTAAGGAGCAAGTAGGGTAACACTTGTGTAGAAACAGTTTAACAAGTGGAAGTCATCAGAGATGAGTGAGACAGATTCCTCCTGACCAGCTGCTGCCCCTCTGGGCAAGTGAGGGCTCCAGCCCTGTGGTCTAAGGCAGGTTGTACCCTCAGGGAGGTGGACGACCTGCAAAGGGAAGTCAGCAGCGGATGAGCCCCTCAGGCTGTGGGACGAGGGAGGCTTCCAGGGAGAGAGGGGCCTGGAGGCCTGGATTTCTTTGTCTTTTGTGGGAGGCCATGGCCCAGCTGGGGCCTGCGTGGACTTTGAACCTCTGCCACACAGGATGGAGCCCAAATCCCGAGAAGGCTGGCCCCCACCCGGCCCCCACCCGATTCCAGGAACTGGGCCCTATCAGTTGGGCCCAGGTTCAGGGGCTGAATCTCTTGCCATTTCCCCTCAGTCATGTGGCCGCTGGCGAGCACGAAGTGGGTGGGAAGGCGATTAGCTGTCAGGCGGTCCTCCAGGCAGGGGAGTGGGGATGTTCATCAGAGGGGAGAATGGTTAGAACGCAGAGTGTGGGAGCCCTGGGAGGAGACCCCACCTTGCAAGCAGCCTGGGCTGGTCTCTCGAGTCAGAGAGCTGGAAAGAGCCTCCCCTTGGTCCCCAATCCTCCCCTCCCCGTTGTAGAAGCACACACGCTCCTGGGAAGGCTGGGTTCTGGGCTGGAGGAGGCGGCCTGGACTTGGAGGGCTTTTTTTCTCCCACCATCTGGGCCTGGGAACGCCTTGTCTGACTTTCCCTGCCTGCTGGAGCCAGGGCTGGGAAGGAAGTGGGCCTTCTGAACAAATGACATGGAGACCATGATCATTTCAAACGCGGCTTGATAACCAAAGCATCACAGTCTTATGTGTTAAGCGGAACGTCTCTCTTGTGTGAAACGGGCCTATTGAGCCCCTTGTTCCTCTTCCAGCCCTGTTGCTGAGGGCAGGACGCTGGGGGGAGTCAGGCCTGCTTCTGACAGGTCCAGAGGCACAGAAGGCCAAGTGGACTTCTCAGAGCCACACAGAGTCACCGTCGGGAGGTGCGTCCAAACCCAGGTCTCCGGACCCCGGTTTGTACTCAGTTCACCAACCTCTCCACTCCCTGTGTCCTCAGCTTTATTTCTTTGAAAAGGATGGAGGTCCTTCTCCTTTCGGGTGAGGGAAGTGAGGCACTTGCTTAGGCACAAAATTTAAGGTAGCAACAAAACTCAACACTGAAGATAATATTTTAATGCGTTACATTTTAAAAATAAAAAGTCATGCAAAAATAAGTCCATGAAAACATTTAAATGAAGGCAAGATCTGATCCTGCACCTGTATGGCTCATCTCATTCACAGCTCTGCTGAAGTGCCCCATCCTCGGAACCCACGTGGAGCGCAGGAAACACGGATTTGGACGCCAAACAGACAAGGATTCCAGTTTGCCACTTCCCGGCTGGATGACTTCAGGTTAAGTGACTGAACCTCTTTGAGCCTCCATATTTTCGTTTGTAAAATGAGGACATTTAGTCCAGGTTCTTCAGGGAAACGGAATCAGTGGGCTATGTATGTACATATACAGGCCGCACTCATGGCTCAGGCTGTAAATAACCTGCCTGCAATGCAGGAGCTGCACGTTCGATTCCTAAGTTGGGAAGGTCCCCTGGAGGAGGGCATGGCAACCCACTCCAGTACTCTTGCCTAGAAAATCCCATGGACAGGGGAGCCTGGCGGGTACAGTCCATAGGGTCACAAAGAGTCAGACGTGACTGAGCCACTCTTTCACTTTTACTTTTCATACTTATATAAGTTTTTTGTGTGTATACAAATTTCACATATATTAATGTAAGTATATACACAAATAAATAAATAAAGAGATTTGCTGTAAAGAATTGGCTTATGTGGTTATGGAAGCTGAGAAATCCAGACCCATGAAGGCTATAGGATAATTCCCATTAAAATTCCCAGATAGCTCAATGGTAAAGAATCTATCTGCCAATGCGCAAAGATGCTGCAGTCCCTGTGTCAGGAAGATCCCCTGGAGAAGGAAATGGCAACCCACTCCAGTATTCATGCCTAGAGAACTCCATGGACAGAGGAGCCTGGCAGGCTACAGTCCATGGGGTCAAAAAGAGTCAGACATGACTGAAGCAACTTAGGATGACATGACTATAGGCAAAAGACTGATTTCCCTGTTGTATGTTGTGTTTTTATAAATCTACAAGAAAAAAGATGAAGAGCACCCAGTGGGAAAATGAACAATAGGCAGGTAATTCACAATAAAGAAATGCAAAGGACCAAGTCTCCCATGAAAGTGTACCCAACTTTACCAACAATCAAAGAAGTGCAATTTTTATGTCTCAAATTATGACTTAAAAAAAAAAGTACAATTCCTGGTACTAGTAAGAGTCTGAAGAAACAGGCAATCTCATTCATAACTGCAAGGAGAGTTAACAATATGATTTTTCTGGAAGTCAACTTGAATAAAAAGCTTTAAAAACATGCAAACTCTTTGACTTGATAACGACATTCCTTGAAGTGATATCTATCCTAAGGTAATAGGAGATGTGAGCAAAACATTTTACCAGGATTTCTTTAGCAGGACATAGAGCAAGGAGTTGTTCACCAGGGTGTTAAAAATAACCTAAGTGTCCAATAATAGGGGATTTTGAAATGTATATAGAAAAATGGGTAGATGACAATAAAGTACTGGGTTATAAGATTTTGAGTTGTATTTTCTGCTTTTTGCTCTTCTGTATATTTCAAATTTTCTACAATGAACATGTGTTGCTTTTTGTAATATTTTTGTTTTAAGAATGAAAGAAATTGAAGGTCTGATTATCCTGGGGAGTAGGAGAGTGTGGTGTGAATGACCTTGCACCTGTGACCTTTGGAACGATTATGTCCAGTTCCCTAGTCCCAGGACACTTGTAGGAGGAATGAGGGGAGGGTGGGCGCAGATTCCCAGCACACCAACAGGTCATTGTAACCCAGGTGGCCAGAGCCACGTGGGAGGGATTCACAAAGCCTGGCATAGGTTACTGCAGCATTTGGTCCACTGAAGTAATATTATTAAAGAACAACATTTCTGAGCAAAATGATTGCATTATTTCGTTCTCCAGGGGCTGAGGAGAAACCTACTAATAGTTGTTTTAAGCTAATTATTCCCTAAAGGTAAAATAGTGTTTATGTATCTTGGAAGGCACACTCAGGGAAGTTATGCAAACAGATCAGTCCACTGTTGCGGGAATGTCAAAGCAACTTTTGAGTATAACCTATTTTCATGAAGCCTATTTTTCCTTGTAAGTGCTTTACAGCAGCTGAGAATCCAGATTCTCTAATGATTCTGGAAGCCCCTCAGATGCTAACACCTGAGCTACTTGACTTACCCAAACCATGCTGTCCCCATGCCCAGCCCTGAGCAAAGTGAGCGGCAGAAGACCTGAGACCAACACTCAGTGAGCCCACAGACCTGGGCCCAGTGATGCCTCCAGCAGCAAGGGCTGGGAGCCTCCTGAGACCCGAGTTATGCCCAGCTTCCTCTCCTATCTACTCCAGTTCCAAATACCATAGGGCTCACAGTGGGGTTTTCATGACAATCTCTGAATTTCTGAAGGTTGGCAAAGCTCACCTGGTAGAGATGCCCCATCCTGAAGAGAGGGGCAATTGTAGGGAGCTGTCTTTTTTAAGTAGATATTCGCAGGTGATTCCCAATGAGTGGTTTTTCCAGTCACAGCCCTCCCAATACGAAACAGGTCAGAGAAGGAAGCGGAGTCTTCACAATCATAATGTTGAGGGTGGCGAGGAGGAGGCTGATACCATCCACTGAACACACGCACTGTGTCAGGCAGTGGGTTAAGTTCACGTGTGTTACCTTGTGTTAGTCTCACAGTCTGAGCACTATTATTATATCCATCTTACAGACGAGGAAGCCGAGACTTAGAAAATGTAAATAACATGCCTGAGTCACAGCTGGGAAGTCACAGAGTTACAGTATGAACAGAAGTCTCTCTGACTCTGGGGCCCCAGCTCTGAACCACCTAACGATACTGATCTTGAAACATACCGGAGAAGGCCAGTAAGGAGAAAAAGACAAGCAGAGTGCTCTGGTCAGTGTCTTAAAAGGAGAGAGTAACTCATCAGGAAGCCACATGCTATGGATCTTTGCCCAGATTTTGACTGCAGAGAAAAGTGGACCCTTTCTGCAAGCCGGTGAACTGCTCAAGGTAGATGTCTTGGCTGGATGTTCCCATAGGGCTGCAGCGCCGGCCTTCTAAGTGCATTCTGAACCCTTTCCTGGAGTAGCCCTGCTCAGTGTGGCCCATCTCCTTCTCGTGTCTGTGGTTGCCGTGGAGCAGTTCTGCTGACTCTCCTTTAAAAGATTTATTTGCGCCCAGGTCTAAGCTGCAGCATGTGGGATCTAGTCCCCTGGCCAAGGATCAAACCCCATCTCCCTGCATCGGGAGTGTGGAGTCTTAACTACTGCACCACCAGGGAAGTCCCCTGTTCTGCTTCTTCTCTTTGCCTCCCCTTTGGGTCTGAAGGAGGTGTGTGACAACGCAGCCCTGCTGTGGAAGATTTCTCTCAGGAAATAAGCTGGGCACCTGGTGGGTGTGGTCACTGGCTTGAACCTTCTGTCCTGAGTTAACAGCTTTTCCACAAGAGACAGGAGACAGTCAGTGGAACTTCACCCTTACTGGCTACTAAAGAAACACACTCCCCCCTCCCTGAGGCCTTCCGGGTCCACATTCTGCAAAGCTTCACCTGTGGGGAAAGCGGCTGAGGCTGGGAATAGCCTGAGGCCCAAACCCAGTAAGTGTCCCAATTGATGACCCAGTGTCCCTACTTGACCCATGGTCAAGAGGCTAGAACTGTTTTGTCTCATGAAGGAGATAAGACGCTATCTCAGGACAGCAGGGCTGGGTGTGGGCCTGGAAACCTTTTGGCCCATGAGAGGTAAGCGCCATTTCTCGCAGGGTTCACAGAGCCTGTTGGTATAACAGCTTCCATAAGTTGTGCATATTCTTTATTTTTAAAATGATTTGACTAAATTTTGAATAGGTAATACACTCATATGGTGCACAAGTATAAATATGCTTGGCTCCAGCTCCATGTGAGATGGAGTAGGTATGCTTCACCCTTTCTCTCCCTCTGATGGCAACTATACACCCTGAACAGAAACATGAAACACAACTTGAAAACTGTGAAAAGTAAATAGCAGCAGGCAGATTGAGAAAGAACTTCAGAATTCAAAATACCATCAAATCTCATCAATGGTGAGTTCACAGTATTTTTTCTGTTCAGTATCCCATGACCTGAACGCAAAGCATCCAGGAACCGAGAAGTAAGCACGGTTGAGCAGAGAGAGCGCCATGAGAGGCCGTCTAGCTCAAGGACCAGACAGAGACACTTCGAATGCTCCAAAGAGTAAGAAAATATCCCATCTGATTTTCCCTCATCTCCTTTCTCTTGTGCTCCAGCCTCTAGGCAATCTGGTGATTGCAGTATCAGTAGCAACCCATGAGAATTCAGAAGATCCAAAATTCTAAGGGAGGGGAGCCTTCCTCTCTGGGAGAGCTGCAGTTCCAAGAGGATGGGACAGACCTCACTGATGATTGATTGTTATCCCTTTCTCTATCCCTCCTCAGCAGAGGCCAGCATGAGGGCCAAGAGAGGGAGCGTGTGACAAAGTGCATCAGAGTAACTAGGGCTCCAAGTTCTGGCCAGAGAACCAAAATGGGTTAGCTCAGAGGGAACTGGAAACTGTCTGTGAGATTGTGGATAGGAGGAGCTCAGGGAAATGACCCAATAAAGGCATTTATGAGTTCAAAAGCTCACCCTTGAGCTTAACACCATGAATCTGATCCTTGTTAGCACATCAAAGATTTTGAGAACAAAATGTGACTAGGTCGCAGAGTGGCCACTGGGTGGTACATATGTGGGACAGACCCATAGCGCAAGACAGTGGCTTTGGAGGACTGAACTCACAATGGAACCATAGCCTATAGAAGATGGATTGTAAATTGCAACCTGAGATTAGCCAGAATGATTCTTTTGCTAAAACAAAAACATAAACATTCTACATGGAATTTGAACAAGGCCCAAAGCCTCATAACACAATATTCAAAATGTTCAGAATGAAAAAAAAATATTCAGAATGCTATTTAAAATTGCATATGAATAACTAGGAATATTGGATGGGAAAAGACAATCAATAGTCATTAATGTTGAGATTATACAGACATCAGAGCTATCTGACAAAGACTTTAAAGTAGTTTTGATGAAAATGCTTCAATAAGCAATTTCCAATACTTTTGCAGCAAATGTTAAGAAAAGAAAGTCTCTGAAAAGAAATAAAAGATATAAAGAAGAATGAATGGAAATTTTAAAAGATAATACCATGTAAAAGTCTCTGCTACCTGAATAAGAGAACAGAGATAACAGATAAAACAGTCAGTGAACTTGAAGATAAATCAATAAAAATTATAGAAGCCAAACAATGGAGAAGAAAAATGATGGGGTGGGGGGAGAAATGAACAAAGTCTCCAAGATCTGTGGAACATTAACAAAAGATCCAACTTCATGTCATGAGATGAAAAAAGAAAACAGAAAAAACAGAATAGTGCTGAAAAACATTTTTAAAAAGTTGGAAACTTTAAAATCAGGTAAAAGATACAAACCTGCAGATTCAAGAAGTCAAGGAAATCCTAAACAGTCTAACTCTAAATAAACCCATACCCAAATTCTTTGTAATCAAACTGCTAAAAAATAAAAACAAGCAAACAAAAAACCTTGAAAACAACCAGAGAAAACTGATGCATTACTCATACAGAAACAATTCAAATGGACTGCAGATTTCTCATAGAAAACCACAGAGGCCAAAAGGAATTCTCACAACCCTTTTTTAAAGGCGGAAAAAAAAAAAAAGAAGAAGACTCAACCCAAATTCTGTATTCAGCAAAAGTATTCTTCAGAAATGAGAGCAAAATAATATTAGGGCATTCACAAATGAAAGGAAACTAAGAATTCATTGTCAGCAAATATGCTCTAAAATAATTTTTCAGAGAAGCTGTTTGGGCTTCCCTGGTGGCTCAATGGCAAAGAATCAGCCTGCAATATAGGAGACCTGGGTTCGATCCCCAGGTTGGGAAGATCCCTTGGAGAAGGAACAACTATCCATTCCATTATTCTGGACTGGAGAATTCCATGGACACAGGAGCCTGGCAGGCTACAGTCCACGGGGTCACAAAACATCAGACGCGACTGACTTTCACTATGATGCTCCCTGGTGGTCTAATGGTTAGGATTCACGCCTTCACTGCTGCCCCCCTGGTTTGATTCCCTATCAGGAAAGCTTTGCTTCTTCCTCTGCTCCTGCCAGCTACCGACCTCCCCCACACAACCATACCATCCTTCTACTCTTCCCTGGTGGCTCAGACCCTAAAGAGTCTGCCCATAATGCGGGAGACCTGGATTCTATCCTTGGTTTGGGAAGATCCCCTGGAGAAGGAAGTGACAACCCACTCTAGTACTGTTGCCCAAAGAATCCCATGGATGAAGGAGCCTGGCGGGCTACAGTGGCAGGGGGAGAGGGGGTGGGTGTGGGGTGTGTGTGTGAGAGGCGGGTCACAGTCAGTCAGACATGACTGAGTGACTAACACACTTTGGACAAAAGGGGAATGATACCTAAAAGAATTTTAAAATATTAAGAATAAAGGAAGAACAGAAATGGTAAATACTCAGGTAAATATAAAATACTAGTCTTCTCTTGTGTTCTTTAAAATATATTTGACAGTTGAAAGGGAAAATTGTAATATAGTCTGATGGAATCATACAGAAGGTAACTAGCATAAAAGGGGGTGGGTAAAAGAACTTATGAGGTGGTAAGATTTCTACATTCCAAATGAAATAGTAAAATGTCAATTTCATGCAGACTGTAAAAAATTGCATGTGTCCTTTGCAGTCCCTATGATAACCACTAAAATATAAAGAGATATAATCAAATCAAATAGATAAATTAGAATGGAACAATAAGAAATGTCCAAATAACACAAAAGGAGGCAGAAAAGAGAAACAAGAACAACAACGACAAAAAAACAGAGTGACTAGCAAATGGAATTCATCAGCATATTTAAAAGATTTTACTACACCAAGACCAAGTGGGATTTGTCCTGAAGTGCAAGGATGGTTTAACATATGAAAAATCAACCAATGTAATATACCACATTAATAGAATGAAGGAAAAAACCCACCCTATCATCACAGTTGATGCAGAAAAAGCATTTGACAAAATTCCAAGTCCTAGCAATATTCTCGGAGAAGGCAATGGCACCCCACTCCAGTACTTTTGCCTGGAAAATCCCGTGGACAGAGGAGCCTGGTGGGCTGCAGTCCATGGGGTCACTAAGAGTTGGACACGACTGAGCGACTTCACTTTTACTTTTCACTTTCATGCATTGGAGAAGGAAATGGCAACCCACTCCAGTGTTCTTGCTTGGAGAATCCCAGGGACGGGGGAGCCTGGTGGGCTGCTATCTATGGGGTCGCACAGAGTTGGACACGACTGAAGCGACTTAGCAGCAACAGCAGTAGCAGCAATATTCTAGCAGAGCAGTTAGGCAGAAAAAATAAATGAAAGACATCCAAAAGAAAAGAAGTAAAATGATTCCTGTTTTCAGATGATGGGATCATATGTGTAACAAACCCCAAAGATTCCATACCAAAAAAATTGTTAGAACTAATCACTGAATTCAGCAAAGTAGCAGGAGAGGTCGACACAAAAATCAGTTGCATACACTAACAATCAACAAGATAAAAAGGAAAATAGGAAATCAGTTCCAATTGTAAATTAATGATACTTCAATAAAAAATGCAAAGAAGAAAAAATAAGAAATCAGTTTTATTTATAACAGCATCGAGGAGTACAAGATACTCAGGAATTAACCAGGGAGGTGAAAGACTTGTACAATAAAAAATAAAAATATTACTGAAAGAAATTAAAGAAGACCTAAATAAATGGAAACACACCTCATGTTCATGAATGAGAAAACTTAAAACTAGAATGAATGTGTAGATTTAGCAAGTTGTAAGATTCAAAGTCAACACAAAAAATAAACATACATTAACACACTAGCAATGTGCAGTTAGAAAACAATAACATTTTCAAATAGTACCAATAAATGTAATACTTAGATGTAAACCTAACAAAACACATACAGGACCTGAATGCTGAAAATAGCAAAATATTGATAATACAGACTAAACAAGTAGACAGTCATTTCATGTTCCTGCATTGGAAGATTCAATACAGCAAAGATATTGCTTCTCCCCAACTTGATCTATAGGTTAAATGAAATTCAACAGTAACCTCATAAGAATGTTTATAAATATATACAAGCTGATCATAAAATTTATATGGAAAGACAAAAAATCTGGAATGGTTAAACAATTTTGGAAAAGGTGCATAAAATAGGAGAAATTATATTACATGATTTTAATACTTATACAGTAATCAAGACAATGTGGTATTGGCAAAGAGATAGATGGATAAATCAATGCAACAGAACAGAACATCTAGAAATAAGCCCACACAGATAAGGCCAAATTATTTTCAGTGAAGGTACAAAAAAATAATTCAATGGAGAAAGTATAGTCTTTTCAAAAAAAGATGTTGGAACAAATGGGTCTATAGGCAAAAAAGGAAAAAAAAAAAAAACTTCCTAAGCCTCAGAACTTAAAAATTAGCTCAAAATGGTTCATAAATCTAAATGTAATAAACAAATCTATAAAACTTTTAGAAGAAAAGATAGGAGAACTCTATATGACCTTGGGTTTGGCAATAAGCTCTTACACATGGCATTAAAACAATTCTTTTTGGAAAATGATGGACTTCATCAAAATTAAAAACAGTGTCTGAGAAAGATATCAGTAAGAGTATAAAAGGCAAACTCAGACTGGGAAAGAATATTTGCAAATCATGTATCAGACAAAGGTTTTATGTACAGGATATATCAAGAATTGTCAAAACTCAACTGCAAGGAAACAAACAATTCAGGTTTTAAACGGGTAAAAGACATGCACGGATGTTTTACCTAAGTGGATGGAAAGATGGCAAAGAAGCATACGGAAAGCTGTGGAACATCTTTAGTCATTATGGAAGTGCAAATTAAAATCACTACAAGGTGCCACTGTGTACCTGTTAGAGTGGGTTGGTTTTATTTTTAATGTGTACTGACAGCACCAATTGCAGAGGAAGATTTGAAAAAAACCCAAACATTGAGTTGCTCTCATACATTGCTGGCAGGAGTGTAAAAAGTCACAGCCTCAGTGGAAAATGTTTCATGGTTTTTCATTTAAGGAAACATGTACTTACGATCCAATAATCACACACCTGCATATCTACCCTAGAGAAATGAAAACGTACGTTCACACAAAAACCCATACATAAACATTGATAACAGGTCTATTTGTAATTGTCCCAAGCTAGAAATAAATCAAATGTCTTTCAGTGGGTGAATGGGGATGGGGAGGGAATCTGTGTGGCATTCATACAGGGATGATACAAAGTAGTAAACAGGAATGGACTTTTGATCCATACAACAACCTGGAAGAATCCCAAAGAAATTTGGTGAGTGAAAAAAAAGCAGTCTGGTGGCTCAGCTGGTAAAGAATCTGCCTGCAATGTGGGAGACCTGGGTTCGATCCTTGGGTTGGGAAGATCCCCTGGAGAAGGGACAGGCTGCTGCTCCTGCTGCTGCTGCTGCTGCTGCTAAGTCGCTTCAGTCGTGTCAGACTCTGTGCGACCCCATAGATGGCAGCCCACCAGGCTCCGCCATCCCTAGGATTTTCCAGGCAAGAACACTGGAGTGGGTTGCCATTTCCTTCTCCAATGGAGGAAAGTGAAAAGTGAAAATGAAGCCGCTCAGTCATGTCCGACCCTCAGCGACCCCATGGACTGCAGCCCACCAGGCCCCTCCATCCATGGGATTTTCCATGCAAGAGAACTGCAGTGAGTTGCCATTGCCTTCTCCAAAGGGACAGGCTACCACTCCAGTATTCTGGCCTGAAGAATTCCATGGACTGTATAGTATATGGGGCCATGAAGAGTCGGACATGACTGAATGGCTTTCCCGCTCACACTCACACTCAAAATGTTGCATAGTGTATGATTCCACTGACACGAGATTCTTGAAAAGATAGAACTATAAAGATACAGAATAGATGACTGGTTGCCAGGAGTTAAGGACAGTGGGAAGCAGCGCTATTGACGGGATAGCACAGGAAGTTTTCAGGGTAATGGAATTGTTTGGTGTCCTGATCATATCGGTATCTTAAATGAGGCTATATGTGTTCAAAGGGACTTCACAGGTGGGGCTAGTGGGGAAGAATCCACTTGTCAATGCAGAAGACAGAGGAGACCTGGGTTTGATCCCTGAGTTGGGAAGATCCCCAGAGAAGGAAATGGCAACCCACTCCAGTGTTCTTGCCTGGAGAATCCCATGGACAGAGGAGCCTGGAGGGCTACAGTCCATAGCGTCTCAAAGACTCAGACACAACTGAAGCAACTTAGCAGGTAGCATTGATAGAACTTGATCTTTCCTGATGGTGCAGGGCTTAAGAATCCACCTTGCAATGCAGGGCACACGGGTTCAGACACTTGGTCCGGAAAGATCCCACATGGCACGGAGCAACAAAGCCCATGCATTAAAACTACTGAAGCCTGTGTGTCTAGAGCCTGTGTTCCCAACAAAGAGAACCCACTGCAGTGAGAAGCCAGTGTACCGCAATGAAGGGTAGCCCCCTCTTGCTGCAACTAGAGAAAGCCTGCTCACAGCAACAAAGTCCCAGCACAGCCAAAAATAAATAAAATAAAATAAAATAAAATAAAAAAACTTGTATTTTAAAAAATTGATAAAACTCTACAAAAAGTTCTCAAAAAGAGTTTTACTGTATAATAATTTTTATATTTAAAAAATGTAAATGTATGTAATGAAGTCTTCATCTAACCCCTACTTTCATTCACTCCATTCCTACCCAGCCCTCTGCCGGAAATATCCATTGCCTTGAGTTGCTTATGCTTTCTTTCAGAGTTTCTTTACAAATATACAAGCAAATATGAATATTATTTTCATTTTCCTCTGCTTTTCTCACAAGAGTGACACAATTTACACTGTATTTATTTTACTTAATCATGTATCCTGGGGCTCTCCCCACATCAGCAATAGAGGGTTATCCTTTGGCACCTAAATTCTGGGAGAAGGTTATAGCCTTGGATGAGGTTAGCTGAAGGCTTTTCACATATTCACATGCAAAATCCTTAGGGAAGAAGGATTTATTCTCTAGGACTGACTGCACCCAAGGGGAAGGGAGGGTCTACTTACTGAAGTGTTCAGCCAGGTACATGGTACACACAGACCTGCTGCAATGTGCCAAGGCTCAGTTACTGCCAGAAATAAAAGCTCTAGTTCAAACTTCTATTGTTTCAGACTGCCTGGCTTATTTGATAAATATTTGTAGAACAAATGGCTTCATTTAAACATGAGTTGGAAGGGAACTTGCTCCCATTCAATTCCAAGACCTTGTCTGTCTATTCTGTGAACCCACCAGATAGCAGACACTGGTGCCTGGCCCATTGACTCAGACAACTCAGCCCTTCCTATGGCCAGGACATCTTGGCTTCCCAACACCTGCCCCATTATTAGCCAGGCCACACAATCCGCATCTCCCCAACACACTTCTCCCAGGATACTTTTTAATTTTAGTGTTTGACCTTTGCTGATTTTTAGCCTTCTGCTCCTTCTAAGACTTGTAAAATATTCCCTTCCTCACTCTCCCCAGAAATTTACCCATGTATTCAAAACATAGGGGCTTTCTAGGTGGTGCTAGTGGTAAAGAACCTACCTGCCAACACAGAAGACGTGAGACGCAAGTTCAAGCCCTGGGTTGGGAAGATCCCCTGGAGGAGGGCATGGCAACCCACTCCAGGATCCTTGCCTGGAGAATCCCATGGACACAAGACTCTGGCGGGCTNATCCACTTGTCAATGCAGAAGACAGAGGAGACCTGGGTTTGATCCCTGAGTTGGGAAGATCCCCAGAGAAGGAAATGGCAACCCACTCCAGTGTTCTTGCCTGGAGAATCCCATGGACAGAGGAGCCTGGAGGGCTACAGTCCATAGCGTCTCAAAGACTCAGACACAACTGAAGCAACTTAGCAGGTAGCATTGATAGAACTTGATCTTTCCTGATGGTGCAGGGCTTAAGAATCCACCTTGCAATGCAGGGCACACGGGTTCAGACACTTGGTCCGGAAAGATCCCACATGGCACGGAGCAACAAAGCCCATGCATTAAAACTACTGAAGCCTGTGTGTCTAGAGCCTGTGTTCCCAACAAAGAGAACCCACTGCAGTGAGAAGCCAGTGTACCGCAATGAAGGGTAGCCCCCTCTTGCTGCAACTAGAGAAAGCCTGCTCACAGCAACAAAGTCCCAGCACAGCCAAAAATAAATAAAATAAAATAAAATAAAATAAAAAAACTTGTATTTTAAAAAATTGATAAAACTCTACAAAAAGTTCTCAAAAAGAGTTTTACTGTATAATAATTTTTATATTTAAAAAATGTAAATGTATGTAATGAAGTCTTCATCTAACCCCTACTTTCATTCACTCCATTCCTACCCAGCCCTCTGCCGGAAATATCCATTGCCTTGAGTTGCTTATGCTTTCTTTCAGAGTTTCTTTACAAATATACAAGCAAATATGAATATTATTTTCATTTTCCTCTGCTTTTCTCACAAGAGTGACACAATTTACACTGTATTTATTTTACTTAATCATGTATCCTGGGGCTCTCCCCACATCAGCAATAGAGGGTTATCCTTTGGCACCTAAATTCTGGGAGAAGGTTATAGCCTTGGATGAGGTTAGCTGAAGGCTTTTCACATATTCACATGCAAAATCCTTAGGGAAGAAGGATTTATTCTCTAGGACTGACTGCACCCAAGGGGAAGGGAGGGTCTACTTACTGAAGTGTTCAGCCAGGTACATGGTACACACAGACCTGCTGCAATGTGCCAAGGCTCAGTTACTGCCAGAAATAAAAGCTCTAGTTCAAACTTCTATTGTTTCAGACTGCCTGGCTTATTTGATAAATATTTGTAGAACAAATGGCTTCATTTAAACATGAGTTGGAAGGGAACTTGCTCCCATTCAATTCCAAGACCTTGTCTGTCTATTCTGTGAACCCACCAGATAGCAGACACTGGTGCCTGGCCCATTGACTCAGACAACTCAGCCCTTCCTATGGCCAGGACATCTTGGCTTCCCAACACCTGCCCCATTATTAGCCAGGCCACACAATCCGCATCTCCCCAACACACTTCTCCCAGGATACTTTTTAATTTTAGTGTTTGACCTTTGCTGATTTTTAGCCTTCTGCTCCTTCTAAGACTTGTAAAATATTCCCTTCCTCACTCTCCCCAGAAATTTACCCATGTATTCAAAACATAGGGGCTTTCTAGGTGGTGCTAGTGGTAAAGAACCTACCTGCCAACACAGAAGACGTGAGACGCAAGTTCAAGCCCTGGGTTGGGAAGATCCCCTGGAGGAGGGCATGGCAACCCACTCCAGGATCCTTGCCTGGAGAATCCCATGGACACAAGACTCTGGCGGGCTATAGTCCATAGGGTCACAAAGAGTCGGATATGACTGAGGAAACTTAGCAGGCATGCATTCAAAACATAACACAAATTTTGTACATAAACTCTTGATCATACATAGACATGATTGCTACTGTTCTCGGCACCCTCTCCCAACGTGAATGGAAGGTCTAAATTCTAGATTCTAGACTAATCATTCCATTTTTATATCCAGAGAAGCAGAGGCCCCCACAGAGGGACGGTGTGCCATAGAGAGAATATGGAAAGAGTACAGGTGTGGGAGTCAGATATCCAAGATCTGAAGTCCAGCTCTAGCCCTTCTTACCAGCTCTGTGACAGTGGCAAGCCACTACACCGGTTTCTAAGCTTCCATTTTCTCATCCATAAAACCCAGAGGGGCAAAAAAAAAACAACCAAAACCCAAAGGGGCAAGTTTTAGGGATTGAGAAAAGATACATAAAACACATAGACAGGTGCCTGGCTTGTTGCTGTTGTCAAAAAAAGAAAAAAGTGGATAATACCTTTTTGTATCTTTGGAGAGACGCATTTCTACCAATGTCTTCAGGCTATGAGGCGACATGGCCAGCACCCCAGGCTGTCTGGGTTCAGCCATGGGTCCATACTGGTGTGATTTGGGGCAAGAAACGTAGTCTCTCTTGGCCTCATTTTCTTATCTGTAATAAATGGTATGAAAATAGTATCCAGCTTACCAAGTTACGACCATTCAATAAGACAATGAAAAGTTGTGCCCAGAATACACATACAAGTGTGCAATAGATATGATCAGGAATATGAGAGAAGTCAGGCGTCAAATCTGCTGACATCCCATTGGCCAAATCAAGTCATGTAGAAGGCATACTCTGCTCACAGGAAACCCCCCCTTGCATAGAAGAGGGTGTGGATACATAATCCTGCTACAGGGAGTGAAGACTGAGAGCAGTAATCCAATTTACCACGAGTGCCTGGGACTTTGACCCTGGCTGGGGCAGAGGAGCAGTTAATGGGGCATGGTTCAGATGTGTGACCTCATAAATAGCAAAAATAAAAAGGTAGTAACAGCTGCCATTTATGGAGCATCAGCTATAGTGGGAGGGGCCGTGCCAAGAAAATAGGCTTATGAGCTGGGCAGATGATGCAGTGAATTTCTTTCCCTTCACTTCTGAGGCTTCCTGTGTCTGTCTCCTGAAATAATTCTATAGTTTGTGGTGTGGGCTGTCCCATTCCAGAGAATTTAATAATAAAGAGGAAATGGTAACAACAACCACGATGAAAGTAATAGTAATCGTAATATTTATGGGTTACTCTGTATGTTGGGCGCTGTGCATACTATCTCGTTTAATCCTCATAATAACCCCCCACTGTGTGGGTGTTATTTTCCTTATATTGTAGCTGAGGAGACCAAGCCTTTGAGGCTAAGTGACTTTCCCAAAGCACATCGTTTTTAGGGAGCAGAGCTAGAATTTGAATGGTCTGAGTCCGAAACCTGTGCTGTTCTCCTTTCCCATCTCCTTGTCCCCTGGGCACCGCACAATGTGGGAAGTGCGTCTGTTCTCCAGACCCAGAGGGGATCACATGCCCTAGACCCACCGTCTACCCTGCAAGAGCGTATAAATAGGAGCAAGGGTACTGGTGCATATGGAAACAGAAACGGGTGTTTCTCAGATTCAAGCAGGCTTTGATCTGAGCTAAAAGATGAATAAACAGCCCATCAGGAAAGAGCCCATCAGAGAGAAATGTGTCCAGGAGATGAAGTCTGTCTTATCTCCCAGAGGTGGGGGGAGGCAGGTGGGGAGCTCTGGGGTCCTGACTGAGGCCATCTGTGAGCCTTCTCAGCTGATGGCCGAGGCGTCCGGCCCTGGAACCCGAGGCTGCTCTTGTGTTAGTTTCCCAGGGCTGCCTTCACAACGTACCGCAGACTGCTTTCAAACACCAGGAATTTATTCTCTCACAGTTCCGGAGCCCAGAAGTCAGAAATCAAGGTGTCAGTAGGACCGTGCCGTCTCTGAGGCAGGGTACAGTTCCTCTTTGCTGCCTCCTAGCTTCTGGGGCATGCGTGCTTGTGTGCTAAGTCACTTCAATTATGTCCAACTCTTTGCAACCCCTAGACTGTAGGCTGCCAAGCTCCTTTGTCCATGGGATTCTCCAGGCAAGAATACTGGAGCCATGCCCTTCTCCAGGGGATCTTCCTGACCCAGGGATCAAACCCTTGTCTCTTATGTCTCCTGCATTGGCAAGTGGGTTCTTTACCACCAGGGCCATCTGGGAAGCCCTCTAGCTTCTGGTGGGAGCCGGCCATCCTTGATATTCCTCAGCTTGTTCTTGCATCACTCCAGTCTCTGCTTTGTCTTCGCAC
The DNA here is from genome assembly GCA_006410615.1 of Neotragus moschatus. Classification (NCBI taxonomy): domain Eukaryota; kingdom Metazoa; phylum Chordata; class Mammalia; order Artiodactyla; family Bovidae; genus Neotragus; species Neotragus moschatus. The sequence goes on along the minus strand of SJYA01001962.1, from coordinate 128,242 downwards.
AGGGCTCTCCCCAGTATTGGGTGTCTGCATTCAAATTCTCCTCCTCTTATAAGGACATGGGCCACGTTGGATTAAGGGCCTGATTCATTATGAGCTCATCTTAACTTGGCCTTCCCTGGTGACTCAGATGGTAAAGAACCTGCCTGCAGTGCAAGAGACCCAGGTTCGATTCCTGGGTTGGGAAGATCCCCTGGAGAAAGGAATGGCAACCCACTCCAGTATTCTGGCCTGGAGAATCCTATGGACAGAACAACCTGGTGGGCTATGGTCCATGGGGTTGCAAAGAGTCGGACATGACTGAAGGACTAACACAAGGCATCTTAACTTGGTTATATCAGCAAAGACCTTATTTCCAAATAAGGCCACATTCACAGCTACCAGGGGTAAGGACATCAACGAGTCTTTGTTGGGTAGGGCAGGGGGAACAATTCAATGCATAACAGCCTCCATGACCTAGCACTCAGATGGGGTAAACATATTGCCTCACAATAAGGATTGCCTTGGAGCTCCCAGGGCAGCTGAGATGAGGGTGCTGCCAGGGGACCCTTGGACAAATTATAAAGCCGAATCCAGGGAGGTCAGGCTCGAGAGTTCCGCTCTCCTGCAGGTGTGGGACCATCCTTCTCTTTTCGACTGAAGACTTGCCAGGCCCTGGAAACATCTGGGAAGTGTTTTTGTTGAATGAGTTGAACATCTGAAGAAAATACCAGCACAACATTCCTCCCTGGTAGCTCCCCCCATGCATTGTCCCTGTGTGTCCTACCGCTTCAGCAAGAATGGGGCCTAGAAAGAACCTGGGCTTTCAAGGAAAGGCCTGGCTCCATCATTCATGGGCTGTTTAACCTTAGGAGGAGCCTCGCTTTCCTCCAGTCTGTCAAAATGGGACCATCAGTACTTATTGGAGTTGTTCTGAGGATGAAATAGTGTGATGTACACAAAAGTGGATGTACGTATACACAGTAAGTGTTGAATGAGGTCTTCATTTCCTGCCCTTCCCTGTCTTTGGCAGATGGGATCAGAAGGATGGACACACTGGTCATCAATCTCTTCACTGGTCCAACTCTGCAAATGTTTACTGAGCACCTAGGAAATACCTGGCTTTGTGCTGGGCCCTGGGGATACAACACATGATAGGATCAATTTTTGTCCTGTAGGAACACTCAACCAAATGAAAGTAAGTGTGTATATGAAGTGCTTGCGCTTTGCAAGGTCCTTTACCTGGAAAAGCCTTCATTTTTACAACATTCTGTACAGTCTTATCCCATGTTGCAGGTGAGGAAACTGAGGCTCAGATGGGGAGAAAGCGATGTAAGGTCACCTACCTGGGATTTGAACTGACTTGACTGAACCCGAAGGCCTTATCTCCTGATGGAGACCACCTACAATTTTAAAACTGTGGCTCTTGGGGAATAAGATTATATTTCACCTGGCTCTAAAGGCTTGCCCAAAGGAGAGATGGTTCCAAGAATAACAGAGGCCATGTCAGCATTTCTAGATGCTGTAAAGGCCCCCAGCTCCCTCAAGACCAGCTTGGAAGGATGGCGCACACCTGAGTTCCCACTCTTGGTCTTTTCCCTACTCTTACTCTGGATGCTATGTGTTTGATGAGTGGCTATGAGAGGATCAGCTTTACCTTGTGAGCTGCCATCCTGTTCTCTTTATAGTTCAATTTCTTAGACATGAAATCAGCCAGTTCTGATTTGGGGGTCCCAGTCATCTCATTATACAAGACTCTAAAGTTTGATGTCAGTGTTAAAGCCAGTGTTCTTAAAGACACACACACACACACACACAGAGAGAAGGCCAGGAGGTCTGTGGACTCAGAAAATATTTTAACAGGCTTCCCTAGTTCTTAAAAGAATGAAAGTTCCTGGTCCACTAAACGGAGAAGGCTGAAGTCATTTTGACTCCCGCTCAAGACTGAAGATCTGGGAGGTCCAGGGCTCCATCCTGGCCTATAAAAGTGCTTCCCAGGTGGCTCAGTGGTAAGTAACCTGCCTGCCAATGCAGGAAATGGGGGTTTGATCCCTGGGTTGGGAAGATCCCCTGGAGTAGGAAATGGCAGCACACTCCAGTATTCTTGCCTGAGAAATACTGTGGACAGAGGAGCCTGCTGGGCTGCAGTCCATGGGGTCACAAAGACTTAAACATAACTGAGCACACAGCACACACAGGCCTATTTAAAAATAAAATAAAACAAAACTCTATTTTTTATTTTTGATGTGAACAGCCTTCAAATCCCATCACTCCCATTCCCCTTCTGCCCCGCATCTGGGCAAGCTGATAAGAATTCTCAGGGACACCTTCCTTTAGCACCAGCAGGCAGGAGCCCTTCCGCCAGCCCCACCCGCTAACCACTTGCAAATCACCAACCATTTTCAGATCTTCCTGGGAGCCTGCCGTGATCTTCCTAGAAAGACTCATTCTGTGAATAATGACCTTTTTAATATCCTCCCGGTGCATGCGTTGTGTCTCCAGTCTTGACAGGGAAGGAAATCAAGGGGGAGGTAAATCCCGTCTCTACGCAGTGACTTGTCTCATCTCGCAGGACCTGCGCTGCTCTAACAGGCTGGAATTTCTCCTTCTGAGTCCTTTCCTGGGCCCTCCCCTTCCTCCCTGCAGGGGAGTTACCAGTGTGAGCAGGCCCTCACCCACACTGTGCGGGACTTGAGGTTCGCTTTCTGGGGTCCCAAGCCTGCCCTTTGGTTTTTCCCTTCAGGGCAGCTCCTCTCACCTTCAGCGGCAAAGTCCCCCAGCCAACTGCCCACCTGCACCTGCTCCCCTCTCCATCCTTACTAAAAAAGGCACTGAAAGACCTCCCTAGGGAGGGGGCTGAGTGGTTAAGAATCCATCTTACAATGCTGGAAACACGGGTTCGATCCCTGGCCCTGGAAGATCCCACATGCCATGGGGCAGCTAAGTCTGTGCGCCTCAGCTACTGAGTTCAAGAGTCCTTGAGCCACCACTACTGAGTCCATCTGCTGCAGATACTCCTGAGGCCCGCACACCCTCAAGCCCACTGAAGCCTGCACGCCCTCAAGCCGTGCTCCTCAACAAGGGAAGCCACCACAACAAGAAGCCTGAGCCCCGCAACTGGAGGGTAGTCCCCACTCTCCACAACGAGAGAAAAAGCCCACGCATCAACAAAGAGCCAACACAGTCAAAAATAAATAAAATTTAAATAAATACATGTATATTTTAAAAGGCACTCAAACCAAAAAAGGCTCTGAATAACTCCTTCCCACCAAGGCCTGAAAGACTTCTGAATTTTAATACATTCCTTTTGTGGGGAGAAAACCTCCAATAAGTTTCAACAAAAGGACTCACTTGTTAAAGCTGATATTTCAGGCATCTGCAATGAGATAAGCCTCTGTGCAGTTAGGGTCCTCATGCCAAACAGCTCCCGCTTCAACTCTCCAGCTAAAATTTCACAATGAGTGCTTCATTCCTTTGGTTCAAAGCTCCTTCTCTTCAAAGGCAATTCCTCCACCCCCATTAGTAACTGATACCCAGCGTGCACACAATGATCACATCCTTTCCCGAGGGCAGAATTTTAGGAAGAAGGGGTGGAGACCAGGAGAATGTTTGGGAGTCAAAGGGCAGCAAATAAAGAGCAACTTCCATGGGGAAATGTTGCGGGAACCCCAGCAGCAACAGTCAGATGCCTGAAAATTCTGGTCTGTCCTGATTTCCAGGGCCCTCAAATGTGGGAAGTAGCAAAGCCCACGAGGAGTTTGACCTGGAGAAAGGTAGTGCTGCCAGTGCACTCAGAGTCTGCCAGCCNAAGGAGAAAAGGAAAGATATAAGCATCTGAATGCAGAGTTCCAAAGAATAGCAAGAAGAGATAAGAAAGCCTTCGTCAGTGATCAATGCAAAGAAATAGAGGAAAAGAACAGAATGGGAAAGACTAGAGATCTCTTCAAGAAAATCAGAAATACCAAGGGAACATTTCACCTCTTTTAGGACCCAGCATATTGCTTCTCATAAGAGTCAGACAATATTTCCAAGTGAAACAAGGGAGAGAGGGCATTGTCCTCCTCACTGTGGCTTTCCTGTTACTCTGACCCCCTGCAGAAGGTCCTGGGGCCGTGGCTGGGGCTGCCAATGACACAGCTCAGATGTGAGTGGTGGAGTCAAAGAGAATCAGGAACCAAAGTATACAGCCTGCTACTGCTACTGCTAAGTCACTTTAGTCGTGTCCAACTCTGTGTGACCCCATAAATGGCAGCCCACCAGGCTCCCCCATCCCTGCGATTCTCCAGGCAAGAACACTGGAGTGGGTTGCCATTTCCTTCTCCAATGCATGAAAGTGAAAAGTGAAAGTGAAGTCACTCAGTCGTGTCTGACCCTCAGCGACCCCATGGACTGCAGCCTTCCAGGCTCCTCTGTCCATAGGATTTTCCAGGCAAGAGTACTGTAGTGGGGTGCCATTGCCTATTGCTCCTGAAATAGAATCCACGGGGAAATACAACATGCATGTGTATGTATGTGTTTGCTTTTCCTATGAAAACTTCAATTAGCAAGAAAATTGCAAGTGGCCATTATCCCCTAACGTTAAGGGGAGTCTGTGTAGTAGCACGGGATTTTTCAAGCCAGTCAGCTTCCTTCGCCAATGTGGTTCCCATTAGCCAGAGAGCTGCCTGGAAAGGCTCTCTTTGTTTCACCTGCTTCCTTCAAGGGAGTCCTGTAGTTCTCTTGTTGCCATGGGCGTGGCAGAAAGCACGGCTGGCCACACTGTGAGCCCAGACAGCCCAGAGAGGGAGGAAGATGTCCCCCTCCAGCTCTGGGTACCTGGAAATGTGAAACCTGGGTCACGACGGCCATTCAGTGGCTGGAGATACAGAACAGCTCAGGCTGAGTTGACTCTCAGCCTGGAGGTTCAGCAGGAATAAATAAGATATCTAAGGGTGTCCCAACCTTGTCAGCTTTTCCTTGTCAGCCATCCTGTTGCTCTTGGGAACCTGTAACCAGAAACAGCAGCAAGGAAGTGGTAGCTATCCAAAGATGGTTTCTACCCCTCCTCGGGCTTCCCTGGTGACTCAGAGGGTAAAGAATCTGCCTGCAGGGTGGGACACCTGGGTTCAATCCCTGGGTCAGGAAGATCCCTTGGAGAAGGGAATGGCAACCCACTCCAGTATTTTTGCCTGGGAAATCTCATGGACAGAGGAGGCTGGCAGGCTACAAACCATGGGGTAGCAAACAGCGGGACATGACTGATCAACTAACACACACACACACACACACCCTATTCACTAATTCCCACTCACACTTCTCCAACTCCCACTGGGATTCTAAAGCAGAGATAATGAGAAAGTGCTGCATAGCTCAGGGAACTCTACTCAGTGACCTACAGTGACCTAAATGGGAAGGAAATCCAAAAGCAGGGGATATATGTGTACTTATGGGGCTTCCCAGGTGGCACTAGTGGTAAAGAACCTGCCTGCCAGTGCAGGAGACATGAGACACAGGTTCAATCCCTGGGTCAGGACAACCCCTGGAGGAGGGCACGACAACCCATTCCAGTCTTCTTGCCTAGAGAATCCCATGGACAGAGGAGCCTGGCAGGCTGCAGTCTATAGGGTCACAAAGAGTTGGACGTGACTAAAGTGACTTGGGAGAAGGAAATGGTAACCCACTCCAGTATTCTTGCCTAGAGAATCCCAGGAATGGGGAATGGGGGAGCCTGGTGGGCTGCCATCTGTGGGGTCGCACAGAGTCGGACGTGACTGAAGCAACTTAGCAGCAGTAGCAGCAGCAAAGTGACTCAGCATGTGTGCACACAGTCATGTAGGCCTATAGCTGATTCACTTAGCTGTACGGCAGAAACTAACACAATACTGTAAAGCAACTGTATGCTGATCTAGTTAATTTTAAAAATGAAGGAAGGATAAGAGGACTGGAGTAAACTAACTTTCTTTCTCTCTCCTTTTTTTTTTAACTTCGGCAACTATTTCCTACTTTCCATTCCAGTTTAGCTAATGTCTATTCAGTACCTTTTATGTGAGAGGCGTTGTCCTAAAGTACTTTCACATTTATAATCTCACAAAATCCTTATGACAACCTTGCAAAAGTGGTTTTTCTGATGGAAGAATTTTTAGATTAGACAGGGACCAGATCGTGGTAATCATGAAGGCTAAAAAATGGAAATGGAGTGCCATCAGCACTCTGGGGACAAATGGACACAGCCACCTGGGATTTGTCCTTTTCTGGCTGTGTGATGTGGGTGAGTTACTCAGTTGGTGAACCTCAGTATCCTGATTGGCAAAACAGGGATTGCCTAATAGAGCTGTGAGGAATAAATGAAAAATGGAAACAGTGACAGACTTTATTTTCTTGGGCTCCAAAATCACAGTGGGTGGTCACTGCAGTCATGAAATTAAAAGATGCTTGCTCCTTGGGAAAAAAGCTATGACAAAACTGGACAGTGTATTAAAAAGTGGAGACATCACTTTGCCAACAAGGGTCTGTATAATCAGAGCTATGATTTTTTCCAGTAGTCATGTATGGATGTGAGAGCTGGACCATAAAGAAGGCTGGGCACCAAAGAATTGATGCTCTTGAACTGTGGCATTAGAGAAGACTCTTGAGAGTCCCTTGGACTGCAAGGAGATCAAACCAGTCAATCAGAAAGGAAATTAACCCTGAATATTCACTGAAGGACTGACACTGAAGCTGAAGCTCCAATACTTTGGTCACCTGATGTAAAGAGTTGGTCACCTGATGTAAAGAGCTGACTCATTGAAAAGACTCTGATGCTGGGAAAGATTGAAGACAAAAGCAGAAGAGGGCAGCAGAGGATGAGATGGTAAATGGCGCCACTAAATCAGTGGATGTGAGTTTGAACAAATTCTGGGAGACAGTGAAGGACAGGAAAGGCTGGTGTGCTGTAGTCCATGGGGTCGCAAAGAGTAGGACATGTCTTAGCGACTGAACGACATGTGTAGCACACTGCCTGGACAAGGTAGGTACTCAAATTAGGTGAAGAAGATGCTTGGAAAGAGGAGTCTAGTGATAAGTGCAGAGTGCAGGACAAACGTGAGGAGGGAGATGTTGGAGATGGGCAGTGAAGACAGGAGGCTGTGGGGTTTATCACTTTCAACTGGACTTAATGGGGGAAAAGGGACAAACTAACCTATCAGTAAAACAGAATAGAAGGCCCAAAAATAGAGCCTTGGACTTCAGTCCAAATATAGCCTAAATTGGACTTTATTTTATGACAGTAGAAGCATTATAAACTAGTGGAGACATTATGAACCATTTCATAAATATGTTAGGACAACCAGCTTCTTTTATGGAAAAAAAATTTTTGATCAGATGGCTGTGTCACACCAAACCCAAAAATAAACTCCAAATGCCTTAAAGACTCAAATGCTTGGGAGGAAACTTTTAGGACATGGTGATAAGGAAAGATTTATTTTATAAGACATGAAAATCAAAAAAGGAAATGTCAAAATTGAAAACTTCTGAAAAAATAAAGTAAAAGGCCAAGTCATAAGGAAGGACTAATATTTGAAATATATAAGGAAATTCTTTAAGTCAATTTTTCAAAAGGACAAAGAGCACAACTCAAATGTGAGTAAAGACTATAAATCATCAATTTATAAAACAACCCTGAATATCCAATATACAGTAGGGCCTCACCAGGAAACAGGGATATTCAACTTAAACAAGAAAATTCAATTTTGTTTGATAAAAATGGAAAATTGTGACAATACAAAGTATTGGTGAAAATGCAGGGAAACAGGAATTCAGAAGTAGGCAAAATAACTTTGGAGAATGATTTTGGCAAATTCTAGTATAACTGCAAATACACATACCCAACAACTGAGCACTCCACTTCCAAGAGAAAAATCTGTACATGTTTTACAAACATTGCTTATAGAAACCAAAAGATTTGAAAGCCACAAACTGCCCACCAGTGAGAGTATGAATACAATGAATAAACCATGGAGCCCCATATGGTGGAATACTATACAGCAACGAGAATACATGGATCCAGTCTCTGTGTGGCAGTGGAGCCAGATTAGACAGCACAATGCTGGATAAAAACAAGTTGCACAGTCTTACCTATAGGAGATGACATTGTTCATACAAGCTTAAAAACATGCAATAATGTTACACATCATTTATCAATACATGGATGTATAGTGGGAATATGAAGACAAGGACTGGGGACACATGGAATTCATCATAGTGGTTGCTTTGATAAGGAAGGAAGAGGAAAAGAGCTGCTACAAGAAAATGGGGGTATTTAACTCTGTACTAGTTTATTTCTTTTTTTAAAGATCTGAAGTAAAGATTTAAAAGCAAGCATTTGTTCATTTCGGGTGGCAGGCACATGGATTCTTTCAGGGTTTTTTTTGTTTGTTTGTTTGTTTTTCCTTAGAAGGAAGCAGATCTGGGATCACTCTGCCTCACTCTCTTCTTCCAGGGCCTGGCTCTCCTGCAGTTCTTTTCATCAAGGAGTAAGAGCCAAGAATCTCATCAATCATGGGAGAAACTTCTTTCTGTTCTTGGGGGGCCTTTTTATCTTGTCTCTTTTCTTCCATGGCTTATGGCTTTATCAAGGAATTTGAGCCGACTGAGCGACTTCACTTTCACTTCTCACTTTCATGCATTGGAGAAGGACATGACAACCCACTCCAGTGTTCTTGCCTGGAGAATCCCAGGGACGGCGGAGCCTGGTGGGCTACCGTCTATGGGGTCGCACAGAGTCGGACACTACTGAAGCAACTTAGCAGTAGCAGCAGCAGAGTCCTTCTAGAACTTCTAGTAGGTGTCATATTAAAAGCAAAGCATTTAATTTAGTGATCTCGGTGGAAATTTTATGTAATTTTAGAAGGGCAGTGAGTCAAATTCTGAAATAAAAACTAGAGGACTGTTGCATCAGTACGGTCANCTACTGAAGCAACTTAGCAGTAGCAGCAGCAGAGTCCTTCTAGAACTTCTAGTAGGTGTCATATTAAAAGCAAAGCATTTAATTTAGTGATCTCGGTGGAAATTTTATGTAATTTTAGAAGGGCAGTGAGTCAAATTCTGAAATAAAAACTAGAGGACTGTTGCATCAGTACGGTCACAACAGGAAATTCACCTCAGGAGGCTCAGAGACGACTGCACACACGGGAGCCGTGCTATGCGCACACACAGGGATGATGAAGCACCCAGGGGCCAGTGGCAGTGGGAAGTCATCACCACCCTAAGGCAAGGGGAGGAGGAGAAAGAACAATGTAACCGTGGCCCAGGGAAAACTGAAACTACAGAGGAGGGGCTGCCTGGTCGAGGCTAAGTCATGCAAAGCCAGAGACAGAACCAGAGCAGAAAGAGGATAGGGAAGAGGTGGGAAGAAATACCTTGACCAATCTTTCAGCCGCTAACCTTTTTCAGGTGCCTCCCATTGGCTAATTGAGAGGAAGTGGATTACACGGCATTCTGGGCTTGTAGTCCACAGGGGGCAGGCACCTAGGGGCTCAGAGCAGGGAAGAGGTGGGTGGGCGTGCACGCAATGGTGACTGCCCAGCTAAATAGTTAAAAAGAGTCCCAGGTATAGAGTTCGTGAATGACAGTCACGCAACTTAGTTTGGAAGAACAGGAGAAAAAAAGACCTGGGCCATAACCTTTAAAGACGTCAACGTTAAGGAAGTGGAAACCAGAGAGGAAAAAGGACTAGGGCTTGGGATTTGGGTTTTCGCAGAACCTCTGGGGGGAAAAGGCTGATAGACCACACAAGTGCCAGTGCCAGGGGCAGAAGGAGAGGGGCAGGGGCTTCAGCGTGGGGCCAAAGGGAGCTGGCAGCCAGGGGTCATAAAGCCCAGAGCTGTTTGCTCCGAGTGGGAATTTTAAACAGCCATGGTTGCTGGGCGCACAGAAAGGAAAGAAACAGGTAGTCAATGGAAAGCAGGTGAGTGGAAGGGAGAAGAGCCTTGTGTGAGACCGAGAACCTGCAGGTGGAGCTGCCAAGACCTTCATTCAGCCTGAGGCTGCCCGGGGGCCCCGTGGGAAACAGTGCTGGTCCCACTCACCAGGCACCAGCAGGGCTGGAGTTACCTCCAGGAGCCCAGGCGGGCTGCCTCCTCTCCCGGGCACCCTTCAGCAGGCCATGCAACACCCACCAGTTCATTAAGAAGATTCCTCTCAGCTTCTTGGCTAAGGTCTCTTGACTTGTCTGGGACACAGAAGAGCGCTGGGGGACAGCTTGGACTGGGGCTGAATCTGGCCCTTTCTCTACCCCTCTTCTTGTCCCCATCAGGACTTTTCTAGTGTCTGGTGGGGTGTGTAAATTTTAGAGTCTCTGTAGTTTAGCAAAGGCCAGTGGTGGTAGAAGGAGAGAAGGCATCCACAGACCGTGACATTTCTGTGGTGGCATCACGTCCACTCACCCCAACCTGAGGCTGCCCCCTGCAGTCACCCCAGGGGGACAGAAACTCAGGTTCCTAAAGCTGGGAGTGGTGCCTCTTAGCCTCCTCGGGGACCCCAAATCCTAAACAGATAGCACCACAGTTATCCATCCACAAGACTGCAGGCTCCTTGAGACCTAGGGTTGAATTTTGGCTTTCTAAAAATATAGAGCACATCTCTGGCCCTCGGTGATTATGGGATTTAATCTGGCCCAGCCCCTTTCTTTCAGAGACAAGGAAACAAAGGTTCAGGGAAGGTAGGCATATTCCGTAGAGGATCTCTGTAAGGACAGAGCCTGGGGTGGACCCCAGCCCCCATTTCTTATCTGCTGGTCTTTCTCCTCTGCCAGCCAGGCTCTCCTCACTGCTCCGGTCTGTGACTTCTGGTCAGGGATGTTTCCGCCCAGGTGAAGGGCAGAGTATTTGGCCTCACAGGTTTCCTGACTGCTGGCTTCCCCACTAAACACAGATGGGCTCTTCCTGGCATAGAACTGGGTGCCTCGGAAAGCTCTGAAACTCAATTTTTTTTTTTTTTTTAATAAGAAAATGCGTGCTGCCAAGTTGGGCTCCCCCAGGGGGACATTTTAGCTGCATGACTCATGGGGTGTTCAGAGATTATTCAGAGATCCTGCTCCATTTAAGGGTGATCTATTTACAAGCATGTGTAGGTTTTTAGACTTTTACAGTGGTTCATGGGGAGGGAGGAGTATATATTCAGAAGGTATGGGCTTTTCTTGGACTGTAAATAAAACTGTGTGAGTGTGGTGGGGGGGGTTGGGAGCCAAGGATAATGATTATGTAGGAGCTTTCTAGAAATAGCTGACTGTTTTCAGAGCTGAAAGGATTTTCTGCAGATTAGACCTGTAGTGTATCCTCCGCAGACATGGAAGAGATGCGGCGGAGGAAAGTGGGAAGACGCCTCCGCCGGCAGCCCTGGGCTGAGCCAGGATTCTGTGCTCTTAATTCAAGAGGAAGCACCACACTTTTTTTGTCTCTCTACCCCAGTTTCTAACACTGCACTCCAGGATCCTCTGTGGGAGGTGGGAGGAGCTGGCCCTCCCCTCCTAAAAACAGCCCTTGCCTTGTATCTGGGAAGAGATGGACATGGTCCAGCAACCGACCTTGGCGATCAGAACCCAGAGATTTTGCTGGATGGATGCAGGCTTGACCTCAGAAAAAGTGTGCCCAAAGTGTGCCCCTCCCCCGATCACCCTGGATCCTCTAAAGGCCGGTGGGTCTGTCTTGACTTCTGGGCAGGGGAGCTTTGATTCGTAGGATGATGGCGGAGGGATCAGCAGGGCCATCACGGCCGTCCTAGCTCAACCTGGGAAGGAGGTGTGCAGACAGTTACCACCAGCCACTCAGTTGTTCCAAAAATTTAAAAAAAAAAAAGCAAAAAACAAAAAACAACCCCTGGAGCTGTTCTATCTCTTCCTGACCCCACCCAGTCCATCAGCAAGTCCCATGAGGCCTGGTACCAGTAATAATCGCAAACCTGTACGTCTGTCATCCTCCCACGGAGCTACCCTTGCTCATTTCAGTGTTCTCCCCAAGGGGCCGGTTTATTGTTAAAGAGCTCGAATTCCTTTCAAACCACCCTCCTTTGCTCTCTTCTAAGTACATCTCTTCCTGGGTCAGTCCACCTTCAAACATCCTGTAGGAAAAAACACTTTGGCCCAAGCCTCCCCTGAGGGATGTTCACCACCCTGGGAATCCAAGCTAAGTGGCTCCACAAAGAAAACTGGGGCAGCATCCACAAAGCCAGCCCCAGTTCACAGAGGTCTCCTGCTGGCAGCGAGGACTAAGCTGAGATCACCAAACCCTTGGGACTGGCTCAGGTTCAAATGCTCTGTTGCCTGAGCTGAGAAGCAAACAGCCCTCGCCCGTGGCTCCCTTGTCCTGAAACTACAAGGCCGCCTTCTGGGAGCCTGTTCCCACAGCTCAAGCCAGCCTGATCAGAGCAGCAGAATCGCTTCATTTGTAAGTTCCTTCTAAAAGCCAGCCTGCCAGGGGTCAAAACATCCAATGTCCCGATGAAATATACACATTTACACAAGACATGCTGCTTTATTCAATATCACTGACAAGGGGGTGCTAGCAGTAAAGAACCCGCCTGCCAGTGCAGGAGATGTAAGAGATGCATGTTCTATCCCTGGGTCGGGAAGATCCCCTGGAGAAGGAAGTGGCAGCTCACTCCCATATTCTTGCCTGGAGAATCCCTTAGACAGAGGAGCCTGGCGGGCTACAGTCCATGGGGTTGCAAAAGAGTCAGACACGACTGAGGCAACTTAGTACACACGCACATCAACACAGCAGGGAAGCTGGAGGTGAGCATTTTGAGCTCTTCTGACTTTTTTAAAGGCAACCCAACAAGATATTAAAGACTATCCACACCTCTTGTTAATTTTGTAATTATAATGCATGTTTATTGTGATGCTCACCTTGTGTTGGGCACTGTTCTAAGTATCTCATTCACTAATTCAATCCTCTCAATAACCCTGAGAGCCACAGGCCCTAGCACTGTGGGCAGGAGGTAGGGCCTGGTCTACAGGATATGTGGGCCTTGGACTCCCAGTAAGCAGCTCTTCAGCCCCCAAGGTTGTTGGTCTGGGGTGCAGGCCATCTCTGAGCACTCACTGGAGTCATACACCTAACCTCTCTGTCATCCATTCTGGTCGAGAAAGGGCTGTTCGGTGAAATCTCTTACTCTGGTTGGGCTCATCCTGAAGGTTTCTGAGTCTCTAGGAGTCTGACAATAACAGGTTATCAGATGGAAGACATCAGGTGTTTACCTTGTGGTTTTATATTCTGCAGAGCTTGAGCCCTATAGATGGGGAGGATGTAAGACAGTGAACTGAAAGTTTAGTTTCATGACCTCCTGGAAAATGTTTTAGCCATCCCTGATCTCTATTTGTTTACATTTCATTTTGCATCAAAGTAGACTTGAGAACACGTAATCACACAGCCTCAGCCCAACTGGCCTGTTAACAAATTTTTCTAATTGCTAGAATGCCACAGAAACCGCTAGCCTTGGCTACTCTGCTCTGATGTTCAGTTAAATGGAGATGATGCCCTTATGACCTGAAAAAGGACTGCATAATAAAATATTAAGGTGATGGAAATGTCTTAGAGAGAGCCCTCGAGGAAAGAGGGATATTCCTTAAAGCCTAAACAGACCAGCCAGACCCATTTGTCCATAGATGTCCTATTCACAGGCCAAGATGTGGGATCATTAATAATAGATCATACTTGATCAGAAGAAAGAAAAAAAAAAAAAAAAGCCACTGGCCTCAAATGCCAAGATAGTCTTTCAATAGTCTGAGGGAAAGGAATATTTTCATTCAGAGATTACTTGAGCTCCTACATATGATGGGCATTGGCCTAGACATGGGGACATAGCAGAGAAGTCTCACCTCAGTGAGGCTCACAGGCTTGAGGGGCCAGTGGGCAGGTCAGCACGTGGTTACCCACAGTGTGCAAAGCTACAGCAGGGAGAGGCCCAGGGTGACAGGGGTGGGAGATGTCAGGGCTGGCCCTCCCCATCTTGGTGAGTCAGGAAAGACTTCTGTAATGAACGATGTCTAGTTCAACTTTCCAAAGATAAAATAGAGGCGGTGGAGGTAGGGGAGATAAACAAAAAGCCCTGGGTACATGCAAGAATCAGAGGAGGGAAATGACAGCTATCCAGAGTCACGGCAAAGGGGAAGCAGGAGAAGGCACGTGCTCCTGTCTCTAGGAGTCCCTCAAAAATGTGGATCTATACACCTTCTGGTCAGTGTAAAGAGAAAGGACTCAAATTACACCGCAGTACTCAAAGCATTGCTTCCCTTTCCTATGGCACCAAAAACATTTTCTGAGTGACCAGAGCAGAAAGGGCAAGAGATTAAATTTGGAGATCTTCTCCAAGACAAAAGTCTGGAGGACCTTGTAACTTCTATCAAAGAATTGGAGCTTTATCTTGAGGTTCCTGGGAGCCACTGAAGGATGCTATGCAGGTCAAATTTAGAAAGATCCTTCTGCCAGCACCATGTAGGGGCAGTCGATGAGGGGGTCAAGATCAGAGGTGGGAAAGCCATTGTAGTCATCCAGGAAGGAGATACCCTGGTGGCCTAATTCGGGTGTAAGGTACTCAAGAGGACACTCATGTATCATTTCATCACTTCCCCTTGGGTTCCCCCATCTTTGAGGCTCTCTGAAGTCAAGACATTACTTTTACAGTCAATACTCAGTGGGACTAAAGAGACAGTGCCTATTCCCTGCCCTCCGCAGCTCACGTCTCTCCCAGAGGATATCGTGACTGTGATCCCCAGAACAGGAGGGAAATGCCATTTCCCCAGTTCCTTTTTCAACAAAGTCACTCTCCATTTGCTTCTCTGAGATGTTTGCTCTGGACAGTGTTTGGATTCCATGAGCGTGTGCGTGTATGCACTGCGATCCAGCTGATGGGTGGCTTTGCTTTTCTTGGTTTCCTGGATGCAGGCGAACTTCAAACAGTGCTGTTTCCTCCTGATGCTTATCTCCACAACCCGATTCTCAGAAGGTCTTGCCCACTAACTTTCAAACAACACCATTTTCAGTGCCAAGCTCCTTGCTTCAAGGTTTGGAGCGCCACTGGAGCGTAAAATGATAATAATTCTGCCTCCCCTCTCTCCTGTTCCCCTAAACCATGCTTGTCTTTCCCCTCGCCCCCAACAACAACAAAAAAAGCTATGTATTACCTTAGAAACCCCCCCCCAAACTTGAGACTACCCTTGGGCCCTGAGAAGTATTTGGTTCCTAGGTCATCACTGTAATTCAGTTTAAGAGGAGCTGAAAATTCTGGAAATAGAACAACATTCCTGAAAATGGATTCCTCAAAGACATCAGAGACACGGGACACAAAAGACAGGATGACCCAGTAAAACTCCCTACATCTCTGAGAACCCGTTGGTGGCTTCCCATGGACCTTAAGAGAAAGCACAGATGCACTTTATCTTTTGGACAGTGGACTTCAACCCTGATGCTCACCCTTTAAGCTCCAGCAGGTTTTTTTTTTTTTTTTTTTTTTACTTTACAATACTCTGTTGGTTTTATCATACATTGACATGACAGGGGCCTGCAGGTTTTTTATCAGGTCGAATGTGGGTAACTTAGAGGCCAATGATGGCCACCTGAACCGGGGGAAGTGCTCCCTCTGCTGGCGGGCAGCTCTGCTGCACCTTCGCCCCAGTTGCCCAGGTTAAGTACCTCGCTCTACACAGTTGAATTCCTGGAGACTTGTGTTCTCAGGGTGTGCACTTAAAAAAAACAGGGAAATCCATGTCAGATTCTTTTTGTGAAGTGAGAAATCCTTTTGTGATGGGGAATAATCACTGCCCTTCTCCAGCCCTTCCTTGGTTGATAATGTAGATTTGGGGGCTTATTGAAGGGGCTTGCTGGATGCTAGTGTTCCTTCTGAAGACCATGAACACGGTTGCTGGGGAAGGCCTGTGGGAGCTGACACTGAGCTCAAAATGCTTGCACATCTGACATTTTCATCGTTTGCTGAGGCTCCTTGTAACTCAAAGCTTGTCTCCATGACATGGTCGGTGCTTCTCAGAACCTGATGGGGGAAATGTCAGCAACCTCAAGAGCCCTCCACCGGCTGATCCAGCTGGACCGATGCACACATTTGGAAATGAGTCAGCTCTCTCTGTGGGCCTTGGCTATAGAATGATCAGGAGGGAGCAAGAAGGAGAGGGCAAAGAGAAATACCCCCACCATCGGAAGGGTATCAATCCTTACCCAAAGGAATCGCGCCTGTCACAATTAGGGTTGTTTTTCCTCTGTGCAGATGTTGTGTGTTCCAGAATCCTTTGTTGGGAAGCACACGCATGGCAGCCGTAGCAGCAGCCAGTGCCAGCTGAAGGCTTCAACAACGGGGCTGCAATTGAGCATGACATATGATGTGCCGTGCACTGAGGTCTGAGTGTGCGCCTCTGACAACCCCATGCTGTGGTGTTCTAAAGGCACAGACCCAGTTTCACTTTGTGAACCCTTTGTCACCAGATATAACGAAGCCCCCTGATTGAGTCTGGAGACTTGGCCTGAAGGAATGACTAATGGAATTAAGCTTCAAGGCCTGCTCAATTTTTGTGATTTGAATTCTTGCCATGAGAACCCACCTTCAAGGCCTTCAAGGTCATGGTTTCACCTGGAGGCCCAAGAAGGTGGGGCCTGGACAGTTCCCAGAGCAGACGTTGTGGAAGTCAGCGTCTAGAAAGGCCAGGCTGCTTCTCTGTAGTGGGTGAGTGTGCTGGAAATCACCAAGGAGACCGTCTGTGGGATCTCTGTTAACTCAGCCATCAAAGGAGGCCAGAAACCACTGGACTTGAAAATTATGTTCACGGCACCTTGAGCTCAGAGCATGAAGGGAAGCCCAGAATAAAAAGCACAAAGAGTCTTCCCTTCTTCAATCGAGAGGGCAGACAGGCTACATGCATTTGAAAGCAGTTATAAACACCAGACCCACCAACTACAATTTAGGAGGTCTTATATGTAATCTGCCCAGTCCCAGATATTTTAATTCTATGTTGCAGGGAAGTAAGTGCCAGCTGGCTCCTGACCGACCATGCTCAGGGTTCAGTTCTAAACAGCACTGTTTGGGAAAAGCTCAATCTAAAACAGACAGCTCTGGATGTGTTTAGGTTTTGCTTTCTTTCCACTTTTAAATATTAAAAATTGACTCCAGCTGTGGGGTAGAAAGTAACGCCTAACCTATAAAAACATTGACAAATAAATCACAATGCAATTTGCTGCGCATTTTTGTGAGGTCTAAACACCAGTTCTTGAAAGGAATTTTCCATTATTGCATCTTGGGAAGATAACTTCTTCATGAAAAATTCATTTGACTTTTATATTTCATAAAATCATCACATCGCATTCCCACATTTGGGATCTGCATGAGCACTAGAGCACCCATGACTTTCAGCTGGTCTTTCCAGACTCCTGAGCCTCCCTTTGTGACTTTGGCAGAATGGGGGACAACACCAGAAGCCTTACCTGGCCCTTGAGGTTATGCTACGTCCCCTGCCCACTACCTTGTCCTTCTGAAAACCAGGCAGAGCTCTCTCTGAGTCTGGACTGAGCACCAGACTCCTCTACTCAAACTCTGCTCATGTATGCACACCCCTGGGCACACCCCTATCCAAGTGAGAAATAAGCTTTCGCTTGGTGGCATCATGGCTAGGCATTAGCACTTTTCTTTCTGATGTAACGACGAGGTGGCTCAGTGGTAACAAATCCGCCTGCCAGTGTAGGAGACGTAAGGAGATGTGGGTTTGATCCCTGGGTTGGGAAGATCTCCTGGAGTAGGAAATGGCAACCCACTCCAGTATTCTTGCTTGGGAATCCCATGGACAGGGGAGCCTGGCAGACTACAGTCCATGGGGTCACAAAGAGTGAGAATATCTGAGCATGCGTGTACCCACGCATGCACATGAGAAGGAAAGATTTATAGGAAACAGAACAAAGGAGGGGAGAGGGGTCTGTGTGACAGACTTGGTGCTGAGTTGCGGTCTTCAAATGCCTTTTTCATAAATGATGCTGACCCTAGCCCAGCTCGTACGGTATCAGCCAGGATGGGATAGCCATGCTGCACTAACGGACAGCCCCAAATTTCAATGACTTGCATCTGTAATAGTTCAGGATGCAACTGGTGGAATGACAAGGTCACAGCCCTGAGAGTCTGGTCATAGGGAGCCAGTATGGTCACAGGGAGCAGTCAGGCTTGTAGTAAATACCCTCTTGGGGTGTCTTCCTAGTCTCTGAACCTCTTCTTTGAGTGCTACACCCAAACTACTGATCAGGGTGGCCCCAGCAATTGCTGTCGTGTCAAGACTGCACAAGCCCTCCCTGGATCCAGTTGATTAGATCAGTGGACTCCACCTAAACCGAAGCAGAGCTACTAGGATCCTATGTTCCAGAAATTGAGAGTTGTGGTTCAGAAACAGCTAGTCTGAGTGACGCATGTAATTTTGAGAGCTCTACTAAAGGCATTTTCTGATGCCTGGAGAAACTAAGAAAGTTGAACTGCAGAATGGTCTGGCTTACAGAGAGAAGTAACTGCAAGAAATATATGGGGGGGAGAGACAGAATCCCAGCCTCAGTCTAGCACATAGACACTTGATTCTAGCTCAAAACTGACACTTGGTTAGCAAAGAAAAAATGAACATCGTGTGGGCAAATGCAAGCATCCACCACGGGAAGTAGTTTCAAGGGCACTGAGTGTCTGGCAGATTCCCGTGAACACACTCTCTCTCATGGAAAAGATAGCGTCTGGCAACCATTACTAGCCACAGACACTTTCTGGTGGATAAGTTTCGCAGGTTAGGCAGCCATTTGGTGATATCTTTAGAGAAAAGAGCTCCCCAGATTAGTCAATTTTGATAGACTGGAATGTACGGCTTCTAATAACAATGAGGAAGTGTTTAGTCGCATAAAACAGGAAGCTCCCAGATAACAGTGGGTTATTTCCCTCACATACAAAGAGGCAGGCACTCTGAGGCCAGCATGGCAACTCAACACAAGCGTCACTGATGCAGTTTGTTTCCTTCATTTCCTGGCTCTGCCTGTCCTTAAACATCTTACCTTCACGTTTTTAGCTGACGGCTATAGGAGCTCCTCTGTATTCTTGTCCCTGACAGTTGTGTCCCCTTCTTTAAGGCTTCCCAGATATCTCAGTGGCCAGCGCTTAATCACTTAGATGAGAAAGGTAGGAAAAAAGCTCCAAGAAGCTCACATAGAAATGTGGAGTTGCCTGGGCTCCAACAGGTGTTTGCAGTAAAATTAGCTGTGTTACACTAGCTTCACAGAGAAGGCGATGGCACCCCACTCCAGTACTCTTGCCTGGAAAATCCGATGGACGGAGGAGCCTGGTAGGCTGCAGTCCATGAGGTTGCTAAGAGTCAGACACGACTGAGCGACTTCACTTTCACTTTTCACTTCCATGCATTGGAGAAGGAAATGGCAACCCACTCCAGTGTTCTTGCTTAGAGAATCCCAGGGACAGGGGAGCCTGGTAGGAGGCCGTCTATGGGGTCGCAGAGAGTCAGACACGACTGAAGTGACTTAGCAGCAGCAGCACACTGGCTTCAACTAATTGGAACAGGAACCAGGGCCAAATCAAGACAACCATGGGTACACCAGACATGAAGAAAGCCACCCTTGATGGTGAGCTGGTCTGAAACNTAGGAGGCCGTCTATGGGGTCGCAGAGAGTCAGACACGACTGAAGTGACTTAGCAGCAGCAGCACACTGGCTTCAACTAATTGGAACAGGAACCAGGGCCAAATCAAGACAACCATGGGTACACCAGACATGAAGAAAGCCACCCTTGATGGTGAGCTGGTCTGAAACTGTCTAGCTGGAAATTTTCTGAACAGCTGGAGCCCTATGTCATGAATGGTAACATGGAGACCAGACCAGATCCTTCTTTGGAGGATGCACCACACAGAATGGAAGGGAGTCACACAGGCTCAGGCTGTGTCCCACGTGGTGCCAACCCATGGCTCCATGTGACCGTGAGTTCTGTTGTACATCCCTGACTGGAAGTCCTGGGATTCTCAGGGGACATCATCTTAAAGGCCAATGCCTGTCTCGTATATCCTTGCAGTAAACCTCCTTCAGTTCAGTTCAGTTGCTCAGTCGTGTCCAACTCTTTGTGACCCCATAGACTGCAGCACGCCAAGCTTCCCTGTCCTTTACCAACTCCCGGAGCTTGCTCAAACACATGTCCATTGAGTCAGTGAGGCCATCCAACCATCTCATCCTCTGTCATCCCCTTCTCCTCCTGCCTTCNCAAATTTGCTGGCATATTGAGGGCAGCACTTTGACAGCATCATCTTTCAGGATTTGAAATAGCTCCACTGGAATTCCATCACCTCCACTAGCTTTGTTTGTAGTGATGCTTTCTAAGGCCCACTTGACTTCACATTCCAGGATGTCTGGCTCTAGGTGAGTGATCACTCCTAATTAATTCATTCAGAGTTGCAAATTCATGATATTCTAATTGCAAGAATTTGTTTTCATTTACCAGTTGGAATATTTGTATAAAGAAACTCTTACCTTCATCTATTGTTTGGTTATGCAAAGGTACACTTTAAATAGGAAAAGCAAGATAAAGAGACTGTCTCCTCTGTAGATTACTAATTCTATTTTTTTAATTTAAATACTATTATGAATTTGTAAGTTTAAATATATGTAATAGATTTCAAGATACTAAAATTATTATCATATTGTCCTGTCTTTCATTGGTGGGATTCTCTTCTAGTTGGTTCCTGAGTCCTTTTGACATAACCCTAATAGTCTTAGCTTTCTGCTTTCTGCTAACTGGTCTGACAAGTTGTTCACCTTGTATGTTTTCTATCTTGTATTTGGAGTTAGCCATTTCTCTAAGTAGCCTATTTCTTTTGTGTAAGAAACAGCATTTAGAGGGCTATCTGGGTGCTGAAGGATATTCATTGCTACTGGGTTGATTTTCATTTCTAGACCGTTTTAGTGAACAGAGTTACTGGGGCTGAGGGAGGGACTATATACGATTACAGAGTTTTTATTAACCTCTTAAATCTTTATCTCCTTTATTCCATGCCAAGAGTCCTGGTTCTCAAGCATGCAGTGGATGGTAGAATTTAGAATATTGTGCAATTATTCATTTGTTTTATCTCATATTGGATGCATGGCCTTCTCAGGATAAAAACAATCCTACTGTCACTACAATGACCAAAAACATTTTTTAAAGTGCAAACATGATCACTGCATCCCCTAAATGTAAAAAAAAAAAAGTAGTTATACTACATCTGGTAGTTGGATGGCATCACTGACTCAATGGACATAAGTTTGAGCAAACTCTGAGAGATAGTCAAGGACAGGGAAGCCTGGTGTGCTGCAGTCCATGGGGTCACAAAGAGTTGGACATAACTTAGCAATTGAACAACAATAACATCTGCGTGATTGGAGCAGGAAACTGTTTTCGTCTAGTTTTAGAATCCCATTCACAGCACTGTAGTGGCAAAGAGGTTGCGTAACTTGATGAAACTACAAGCTATGCCATGCAGGGCCACCCAAGATGAATGGGTCATACTGAAGAGTTCTAATAAAATGTGGTCCACTGGAGGAGAAAATGGCAACCCACCCCAGTGTTCTTACCCTGAGAACCCCATGAATAGTAAGAAAAGGCAAAAAGATATGACACCGAAAGATGAGCCCCCCAGCTTGGAAGGTGTCCAGTATGCTACTGGGGAAGAGTAAGGGGCAATTACTAACAACTCCAGGAAGAATGAAGTGGTGAGGCCACAGCGAAAATGATGCTCAGCTGTGAATGTGTCTGGTGGCGAAGGTAAAGTCTGATGATGTAAAGAACAATATTGCATAAAAACGTGGAATGTTAGGTCCATGAACCAAGATAAATTGAACATGGTCAAGCAGAAGATGGCAAGAGTGGAAAGCGACATCTTAGGAACCAGTGAACTAAAACAGATGAGAATGGCAAATTTAATTCAGATAAACATTATATCTACTACTTGGGCGAGAATCCCTTAATGGAGTAGCCCTCATAGTCAACAAGAGTCCGAAATGCAGTACTTGGGGGCAACCTCAAAAATGACAGAATGATCTCATTTCCAAGGTAGATTATTCAACATCACAATCATCAAAGTCTATGTCCCAACCACTGATGCTGAAGAAGCTGAAATTGATCAGTTCCACAAAGACCTATAAGACCTTTTAGAACTAACACCAAAAGAGATGTCCTTTTCATTATAGGGGATTGAAATGAAAAAGTAGGAAGTCAAGAGATATCTGCAACAACAGACAAGTTTAGCCTTGGAGAGCAAAATGAAGCAGGGCAAAGGCTAACAGAATTTTTTCAAGAGAACATGCTGGTCATAGACAAAGAAGGTCATGGCACCCCACTCCAGTACCCTTGCCTGGAAAATCCCGTGGATGGAGGAGCCCGGTGGGCTACAGTCCATGAGGTCGCTAAGAGTCGGACACGACTGAGCGACTTCACTTTCACTTTTCACTTTCACGCATTGGAGAAGGAAATGGCAACCCACTCCAGTGTTCTTGCCTAGAGAATCCCAAGGACGGGGGAGCCTGATGGGCTGCTGTCTATGGGGTCGCACAGAGTTGGGCACGACTTAAGCGACTTAGCAGTAGCAGCAGCAGCAACTGGTCATAGAAAACCCTTTTCCAGCAACCCAAGAGATGATTCTACCCATGAACGTCACCAGTCTGTCAATACTGAAATCAGATTGATTATCTTCTTTGCAATTGAAGATGGAGAAGCTCTGTACGCAGTCAGCAAAAATAAGACCTGGAGCTGACTGTGACTCAGATCATGAGCTCATTATTGCAAAATTCAGGCTTAAATTGAAGAAAGTAGGGAACGCTGCTAGGCCATTTAGGTCAGGTATGACCTAAATCAAATCTCTTATGATTATACAGTGGAGGGGGAAAATAGATTCAAGGGATTAGATCTGATAGACAGAGTACCTGAAGAACTATGGATGGAGGTTCATAACATAGAACAGGAGGCGATGACCAAAACCATCCCAAAGAGAAGGAAATTCAAGAGCAAAGTGGTTGTCTGAGGAGGCTTTACAAATAGCCAGGGAAAGAAGAGATGAAAAAGGCAAGGGAGAAAAGGAAAGATGTACCCGACTGAATGCGGTGTTCCAGAGAAGAGCAAGGAGGGATAAGAAGGCCTTCTTAAATGAATAATCTGCAAAGAAATAGAGGGAAAATATAGAATGAGAAAGATGAGAAAATTAGAAAATCTTCAAGAAAATTGAAGCTATCAAGGGAACATTTCATGCAAGGGTGGGCATGATAAAGGAGAGAAATGGTAAGGACCTAACAGGAGAAGAAGAGGTTAAGAAGAAGTGGCAAGAATACACAGGAGAACTTGACAAAAAAGGTCTTAATGATCTGGATAACCACGATGGTGTGGTCACTCACCTAGAGGCAGACATCCTGGAGTGTGAACTCAAGTGGGCCTTAGGAAGCATTACTACAAACAAAACTAGAGGAGGTGATGGAATTCCAGTTGAGCTATTTCAAATCCTAAAAGATGATGCTATTAAAGTACTACACTCACTATGCCAGCAAATTGGCCACAGAACTGGAAAAGGTCAGTTTTCATTCCAATCCCAAAGAAGAGCAGTGTCAAAGAATGTTAAAATTACTGTACAATTGTGTTCATTTCACATGCTAGCAAAGTTATGCTCAAAACCCTTCAAGCTAGGCTTCAGCAGTAAGTGAATCAAGAAGTTTTGGATGTACAAGTTGGGTGTCAAAGGGGCAGAGGAACCAGAGATCAAGTTGCCAACACTCCCTGGATCTTGGAGAAAGCAAGGGAATTCCTGAAAAACATCTATTTCTGCTTCATTAACCACATTAAAGCCTTTGGCTGTGTGGGTCACAACAAAATGTGGACAATTCTTGAAGAAATGGGCATACCAGACCACCTTACCTGTCTCCTGAGAAACCTGTATGTAGATCAAGAAGCAATAGTTAGAACTGGACATGGAACAACAGATGGTTTCAAAATTGGGAAAGCAGTACATCAAGGCTGCATATTTTCACTGTGTTTATTTAACTTACATGCAGTGTACATCATGCAAAATGCTGGGCTGGGTGAACCACAAGATGGACTCGATTGCCAGGAGAAACATCAGCAACCTCAGATATGCAGATGATACCACTCTAATGGCAGAAGGTGAAGAGGAACTTAAGAGGCTCTTGATGAGGGTGAAAGAAGAGCGTGAAAGGGCTGGCTTGAAACTCAACATTAAAAAAACTAAGATTGTGGCATCCAATCCTGTCACTTCATGGAAAATAGAAGGGGAAAAAGTGAAAGCAGTGAAAGAGTACTCTCTGAAATCACTGCAGACAGTGACTGCAGCCATGAAATTAAGACACTTGCTCCTTGGAGGAAAAGCAGAGACATCGCTTTGCCAACAAACGTGCATATATACAAAGCTATGACTTTTTTCTGGTAGTCATGTACAAATATGAAAGTTGGACCATAAAGAAGACCAAGCAGTGAAGAATTGATGCTTTTGAATTGTGATGCTGGAGAAGATGCTTGAGAGTTCTTTGGACTGCAAGGAAATCAAATCAGTCAGTCCTAAAGGAAATCAACCCTGAATTGGAAAGACTCATGCTGAATGAAGCTTAAGCTCCAATACTCTGGCCACCTAATGCGAAGAGCCAACTTTTTGCAAAAGACCTTGATGCCAGGAAAGATCAAAGGCAAATGGAGAAAGAGGCAGCAGAGGGTGAGATAGCTACATAGCATCACAAACTCAACAAACATGAATTTGAGCAACCTCCAGGAAACAGTGGAGGATAGAGAGCCTGTGTGCTGCAGTCCATGGGGTTACAAAGCACAGGACACGACTCAGGGACTGAACAACAAAAAGGGTCTTAGAGTGCCAAGTGGCTATATATTTTATGTCCATACAAATGTCTTTTTAGATATTTTGACTGTTCTAAGTTGCTCCCCAGTAGACTTCTTAGTGAAATCTTAGAGACAAGTTTCTCTAAATTGTCATGTGTTGATAATGGTATGCCTGTACCCTTTACACTAAAAAGTCAGTTTTGCTGAATATAATCCTCTGCTCACATTCTTTCCTTGAGTAACTTAAGCAGGTAATTCCATTTTCTCCTGGCATACAGTGTCATGTCAAAGTCTGATGATAAGTTAATTTTTCCTCTTTTATGCCATGTGCTCTTTTTTCTAAATGCCCCCAATTTTTTTTTTCTATTTCTTTAAAGTTGTATGATTTTGTTAAAACATACTGAAGAGCTGGGCATTCGAGTCAACGATTCTAGGTACATGGTATGCTTTTTCCTCCTGATGAATTGGTCACTTTGTTGTGAAATAGACTTGCTTATCCCTGGTTGTAATAGTATTATTTGCTCTGAAGTTTACTTTGTGTGATATTAATATACCATCTCTAGCTGTACTTTTAGATATTTTTATTTTTAATTGTAATGAGATATAGATAACACAAAATTAACAGTTTTTAAGTGTACATTTCAGTAGTGTTAAGTACATGCACATTGTGATGCAACTAACCTCCAGAACTCTTTTTATCTTGCAAAACTGAAACTTTATTCCTATTAAACAATTTCCCTTCTCCTGTTCCCCTGCTGCTGCTGCTGCTGCTAAGTTGCTTCAGTCTCCCTAGCCCCTAACAACTACCACTCTATTTTCTAGCTCTATGAATTTAACTGCTCTAAGAACCTCTTGTAAGTGGAGTCATATAGTATTTGTCTTTTTTGACTGGCTTATTTCACTTATCATAACATCCTCAAAGTTCATCCATACTGTAGCAGGTGTCAGAATTTCCTTTCTTTTTAAGGCTAGAAAAATTATCAACATCTGATGGATCATAGAAAAAGCAAGGGAATTTAAAAAAAATCTACTCACTTCTGCTTCACTGACTATACTAAACCCTTTGACTGTGTGGATCACAACAAACTGTGGAATATTCCTGAAGAGATGGGAATACCAGACCCTTAACTGCTTTCTGAGAAACCTATGTGCAGGACAAGAAGCAACAGTTAGAAATGGACATGGAACAATGGTCTGGTTCCAAACTGGGAAAGGAGTACATCAACGCTGTATATCGCTACCCTGCTTATTTACCTTAAATGCAGAGTACATCATACGAAATGCTGGACTGGATGAGTTACAAGCTGGAATCAAGATTGCTGGGAGAAATATCAGCAGCCTCAGATATGCAGATGATACCACTTTAATGGCAGAAATTGAAGAGGAGCTAAAGAGTCTCTTGATGAAGGTGAAAGAGGAGAGTGGAAAAGTTGACTTAAAACTCAACAATCAAAAAATGAAGATCATGGCATCTGGTTCCATCACTTCATGGCAAGTAGATGGGGGAAAAGTGAAAACAGTGTCAGATTTAATTTTCTTGGGCTCCAGAATCACTGCAGATGGTGACTATAGCCACGAAATTAAAAGACACTTGCTCCTTGGAAGAAAAGTGATGACCAACCTAGACATCATGTTAAAAAGCAGAGACATAGCTTTGCTTACAAAATCCATCTAGTCAAAGCTGTGGTTTTTCCAGTAGTCATGTGTGGATGTGAGACTTGGACCATAAAGAAGGCTGGGCACCAAAGAATTGATGGTTTTGAACTGTGGTGTTGGAGAAGACTCTTGAGAGTCTCTTGGACAGCAAGGAGATCAAACCAGTCAATCGTAAAGGAAATCAGTTGTGAATATTCATTGGAAGGACTGATGCTGAAGCTGAAGCTCCTGATACAATGAGCCAACTTAGAAAAGACCCTGATGCTGAGAAGATTAAAGGCAGGAGGAGGAGATGACAGAAGATGAGTTGGTTGGATGGCATCACCGACTCAATGGACATGAGTTTGAGCAAGCTCCAGGAGATCGTGAAGGACAAGGAAGCCTGGTGTGCTGCAGTCCATGGGGTCGCAAAGATTTGGACACAACTGAGTGACTGAACAATAACAACCCTTACTCCCACTGTGTCCACGCCTATTCTCTATGTCTGCCCTGCAAATAAGATTACGAGCAAGAGGAGAAGAGAGAACAGAAGATGAAATGGTTGGATGGCATCACTGACTCAATGGACGTGTTGTTGTTGTTCAGCCGCTGAGTCATGTCTGAATCTTTGCAACGCCATGGACTATAGCACTCCAGGCTTCCCTGTCCTTCACCATCTCCCGGAGCTTGCCCAAATGCATGTCTATTATAGTTTTCATTTCTGGAAATTCGATTTGGATCTCTTATATTTTCTGTTTAACTTTGGGAACATAGTTATAAAAACATTTTCTTGTTCTCGACTGTTAATTTTAACATCTATGTCAGTTCTGGGTTGGTTTCAATAATGATCAATTGTTCTTCTCATTATGGCTTGTGCTTTCCTGTCTCTTTTTGTGCTTGGCCAGAGTAGGCATTATTCCCAATTCTGTGTAACCATCAGGTACTCTTCCCTCCAAGCTTTTCAGGTAGTTCTTTCTCCAGCTTTGGGTAGCACTGATCAATACTCTGCTGAATACCCTCTTTAGATCACAGGAGTTCTTTTTATGTGCCACTCTCCTCTCAGTATTCTGTTCTGCTAACTGTAGCTCGTTTTGTCCTCCCTAAACTCATAGCTTTATCTCCTCCACTTGAGGAATCTGCCCGACTCCTCCTGGATTTCCCATCTCTGCACCAAAACCTGGAAATTGTCATAAGGCAGCAAGCTGGAGCAATCACAGGGCTCACTTCAGTCGTTTCCCGTGTCTCAGGGGTCACTGTCTTGCATTGCCTGATGTCCAGTGTCTTGAAACCATTGTGTCATACATTTTGTCCAGTATTTTCTCTTTTTCATATTGGTGAGTAAATCTAGTCCCTGTTATTCCATCTTGTCATAAAGTGGAAAAGTGAAGCGTCTTTCAACTTTTTTTTTCAGAAATATTTTAAAAATTATGCATATCAGTATTTTTTTCTGTTCCCTTGTTTTAATTTTCATCTTCAGGAATTTCTGTTATCTGTGCATTGGATTTGTTTTACCATCTTCAATATTTTGTTCTTTTTTACTCAAATTCTTTTTATTTCACTCTTCACTTCTTTCTGACTTTAAATTTTTTCCTCTCTCTTAAGACATTATCTGTTGTGTTTTTGTTCTCAGATTTATAGTTTAGTCTTTATTTCTGAAGTAATGCTTCTCTTTTTTAAACATCTTTCCTGAGTTCTGTCAGCTCATTTCTTAGTTTTTCTATTTCTGACTTTTGTTGTTCTTTTAAGTCTTAAATCATCTTCTAAGTGTCCTTTGGTTCATTTTTAAGTAATCAGTTACAGTTTTGATATGTTTTGTGGACACGTCTTTCTGGTGTGTTTTTGTAAGGATGTTATTCTCATTGACTTCTGTTTTTAAATAATAAATTTGTATGGGCTTTGACCATTGATCATTTTTACATGACATTAGTTTTCCTAGGCTTGTAGGATGAGGTAAGAAATGAGGTTCAAGAAAGATTTTCTAACCACACAGAGCACCCTCTTCTGTTGTTGCTGTGTAAATCTTCTTTTCTGACATTTGCAGGCTCTGTTCTTTTCCTCCATGTCAGGTTGGACGTTTTCTTCCCTCTTTTCTTTTTACCTACATCCTGTTCAATTTTCATTGCATTCCCGTAAGTTTCTCCTAATTGTGTTACCCTGTCCTGGAAGGGAGCTCTGGGTTAGTTTTGAGAATTTAAACGACTAGATGAACTCAAACCTAGATGGCTCCTGCCTCTAAGTCATTCTGACCGGCCCCACTTTTCCTTTATTTGGTATTGGGAGAAACAATTCCCTCTGTGTTTCAGCCGGCCTTCTCAAATTGGCTCAGCCTGGTTTTCAGGTGTACCTGCCGGGTATCTGTTCTTGGGGCCATCACATGCTGTCAAGTTGTTGCTTTCCTCCTCCTCTTGTGTAGACCCATGACTCCGTGCAGTTTTTATGGTTGCTGTTGGTTTGTCTTTATATGCTTGTATTTTGGGTTGTTATCTAGCTTTGTTTAAATGTTGTCCACGTGTTTTCAGTTTTGCTATCTAAGTTGTACTGCATTTATGAAGGGATTCAGACAGATTGAAAACCTCTGCTGTTCAACTACCATTTGCCAAAGATTCTCTGTCTTGTGTACAATATCTTAAAAGAGCCACTTCTCCTTTGGCAAACCCTTAGCTTCCCTTGTAGCTCAGTTGGTAAAGAATCTGTCTGTAATGCAGGAGACTTGGGTTCAATTCCTGGGTCGGGAAGATCCACTGGAGAAGGAAATGGTAACCCAGTCCTGTACTCTTGCCTGGAGAATCCCGTGGACAGAGGAACCTGGCGGGCAACAGTCCATGGGGTCACAAGAGTCAGTTGGACACGACTTAGTGACTAAACCACACCACCAGACAGACCAAAACCAGGAAAGGGTAGTGAGAGATAGAATTCCTACTAAGATGAATTGGAGAAAAGCATTAGGAGGTTATTCAGTGCATTCAGTGTGGGTACGGAGGGTAAAGGAATGGTGTTGGTATGAGAAGAGTTGCTTTATTTACTTCTACATAATAAATATGAGCTCATTTTTCATCATGAGAGTCATGAGGATCTGAAGTACTTTGGGTCCATATTGCTAGATTCAGGATATCTTTCGCTTCAGGCTTAGTAACTTTCAATATTTTGTTCTGTTTCAAATTAAAATGGCCTATTCCTACATTCTCACTGACACCTAGGACTTGCAGCTTTACACTCTGTGATCCTAAGGATCTCAAAATGTTTGCTACATCTTTTATGTATCCCTCCTGTAGTGATCTTGGAGATGCAATTCAACTCTTTATTTTACTGGTGGCGCGGTGGTAAAGGGGCTTCCCAGGTGGCTCAGTGGGTAAAGAACCTGCCTGCAATGCAGGAGACACAGGAGACGTGGGTTTGATCCCTGGGTCAGGAAGATTCCCCTGGAGGAGGGCATGACAACCCACTCCAGTACTCTTGCCTGGAGAATCCCATGGACAGAGGAGCCTGGCGGGCTACAGTCCATGGGGTCGCAAAGAGTTGAACATGACTTAGCAACTAAACAACAACAAGATATTTTTCTGCCCTGTATTTCACTGATATGAGTGATGAGATTAGCAGCATAGAGTCAGAATGATGAGTCTCAAACCTCCCACTCACATTCCTCCTCGGGCCACGTTGCCTTTCCCAGTTGAGTTTGTCTGTCTCACTTCTGAAAAGAATCCAGGCCATTTGCCAAGCAGATAAAAGCACTGAGCAGTAAAGACGTCTCAACTATGCTGAGCGTGTTGCCCAGTCTTTCTCCTTTTGGGCCGTTGCGCTTTCCCGCCAGCCTGACTTTGTGAGGATTCTCGGTGTTTGCTATAGGTAACTATCCACGTCTCATTTAAGCAGGCTGCAAGGGAAGGAAATGGGATGGATTCCCAGATGAAGGGGAATGTGGCATTGGGAAATATGGCGGAATTAGGGCAAACTTTATCTCCAGATGAAAACAATGCCTTTCTAAGGACTTGTCAGGTGATTTGCAAAACAACTGTGTTTTCTTCAGAGGCCTGAAGCAATGTCCAAATGGGGTTTTTATGATTCTAGGGTCCCACATGGCCCAGTCTCTTTTCAAAAATCACATTCAAAGAAAATGCACTTCAGAAACTAAAAACAATTTTAAAAGCACACTATTCTGTACTGTATCTTTCAAGGATGGGGATCCAATTTCGAATCCTAGGCAACACAGTGCACCATAAAATTTTCACTCGTCTCCAATTCTCTCACTCCATGGCTACTCCGTAGCCTCTAACTCTCCCAGTCTTCTCCAAAACCTTCCTGGACATCCATCCTGCAGGGACTCCATCCATGATTTTCTCCACTATCATTACTCTCTGCCCTGCTGCCTCGCCAAAAATTGCCAGAGGGGTTACCACACCTACCAGCTGCTCCAGGAAAGCTGAGAGACCTGTGGCTCCTTATTCCACGGTCTTCCTCTGCTGCCTGAGGGAGACTGGCAAGACCCCTGGGAATTATATTCTCTGCTTGCTCTGAGTGCTTGTCTTGCGAGTAAGTCTAAGGGAGATTACTAATGAATAAAGCTCTCCTCCTTCATATGAAAGCTTCCAAATGAGGCCCCAGAGTCGGTAATCATGGTGAGAAGGGTACTAACACTGGGCAAAAGCATTATTTGCCAACCCAGTGGATGGGGAGGTCTTCCAAAGGGCAGACCTCCAAGGGGATACTGGAGAGTGACCTTGCTTGTTATAGAAGTGAGTGTGTGGTCCAGGTTCCCTGGCATCCCTTTAGGAAAATCCAGTTTTGCTTATAGTCCTCTTATAAATGTTTCAGTGTCATCTGGGGTGTTTTAAACCTAGGGGGTGGATGGGAAAACTTGATGAGGTATTAGCGGTGATCAGAGATGGTCACAAGCTTACAATGGGCCTGAGATAGAGAGGAGTGTAGAGGTCAGAGAGAGACAGTGGGGTTCCGCGGTAGGATGGTCCACTAGGAGCCACAAGGAAGTGATAATCATTGACAAGCCTAGAAGGTACTGGGGGACCCTCCCGGTAAGCTGGGATTTGTGAACAGTACTGAAAAGATCAAGGCATGCGTTTTGTCCCAGAGAAATGAAGGTTCTAGCTATGATGGGCAGTCCATGCAGGGGAACTAGAAAAGGATGCAGTGACCAGAAATGGAGCCTAAAACAAGGAGATGGTCTTAAGGAACAAGGCAGAGCCTAGTTTTTAGAATGAAGGGACAAGATCAGAGCTGGGTCCTAGGAAAACTGAGGGAAGCAGAGCCCACCCAGCACAAAGTGTAAGTGCCCAGGTTTCTGGTAGGAGATGCTGCCTGATACTGATCGAGAGCAAGGGCTGGTCTGGGATCCTGACTTTCTGACCTCTCCCCTTTGTGACCTCAGGAAAGTTCAGTAATTTCAGACCAGTCTCCTTATCTCTAAAAGGGGGTTAGAAACACCTCCTGCACAGAAGAGTCATACACGTTACATGGCATGACCATTCGCCAGCGCCGGCACTGCAGAGCAGGGCTGTAAGGTATATAAGCTCTTCTTCTCCCCCCACGATCTTCATCATCGTCATCATCATCGTGTCATAGTTCACCCATTCAGAACAGGACCGGCCCCAGAGCCGGAGGAGTGATGGGGAGAAGTAGGCCCAAAATGCCTGCACGTGCTCCAGCAAGATAGCCCCATCTCACTCAAATGTTTGCACACCAGTTGTTTGGCACTTGGAGCCTCTGGCCATCAAAGCTATAAACTACAGTATGGATAGAGTGGCAGGCTGGTCCACCCATGCCTTTTTGTTCAAGGGAAAGAGGCTAAGTACTGAGTTGCCGTGAGGTAGGGGCAGCATCTTCACTCTTGACCTTCAAAGGAGAGGAGGCGAGAGCAGAGAAGGGGTGGGAATCCACCTTGAGATGAGACGAGCTCTTCAACACCACACGAAGGCTCTCCCAGACCTCGGGGTCTCTTGGAGCCATACTACAACCCTGCTCCTAGAGAACTGTGCTGAGCCCCCACCGTGGAAGCCCACATGTTCCAAGGCTAAGAGCTGATAAGAAGAAGAATGACTTGACCTTTCTTTGCGATGGTCCTCGCTCTTCTTCCTGCTCCTGCTGAAGCCAGGCGGGTTGAGTGGGCACGTCTGTTCCTATCATTTGCCAGCTGTCCTAAGAGAATGAAAAGTCCCATCTGAGGCTGTGATGAACCATTTAATGCTGTGGCTGTGAATTAGGCCATAACCGCAAAACTGTCACTTCATTTTCGGGCTTAGATGAGCTGAGCTGATTTTATGCAGCCTGATCAGGAAATGGGCCCAGCGATGCAGCTCCACATGGAATTCTCCAGGAGGGAGAAGGGGAGGAAAAAAAAGCGATGGGAAAACTTGCTCAAGCCATCAGGAGCCAGAGGAGAGGCAACAGAACGTCTCAGATTAAATGGGAACTGCAGCAATATCCAACTTACTCTGAGTCCTTGGAGAACGCTGCTGCTGCTAAGTCACTTCAGTCGTGCCCGACTCTTAGCGACCCCATGGACCGCAGTCCACCAGGCTCCTCTGTCCATGGGATTTTCCAGGCAAGAGCACTGGAGTGGGTTGCCATTGCCTTCTCCGTGATGGAGAATAGGAGCTCTAAATTAATGCTTTTTTTTTTTTTTTTTTTAAACAACTGAAAGCAAATGCTTCCTCCCCAAAATGGAAACTTCTAAAAGCGCATTCATCATTGCTCCATGCCTTAATGGAGTTGTGTCCCGAGGACACACGCAGGGCCACTTTCCCTGGCAATGACTGACCCCCCAACCAATGTGTTTTTCTATTCGGGGACTCTTTGGTCTCTTTTTTTATTGCCAGCTACCACTCTCAGCATGCCATCTCCCAGCATCTCCCACTCTGCTTGCTCGGCTTTGAACTCTGCAGGAGCTGAAGGTTACCAGGAAAATGAGAAAAATCAATCTGCTAGAATAGCATCCTCATATTTCATTTGATTCTAAAGCCGTAGAGTCTGATGAAGAGTAGTTTTTCTTCTTCACCCTCTGTGTGTCATTACTGCCGCCCACCTCTTCCAAACACACACAGAAGCACACACTCACGGAGGGCCAAGGCCCTGACCCACAGCCTTTTTCTCCATCCCAATGCCTGCCATCATTGCCCCCAGCCCACCAGGGTTGCCACCCTGGACCCCTCTTTTAGAGGACCCGGCTGTGCCCTCCTATAACCATCTCCCTTCCCAAGAGGCAAGGAATTCAAGCAGCCAAGGGAAGAGTCCCATCGGGAGGTCCTGCTCCCTCTTTGAAGACCCTGTTCTTGGCCCATGGGACCCTGCCCACAGAGCCTTAAACCCAAGCCCAGGGCCTCTTTCCTCCAAAGGGTGGACCGTGCTGCTGTGATTGGAGGATGTGGGAGGATCTTGAATGTGCAGGCTGAGTCACACAAGTAGGAGAGCTAGCCCCCACCAACCCAGTCTGGGAACAGAACAGGGCTGGGGTTGGGAAGAGGATGGCGACACCACCATAGGCACTCTTGCCAAAGCAGCACACACCTTAGGGGTGGATCAAATTTCTGCTATATCCTAGGACACTTGTGTCTGGCCCATCCAATACATTATTTGTGTTTTGAGGTTCCTGGCCTCCTCAATTCCGAATATCTTCACTGGAACTCCAGACTTTAGCATTGCCATGAACTTCACAAGTACTTCTCAAGTTGTGAGTATGGAGCACATCAAATATTATCTGCCCACCTGACTCATTCCCTCCTGCCCTCTGCCATCTAAGGCAATGAGCCTAGGAAACCCAGGCCTCTGTTTCTTTTGAAATCTGAATTCCCTTTTCCTTCTCATTGCTATAATATCACTATTTAAGGGAATCATCTGCTTCCTCTTTGACATCCAAATTTCTTAAAAAAGAAAAAAAAATTTTTTTTAAGATCCAATTTTATTTGTTTTTTAAACTTTTTGGTCACATGGCCTGGAGGATCTTAGTTCCCTGACCAGGGATCAAACCCACACCCCCTTCATTAGAAGCAAGAATACGTAAACACTGAACCACCATAGACGTCCCCCAACTCTATTTATTTTCTTTGAGAATTTTGAAAGCACAAAAGCCTCTATCAGGAATTTGCAAAACAGCTGATCCTCTCTACCTGAAAGTGAAAGTGTCAGTTGCTCAGTTGTGTTCGACCATCTCTTTGCAACCCCATAGACTGTAGCCCACCAGTCTCCTCTGTCCATGGGATTCTCCAGACAAGAATACTGGAGTGGGTAGCTGTTCCCTCCTCCAGGGGAATCTTCCAAACTCAGGGATTGAACCCAGGTCTCCTGCATTGCAGGCAGATTGTTTACCCTCTGAGCTACCAGGGAAGCCCCCTCTCTACCTAAAAAAAACACAAAGATCTGAGCAGGAGTGGCACAGAGGTAAGGGAGAAATACTTTTCTCATTGCAGCAGATGAAACACATCTCTCAAAGGCCGCCACCCACCCTGGTCTGTCCCGCAGAGGGCTGCCCCTTGGGCCTCGGTCTGTCTGGGGCATTCCATCCCATTTGTTGACTGTGTGCCTTTCCTCCTTCCGTTTCCTGGAAAAGACTCTAACCGCCTCTTCCCTCAAGTGTCATGCTGTTCTCTCATGCAGCCTCTGGTCTTTCAATCCATGCTTCGTACTGAAGGAAAACATGAAGCAGTCTGCCTTACCCTTTGCTTAAAACTCTTCACTGAAGGAATGAGACTGGGTCACATGTGGATGGACCTAGGGGCTTTCCAGGTGGCTCAGGGTTAAAAAAAAAAAAATCCGACTGCCAACGCAGGAGATGCAGGAGATGTGGCTTTGATCCCTGGGTGGGAAGGACCTCCCTGAGTAGGAAGTGGAAGTCCACTCCAGCATTGTTGCCTGGAAAGTTTCATGGACAGAGGAGCCTGGCGGGCTCAGTTTATGGAGTCTCAGAGTCAGACATGACTAGGCAACTGAGCACACACACGTGGATGCACCTAGAGTCTGTTAAAGTGAGTCAGAAAGAGAAAAACAAATATTAATGCAAATGTATGGAATCCAGAAAACTGATATAGATGAACTTATCTGCAGGGCAGACGTGGACACAGTGGCTGTGAGGGTTGTTGTTGTTCAGTCACTCAGTCATGTCCAACTCTTTGCAACCCCGTGGACTACAGCACACCAGACTTCCCTGTCCTTCACCATCTCCTGGAGCTTGCTCAAAATCATGTCTTTTGAGTCGATGATGCCATCCAACCAACTCATCGTCTGTCATCCCCTTCTCCTCCTGCCCTCAATCTTTCCCAGCATCAGGGTCTTTTCCAATGAGTCAGCTCTTCGCATCAGGTGGCCAAAGTATTGGAGCTCCCACTTCAGCATCAGGTCTTCCAATGAATATTAAGGACTGATTTCCTTTAGGATGGACTGGTTGGATCTCCTTGCAGTCCAAGGGACTTTCAAGAGTCTTCTCCAACACCACAGTTCAAAAGCATCAATTCTTTGGTGCTCAGCTTTCTTTATAGTCCAACTCTTACATCCATACATGACTACTGGAAAACCCATAGCTTGGACTAGACAGACCTTTGTCAGCAAAGAATGTCTCTGCTTTTTAATATGCTGTCCAGGTTTTTCATAGCTTTTCTCCCAAGGACAGCATCTTTTAACGTCATGACAGCAGTCACCATCTGTGTGATTTTGGAGTCCGAGAAAATCTGGACTGGTCTGTCACTGTTTCATTGCTTCTCCATCTATTTGCCATGAAGTGATGGGACCGGATGCCATGATCTTCGTTTTTTGAATGCTCAGTTTTAATCCGACCATTTCACTCTCCTCTTTTACTTTCATCAAGAGGCTTTTTAGTTCCTCTTCATTTTCTGCCATGAGGGTGGTGTCATCTGTATATCTGAGGTTATTAATGTTTCTCCTGGGAAGCTTGATTCCAGCTTGTGCTTCATCCAGCCCAGCATTTCTCATGATGTACTCTGCATGTAAGTTAAATAGGCAGGGTGACAATATACAGCCTTGACGTACTCCTTTCCCAAGTTGGAACCCATCAGTTGTTCCACGTCCAGTTTTAACTGTTGCTTCTTGACCTGCATACAGGTTTCTCAGGAGGTAGGTAAGGTGGTCTGGTAGTCCCATCTCTTTAAGAATTTCCCACAGTTTGTTGTGATCCACATAGTCAAAGGATTTGGATAGTCAGTGAAGCAGAAGTAGAAGTCTTTCTGGAACTCTCTCGCTGGGGTTAAACAAACTGGAAGAGCAGAGATACTGGCATATATGTGTCAGTCAGTTGTTGAGTTGTGTCTGACTCCTAGCGAACCCGTGGACTGCAGCCCACCAGGCCCCTCTGTCCATGGGATTCTCCAGGCCAAAACACTGGAGTGGGTTGCCATACCCTCCTCCAGGGGATCTTCCCAACCCAGGGACTGAATCCAGCTCTTCCACATTGCATGCAGATTCTTTACCATCTGAGCCACGAGAGAACCCCTATATATACATTAACATTCATAAAATAGATAGCTAGTGGGAAGCTCTGCTCGGTGCTCTGTGATGCCGTAGAGGGGTGAGATGGAGTGAGGTGGGACGGAGGCTCAAGAGGGAAGGGATATAGGTATACATACAGTTGATTCACGCTGTTGTATAGCAGAAGCTATCACAACATTGTAAAGCAATTATTCTCCAATTTCAGAACAAAAACCTTCACAGCTCCCCAGGTGGAAGAAAGCTCCCACTCCAGGGCTTGCCTCTCCAAGTCTCCAGCCTCATCTCCCAGCACCCTCAGTTTCAGGAACGGTAGATCGCTCCTCCGTGTGTGTGTCCACACTGGCCCTCTGCCTGGACGCCCTTGCCACCACCCTACTTCTTCACTGCCCGCCCCTCTTCACCGGACCACCTCAGATTGGCCCTTGACACACGTTTAGTGTTGCACGTTTTGACCCTGCTCCTCTCTCTCAGCAAAGGCCAGGGTAGGGCCCCTCTACCAAACACCCACAGTGCTGGTTTAGCCCCTGTATCTTAGAATGTACAGCACTGCATTAAAATTGTCCACTGATGTGTCTTTAAGTTCCTTAAAAGTGGGCACTGCATTTTTTCACCTCTGTGTCTCAGCTGCACTGCACCAAGAAGTCTCTAACTATTTACTGAACAGATTCAAACTGAGAAGATGTAGATTTGGGGGGATACTTACTTCCTCACAAGTGACTCACTCAAAGATCTCTTGTTTCTGGGACCCCCTATGACTGGGGCTAGTAGAAGTCAAATTACTAGTAGACCCATCTTAATCAAACAAACAGTCCATGACTATATATTTATTGAGCACCTACTATGTGCCAAGCATTCTGAACAATTACATAATTATACTCAGAGGTTTCTGTCTTCAAGGAGATGGAAACCTTGATAATTTTTCTGGAAACTGAAAATAACATCATTTACAACACAGCATTTTTAATAGGAAGAACATGAAAAAAATCCTCTTTTTCCCTTTTCATGTCTGAAAAATGTTTGATTATCAGCTTGCCTAAGGTTCCCAAGCTGCAGGGTTCTGGACTTTGTTTCACAGCCCCAGTCTGCCTGAGAGAACTGAGAAAATCAAATGAAGACAAAGTATTGTAGGGGAGTGTTATTTTCAGGCAATAAAAAAAGAACAGAACTAGGAAAAGGGGGAAACATAAAGAAGGGTTTCCTTTGTTCTTTTGAGAAAAAAATGATTGAACAACTCACCTAGAGAGATTCTGTGGGATATTTGTCTCCAGAGAAGTGATTTTGTAGCCCTACGTCAGTGGTTCTCAAACAGGGGTGATTTTCCCCCAAGAGGACCCTTGGCAATGTCAGGAGACATTTTTGGTTGTCACATCTTCTGAGAGGGATAGCCTGCAGGCATCTGTGTATCAGCTGGAGGCCAGGGATGCTACTAAACACCCTAAGGGCAGGACGGAGCTCACAGCAAAGAACTCTCTGGCCCCAAATGTCAGTAGTGCTGAGACCGAGAAACCCTGTCCTATACTATGGAGGGCGTGGCGGGGGGAGAACACTAACTACATTCCGAAATTCCACAGGAGCAATCAGACGCAGTAACGATGTTTGGTAGTCACAAGCTTGACCGCTGGGCAGCTTTGGCTCATGCATAAAGACAAAGCTGGGACTAGACAGAGGCCAGAACAGAGCTCTTGGATGATTTTTATGCTATAATTAGCTTTTAAAGACTGTCACTTGCCTTTCCCTTTGATGCCCCTAGCTTTTTTTTTTTTTAAGGAAATTAAATAAGCAAAAACAACCCCAAATATGTCATTGACCTCCCCCTCCCTTTTTTTTTTGCAGATGGAGTTAAAACCACTATTATAGAGAAAGATCTCTGAAGGCTTCTGCTGAGGTTTGGTGGGAGCTCATGGAGCAAAGAAAAAGCCTTGCTTATGTGAAGTACTCAGAGAGCCAAACACCTCAGATGGCGATGAAATACATAGGGAGACTATGATTTTTGTGATCGGCTAATTGTGCTTTCCCCCCATGGTAGGTATGTCTGGATTATTTATTTATTTAAACACAAGTGGTGTATATTTGAAGTAAGAAGAATATCCCAGTCCATAGTGTTCTGCCTTGCCCGGGGAGGGTCGTATTTCTTCTGCCAATAATCCAGGTTCAGTTCTCCTTTGGCCCCAAATTACACTTCTTCATAAGAGATGAAAATGCCACATTTTCCTTGAGATCTTTATTCCACATGACTCTGCTCATGACGAGAGTAAAACTGAGAAGTTCAGGAACAGGAAGTCTCTCCCTCCATCAAAGTTATTACAAGGTGCCAGAAGCTGAGATGTATTTGTAAAAGGTTTACGATGTGGCCCGCAAACCTGGAGACATCCTCCATCTGCACTTGAACCTTCTGGCCGCCCACCCCATTCTCCCTGCAACCTACCACCATGTCACATAACCAAGGCTGGCAACATCTTCTCACCATCTTGTTGTGGAGTTTTGTCTCTTCACATTGAAAAGATGTAACGCAAATGTTTATCGAGTCTTGCCCATCTTACCTTGCCCCTTGTGTCTCCACCTCCACCACCGGTGACTCCTTTGTAACCGTTAGCATGCAATTCACATCTCCAAGCCCTCATCCTGTCTTCCTGTTCTTAAACATTTTCCCTACTTGTTCACCTGGAGAAAATTTCACCGTCACGACCTTGCTGGGACTGCACCCCTATGAATATTCTGCTGACCTGTAATACCTCCTCACACACATACATGTTTCTGTGTCCGTATGGGAGGTGTCACTGGTACTTGGCTCATATTCTGGCTACCCTAGAAGCCACCTGGAGATTCAGCAGACCATTCCTGGGCACATGTATGGCTCCATTTCTCAGGACTCTGTGTCTCTCGACTTGAGGACTTTCTCTGACCAAAAGAGCATGTCATTCCTGCATGTGACAAGCAAGAGTGGAGTGAGGGGGTTGTCCCAGAAGCAGTCCTTAACCACTGAGGGGCAGGAATTCATCCCTTACTTTACAAATAAGTAATTTTTTTTAGCAATCTTTTTATTTTGTATTGGGGTATAGCTGATTAACAATGTTGTGATTGTTTCAGGTGAATAGTGAAGGGACTCAGCCTCATATATACCTGTATCCATTCTCCCCCAAACTCCCCTCCTATCCAGACTGCCACATTACACTGAACAGAGTTTCATGTGCTATACAGCAGACCCTTGTTGGGTATCCATTTTAAATACAGCAGTGTGTACAGGTCCATCCCAAACTCCCTAACTATCCTTTCCCCCCACCCTGAAGTGTTCCTAAGTCTGTGAGTCTACAAAGAAACCATTTTTGAAGGATGTTCTCCACTGTATCTCAGATGGTTCTTAGTAGGTCTGAGCCTCAGCTACCCACAGCCTTTACCCACTTATTAAAATGTTTTGATTGGCACTTCCTCCTTCTCTGTTTCACTCCCTCACACCTTCATTGTGCTGCCTTGGATAACTTCTTGAATAAATGAATGCACCCAAATCTTTAAAACAAGTTCTATTTCTTAGGAGAATCCATACCAACATAGTCTTATACAAACTTCCGTTATCCTGTGACCGCTCTGCGTTATAATTAATTATTTCTGTGTGTTTCAGCGAGCTCCTCTGAGGACAAGCCCTGTGTGTTATTTATTTATCCTCGGTGCCTGTCAAATGGTGGACCCTCTATAAATGCTGGGGGAAGTAAACTGAGGGGGAAATGGACAGAGAGGCTGGAACAACCATCTGCAGAAGAGCTGGAAGGGCGGATCCGTGGCAGCAGGAATAAAGAGAAGGTGGCTACTTACAGAAAATGAGGGAAAAAATCAAATTAACTAGTGAGGAAGGAAGAACTTTAAAGAAACAGCAACTAGAGAATGCATCAGCTGAGCAGAATTCTCAAGAGGACAGAGCAGCACAATAAACGTGTGGAAGGGGGACCCCAAGGTGGGGTAGCATCAGTGTCGGCATTTGGGTGGCAAAGGAGAGGGAATTTCTAGCTGAACGGAAGGTGTAGACTGGACTGAACACAAAGTTAAGGTGAAGGGATTGTGGAGGAGAAACCTCCGTGAGTGACTGAGCCCCAGACTGATGCATGTGTCAGACAACGTCAAGGTTCCGCCTCTGAGCACTTGCCGTCTGCTTGCACACAGTTTGTGCTCAGCAGTAAAAGTTGAGATGGTTGGGTGGCATCTCTGGCTCAACAGATGTGAGTCTGAGCAAACTTCAGGAGACAGCAAAGGACAGGAAAGCCTGGCGTGCTGCAGTCCATGGGGTCGCAAAGAGTCGGACACGATTGAGTGATGACTAACAACAATGGTGAAAAAAACACAATTTGCTTTCTAAATGGATGAGGATGTGCTGGGCCGCAGACCCACTGCGGGGGAGACTGTGGAGACAAGGTGGAGGAGAAGGTCAAGGTGCCCCAGGGGCCCAGGTGGAGGGAGCAGAAAGCCCCAGGAGCAGGGGTGGGGGGGGCATCCATTGTTTCATCACAATGCTACCTCTTCTCTTTGCACCCCCTGTAGATTTTTTTTTCATTTTTCATGTGGCAATGCTAATGAAAACTCTCAACTGACGTGAATAGAGCGGCAATGAGTGAATTCAGGATTCCATCTGACAAAAATTTACTGACAGTCCATTAAGTACCAGGTCCTGTGCCAGAGACTCAGCTTGAAGTGGGCGGAAATGCAGTCGCCCTCAAGGAGCTTACAATTCAACAGGACCATATGTGCCTCACGTTTTCAGGAAGGCACAGAGATGGGCATGCTGATTCCACAGAGGGGGCAGGGCAGCTTTAGAGAAGAACTCAAGTTGGAGCGGAAGGAAAGCAGGGATTTCATCAGGGAGTGAAGACAGGGCAGGAATCCAG
Organism: Neotragus moschatus; assembly: GCA_006410615.1. Classification (NCBI taxonomy): domain Eukaryota; kingdom Metazoa; phylum Chordata; class Mammalia; order Artiodactyla; family Bovidae; genus Neotragus; species Neotragus moschatus. Next base: position 86,480 of record SJYA01001962.1, on the reverse strand, counting down.
CTAGTCATTCATCTGTTAATTCACTTGCCATCCTTACCGGATGCTTACTGAGTTTCTATTAAGTGGCAGGCACTGGGGCAGTGATGGTAAAATGACAGCCTTGCCAGTTAGGAAATGCAGAGTCCAGCGCTAGAAGCTGATGAGAGCCAGGCATGACCAGACAGGGGAACAAGAAAGTGGGCAATGGGCATAGTGTTCCATGGTACACAGATGGCACAGTTTGCCTCCCACCCTGGAGAGCATTAAGTAGGGGCAGGAGCTGGTGATGGGCTAGAGGATGGTGGGGCTAGAGGAGATGACATTTCAGTGGGGACATGAAGGCTGAGGCATTGGCCAAAGGAGGACAAAGCAGAATATTTTGTCAGTAGGGCTTTTCTGTGCAAAGGTCTGGTGGTGAAAGGGTCTGTTTAGGAGGATAGTAACTGATGAGGCTGGAGAGAGAAGTTTGGACAAGGTCTTAAAGGGTATTTTGAAGGAATTTGGACTTTAACCTCTGACAATGAAAATTGTTGAGAAGTCTTAAGCATGGGAGTGCCATGTTCATCTTTGCATTTTTATTTATAGAAGGATTAGTCTGGCCACCAAATAGAAAATGAATTGGAGGGGAGAAGGAATAGAGGCAAGAAGACCACTTGAGAGCCAGCTGCAGTCATGAAAAATGGGAACCTAGGAACGGCGGGAATTGGTGATGGATTGGGAAGCCTGGTGTGCTGCAGTCCTTGGGGTCGAAAAAAGTCAGACATGGCTGAGCAACTGAACTGAACTGAGGAATGAACAGTAATGGCAGAGACCGGACACATGCACGCACCCACAGGCACCGAGAGCACAGTGGAGCTGACAGATGCCACGTAAGTGGGCTACAGCCCAGAGTGAATGGTAGCAACCGTTGAGAATCAAGGCCACCTAGATGCTGGTAGACTTGCAGCACCATGTCCAATAATTTGGAATTCACACTAAAGACAGCAGTAAACCATCACAGGATTGACAAAAAAAAAAAAAAAAAAAGATTTTAACTCTGAAATCTTTGAAGGATGAATTGGCAAGAGAGGAAACTGCTACCATTTTGGAAATTGATGTCACAGTTCAGATGCAATTGACCTAGAAAAAATGGATAAAAATCTACCAAACAGAACTAAAGAGAATTAGTGAGTGAATATGTGTAAAATGGTGAGAAAAATGTTTGATACATAGTGGATTAATCAGGATTCTTCAGAGAAGCAGAATAGACTACACAACAGAACTACAAAGAGATTTATTACAGGTATTCACTCATTCCATTATGAAGGCTGAGAAGATCCACAACCTGCCATCTGCAAGCTGGGGACCCAGGAAAGCGAGTGGGGTAGTGGGAAGGCCGGAGAGCTGAGCCAGGGAGCAAATGGTGTAGATTCCAGTCTGGACCTGGCGGCTTAAGAACCAGGAGTGCTGAGAGCAGAAAAGATTGACATCAAGCTCAGTCAAGCAGAAGAACAAATTCAAATTTCCTCTGCCTTTTTGGTCTATTCAGGCTCTTGATGGATTAGATGGGAAGACAGTCTACATTACTCTGTCCACCAATTCAAGCACTAATCTCTTCCAGAAACGCTCTCCCAGATACACCCAGAAATAATGTTTAACGGGAGAGCTGGACCTCCCATGGCCCCATCAAGCTGACACATAAAATTATCCATTACACATAGTAAGCTCTCATTGTTAACTTTATTTGTTCACTTACTGCTATGAGGGTTAAATAATTAGGGACTTCCCTGGTGGTCCAGTGGCTAAGACTGCATGCTCCCGAAGCAGGGGGCCTAGGTTCCATCCCTGGTCAGTGAACTAGATCCCACGTGCTGCAACTAACAGTTTGTATGCTGCAACTAAAGATCCCGCATGCTGCAACTAACACCCAGCACAGCCAAATAAATAAATGTGGGGGTCAGTGCACATCCATGGCTGATTCATGTCGATGTAGGGAAAAATCACCACAACATTGTAAAGTAACTATCCTCCAATTAAGATAAATTAATTTTTAAAAAGAAGTAAATGAAATATTTTAAAAGACAAAAAAAATGCATATTATCACAGCAGACATTATGTTATATCAGCAGTGTCATAGCCTATACAGGGCTTCCCTGGTGGCTCAGATGGTAAAGAATCTACCCACGATGTGGGGGAACTAGGTTCTATCCCCGGGTCAGGAAGATCCCCTGGATAAGGGATCGCTAAGAGTTGGACACGACTGAGAGACTTCCTTTTCACTTTTCACTTTCATGTATTGGAGAAGGAAATGGCAACCCACTCCAGTGTTCTTGCCTGGAGAATCCCAGGGATGGGGGAACCTGGTGGGCTGCTGTCTATGGGGTCGCACAGAGTCGGACACGACTGAAGTGACTTAGCAGCAGCAGCAGCAGCAATCCACTCCAATACTCTTGCCTGGAGAACTCCAGGGAAGGACAAGCCTAGCAGGCTACAGTCCATGGGGGTCACAAAGAGACATGACTGAGCGACTAGCACTTTCACTTTCATAGCCTTTCCAAATTAATCAATAAGTAATAACTTTACTATTAGTTCTATTATGTAATGATCAATATTGAGAGCATCGACTAATGCTGTGACAGCGGAGAGCCGGAGGAAGGAATTTTGTCAGCAATGCCCTGGTGAAATACAAACTTTGATAAAATTACTTTCCAAAAATAAAAAAGAGAGAGAAGCTCTTTTTTCATTGTATCAGAGCAGTTGGAAGTAAGGAAGCTAGCCAATTTACTCTGAAGTATTATGATATGATTAAGAAAAATAAGCATATGGTGAGAATGACTTGATAGGTTTCAAACTCCTAAATTGAGGATCTTTTAGAAAAAAAATTAATACAAAGACTATATGGTTAGTGCAAATATTTGCAAAAATCAGTCATTTCTTTCCAGCCTAGACTCTTTTAGCTTCATGGAGATTTCAAAGCTTGTCCTTTTTGGGTCAATGAAATGTCAACTGGTTATTTTTCCCTTTACTTGCACATAGGAGTTTCGGTTTACCCCAAAACAAAGAAGAGGTGCGGTATTTAAAAATCTCTGTCTCTCTTCAGGGTGCCCCCTGACGGCAGCTCTGAAGACAGCTGTGGGAAGGGCCTCTCCGCTATGGAAGACCTTCCAGAGTGACACAGGGACTGTGACCTGGCTTTGGGTCATTCATAAGCAAAGGGCCTGCAGAGGGATGAAGCATAGCAGAGCCGTATCTCCTGCACAGAATATGCAAAAACATAAGAATAAGAGTTTCTCTTCCATTGTGTCGGAACAGCTGGAATTTTTATGAGACGACTTTCAAGGCTAAGGCTGGGTAAAGTGGTGAATACCACACGCACACCCCACCCCCAGGACCAATTGATGGATGAATACCAAGCAAGATGGTTTCTGAAACTTCGTGAATTTCCCCAGCAGGAAGTTATAAGTAATACTTGCACAATCTTGTGAAATTATTTTCCTTTCCACTCCCTTGTTCTCCGCGTACTCAAGAACAACATGGCAGCCATTGGGCCATAAGTGTTTACTCAACAGTTGCTCATGTCCTTAGGAGCCTCTCTGGCACACTCCAAACTGGCCCCAGGAAGGATCTTTCTGCTTTTCCAAAACACTGGGGATCATCAATTAGACACCAGAGTTAGAAACTGCCTCTGTCATCCAATTGAAAATAAACAGCTATCTGGTGAGGAAAGAGATTTATTTCCCACTGCGCCCTTGGTATTGAAGTCTGTTTCAGAACTTTGTACTTCCTAAGACTGTTGAGACCCATGTTGAATAAACAAGGCTGAATTTTAAAATACATCCATTTTTGAACCCTAAACTTGTCATGGCAATATCAACCTCATATAACTTGAAAATAAAAACTCATCAGAGTATATCAACTTCTGTTTTGAAATTGACATTTAAATTAGAGGTGAAAAATGGGGGAAAGATGAGCAACAGAGTGAGAACAGGACAGCTAGAGCACTGAGCCCCACGAGGGCTCCGAGTTCATGTTCCTTTTTCCTGCCCCATTTGAAATTCGTGAGCACACAGGAGCCTGCTGACCATTCGTATCTGCATTTAAAACCATTGTTTGAACAGTGTTTCTCGCTGGGATTTTTTACATTTTACTTCCTTGGTGAATTTCCTTCCTATGGACTGTCCTTGGGGAGTTTACAGATTGCAAGAAAGAAGCAAACCTGTAATTTAGTTAAGATACTGAATATGTGGAATATATTGGGACTAGCAATAAAAGAGAAAAATTTAAGATGTTGTTGGTTAGTGCTAAAAGTTATACTGTTGGACTTAATTGTGAAGATCCTGTTCAAACATAATCCAGTACACTGGCAGTGACTTTCGTGTCCAATTCCATTATCTCTCATCATGTAATTTTGGAAAAGCAGCTTAATCGGAAACATCTTGGATGGGACAAAGCACGGTTTCTGAAATTAGACAGATCTGGGTTTAACCCTGGCTCTACTGTTTAAATAGATAGTGACCTTGGGCATGTTAATTAACTTATCTGATCAGTTTCCTTGTTTGTCACATGGAGTTACCTTCCCTCATATGGCTTTGTGAAAAATAAATAAGATGACGTGTGTAAAATGCCTTCCTCTTCTTCTTGTTTTCTTTTTTCAGCTTTAAAAGAATAAATTATACTCGCTATCTACTTGGCTAATAATCTATTATGAAGATTAGTCAAGATTAGTTAATGCCTAGAAACCAGTTACAGTGAGTAAACGTTAGTTTATAACAAAATTATGATTATTAAAAATGAAGAAAAGCAATGCCATTTGCAGCAATGTGGCTGGACCTAGAGATTTCAACCAAAGTGAAATGAGTCAGATAGNTCTATTATGAAGATTAGTCAAGATTAGTTAATGCCTAGAAACCAGTTACAGTGAGTAAACGTTAGTTTATAACAAAATTATGATTATTAAAAATGAAGAAAAGCAATGCCATTTGCAGCAATGTGGCTGGACCTAGAGATTTCAACCAAAGTGAAATGAGTCAGATAGTGAAGGACAAATATCATATGATATCACTTATATGTGGAACTTGAAAAAAAATGATACAAAGTACTTATTTACAAAGCAGAAATAGACTCACAGACCCAGAAAGCGAATTTATGGCTACCAAAGAGGAAAGGGAGTGGGAGGGATAAATTAGGGATTTGGGATTAACATATACACACTGTTGTTGCTGCTGCTGCTAAGTCATGTCAGTTGTGTCCGACTCTGTGCGACCCCATAGATAGCAGCCCACCAGGCTCCGCTGTCCCTGCAATTCTCCAGGCAGGAACACTGGAGTGGGTTGCCATTTCCTTCTCCAATGCATGAAAGTCAAAAGTGAAAGTCAAGTCACTCAGTCGTGTCTGACTCAGCAACCCCATGGACTAAAGCCTACCAGGCTCCTCCATCTGTGGGATTTTCCAGGCAAGAGTACTGGAGTGGGTTGCCATTGCCTTCTCCGATATACACATTGCTGCTGCTGCTGCTGCTGCTGCTAAGTTGCTTCAGTCGTGTCCGACTCTGTGCGACCCCAGAGACTGGGCACCCCACCAGACTCCCCAGTCCCCGGGATTCTCCAGGCAAGAACACTGGAGTGGGTTGCCATTTCCTTCTCCACTACTATAATATAAAATAGACAACAAGGACCTACTGTAAAGCCCAGAGAACTATACTTAATTATCTTATAATAACCTACAAGGGTAAAAGAATCTGGAAAAGAATATGTATATATTTGGATAAATATCTATATCTGAACCACTCTGCAATATACCTGAAACTAACACAAGATTGTAAATCAATTATACTTCAATAAAAGAGTGAAATAGTGCAAATACCCAGCCAGGTGTCTGAGAATGTCTGGGATTCACATACCGGTGCTGACCTATGAGTCCTAAGCAAGTTATTCTTTTGAGCATCAGTGCCCCCCCCAAAACAGTGGGGCTTGGAGAAGCAGTGGGTTTGCCTGTCACTGTATAAAGACTGAAGTCCTCCCCAGCTGGCACAATTTTGATTCAACCAGTGACTAATTCTGTGGTGTGCTTAAGGTGTTTTTATAAGGAAGCATTTCAGGACAAGTAAGATTTATCTAAGAGTGGCTTTTGTAACATCTTCTTTTAGCTACTGCTGCTGCTGCTAAGTCGCTTCAGTCGTGTCCGACTCTGTGCAACCCCATAGACGGCAGCCCATCAGGCTACCCCATCCCTGGGATTCTCCAGGCAAGAACACTGGAGCGGGTTGCCATTTCCTTCTCCAATGCATGAAAGTGAAGAGTGAAAGTGAAGTCGCTCAGTCGTGTCAGACCCTCAGCGACCCCATGGACTGCAGCCTTCCAGGCTCCTCCATCCATGGGATTTTCCAGTCAAGAGGACTGGAGTGGGGATAGGGCTTACTTAAATTTTAGCTCAATGTCACTAAATTCCCTTTTAGTTATACCTCCCCATTGCCAGGACATTTAAAAGTGGGGATAGGGCTTACTTAAATTTTAGCTTAATGTCACTAAATTCCCTTTTAGTTACACCTCCCCATTGCCAGGACATTTAAAAGTCCTCTCCTTTCCTACCGAATATAAGAAGTTGGTGACCTCTCAGTTTCCACCCACTCGTGACGCTTCTCAGTCCTGGTGAAGAGGCGAAGCTCGTAGAGTACAGGGGTTTCAATTCCTCCCTTTCATTCAATTAACAATTGAGTCCCTTGATTATGATCCTGACTTTTCAGTGTGAGGCACGTCTTTGTTTCCCTTTCACTCGTTTTAACAGCGAACTTTTCCACTTCATTGTTACTTAATGAAGACGCGGATAATAGTGAATACATGATTCAGGTAGTTCTTAGAACAGCCCTGGTCAATAGAAATAGCATGTGAGCTCCATACTTAATTCTGAGTTTTCTATTAGCCACATTAAAAAATAAAGAGAAACAGGTGAAGTACATTTTTAGTAATATATTTTATTTAATCCAACGTAAAATATTATTTCACTGTGCAATCAACATAGGAAGTGAAGTAGCTCATACTCGTTTCCCCCCCAACCTGTACATAGTCTTTGAAATCTAGGATGTAGTTTTTTATCTAATAGTACATCTCAGTTTGCAGTAGCCACATTTCAAGTGCTGAGTAGCTAAATGTGGCTAGTGACTATATTATTTTTAGACTTGGAAAGTTTCTGAGTAAGAAGACTACTGAATTGTGAGCTTAGGTTTAGTCTTAACTAGACTATACTCTTTGTGAAAAATGTTTGTCTAAACTGATGATTTTTATTCCTAAATCTTCCCTGATCTTCTCCACTTCAGTAATCATCACTGGCAGGTTTGCTCTGTATGTTTTTATAGGTAGGGCACTGTGCACTGATTACAATGCACACGGCTGTTTGCAGTCATACTGTCAGCAACACTGCCTGATTGTCCATGCCAGAAAGGGAGTTCTTTGTAATACTGTATCTCCTCCACCCCCTTGCCCATCTTCTCCAGTCTCTCTTTCACTGAGTGATGTTGGTTCTGCCTCCAAAATACATCTAGAATCTGACTTCAGCTCTCAGTCTCTGCTACCACCTCTTTAGAGAGATTGCTACCAACTGGACTGACGCAGTGGCTGCTAACTGGTTCCCCACATCCACTTTGGATGTTCTCCGGTCCTTTCTCCATGTTGCAACCTGTGTTGGAAAAGGCAAGTCTGAGCAGGCCTCTCTCCCTCTGAAAATCTTGTAACAACCTCCCATGCTTTTAGAGTAGATTCCAAAATCCTTCGGTGGCCCACAGGGCTCTCTGAAGCTCCTACTCACCTACTGTTGCTTCCTTCTTTATTTTATATTGCTTCTCTCTTCCTTACTAGGACTTTCACACACTTTTCAGCTTTTACTTCCAGGGCTTATTGCCTCTGTCTTTGCCTGGCTAACTTATTTTTACCATTTCAGGCCAAATAGGACTTCCTTGGGTTGCCTTCTTTTCTTCCTTGACTCTTGGGTTCCCATTCTACATGTAATGTATGTTTTCATAGTACCACTGTATCTCCTTCAACATTTATCAGAGTTTTATGATTATTTGTGTAATTTTATTGTATTATCTGGGTTGACCAGTGTAAGTGTCACGATAAGAGAGCGCACTCTCTTCCTTGTTCACGACCTTTGTATCTTTAGTACTAGCCCTGGGCCCGGCATATTGCAAGCCTTCAGTAAATTCCAGCTGAACCTGTAAATGGCTCAGCCTGTTGTTTCTGGCAGTTTGGTAGCTTTAGGAGGCTTCTTGAGGTTGCAGAACCTCATGTTGATATGACTACAGTGTTCTAGCTTCTGTTTTCCTGTGAACATCTTAGAGTATATCCTTTATGAAGCTACTTCTTTGGCAAATTGCCGATAGATTTGGGAAAATTCCACTGGGCATTGAGATAATGACCGCAATATCACCAAAGCTGCTTTGTAGAATAAGCGTACTTTTACCACCAACCTCCCCTGTCCTCATACCAGCTCACGTGGTTGTGGAATTCCTAGGTCATAGGTATGTGCATGTTCAAATTGACCATATAATTCCAAATTGTTTTCCAAAGTGTAGGAATTCTTTGTTTGCTCTGTGTTATCTGCCATACTTAGCAGACTTTTGTATTTTTGCCAGTATTGTGGTGTAAATGATGTTTTATGGTTTAAATTTATAATTTCCTGGTTTCTAATGAAAATCTAATGAACTTTTAATTTTTAAAAATTCACCATTCCCGTTTTCCTTTCTCTAAAATGACTTTTGCCTTTTTTTCTGTTTGATTGTCCATCTTTTCCTCATTGGTTTCTTGAGATTTTTCTATATTTTAGGTCCTAATGCTTGATGGTATTCGTAGTGCTAGCATTTTCTCCCAGTTTGTTGCTTTTTACCTCCTAAGTTATTCTATGGTCTTTTCATGAATCAAGATTATTAATTTTAATATAGTAAATTAGCCAATCTTTTCCTTTGTGGTTCTGCTTTCTAAAGTCTCATTTAAGTACACTCCACATTATTCCAAAGTTACGAATCTGTCTTTAGCTTCATTTATTTTGATCAATAGTATTTTTGTTATCTTTCAGTTCTATGTATTTTCTAATTTTAATTCTTCTGTAACCTCTGAGTAATTTAGAATTGTGTTTCTGAATTTCAAGTATATAATTTCCTTTTATAGTTCTTCTTGCTACTGATACATAATTTAACTATTTACTTTCAGATAACATTGTGAGCGAAGAGAATTTGAAATTTGTTGAGATCTATTTTATGGTCTGGAGTGTGGTTAATTGTTATAAGCCATGTGTGCTTAAAAGAATGTGTATTTTCAAGTTGTTGAATGAGTTTTATCATAGGTGCTCAGTAGATCGAGTTGTTTGTGTAGTTCAGATTTCTGTGTCCTTATTGATTTTATTGCTGTTTTGTATGTCAGTTACTGAGAGAGTATGTTAAAATCTTCCATTGTTATGTGGATTTACACTTTCTTTTTAGTTCAGACTCTCTTTTTCTCTTTGAATCAATGTGATTAAGTGCATATACATGTAAAATTGTTACATGTTCCTGGTGAACTGAACATTTTTATTAATGATTATCTTTATATCAGTAATCCTTTTGCCTTTTCATCTGTTTTGTCTGATATTGATATAGCTTTACCAGTTTTTTCCTGATTACTGTGTTTGATGTATTTTTTCATAAATTTTACATTAAATTTGTGTTAAGCCTTATATATGGCCCTTACAAATAACTTAAAGTTGTATTTTATTTTTTAGTCTAGTCTGACAATATTTGTATTTTAACAAGACAGTCAGGTTCATTTACACTGATTGTGATTAATGTTATACAGGCATACCTTGGAGATATTTTGGGTTTGATTCCAGACCACTCAATAAAGCAAATATCCCAATAAAATGGGTCATATGAAGGTTTTGGCCTTCCAGTGTATATAAAAATTAGGTTTATACCATACTGTGGTCTGTTGAATATGTGATGGTAGTGTTATATCATTGGAGAAGGAAATGGCAGCCCACTCCAGTATTCTTGCCTGGAGAATCCCAGGGACGGAGGAGCCTGGTGGGCTGCCATTTATGGGGTCGCACAGAGTTGGACATGACTGAAGCGACTTAGCAGCAGCAGTAGCAGCAGCAGCAGCAGCGTTATAACTCCAAAAACAGTGAAAAAAAGAAAGCAAAGCCTAAAAAACAACGACAAAAAACAATGTACCTATTTTGGTTAAAAATCACTTTATTGCTAAAAAATGCTAACCATCTTTTGAGCCTTCATCAGATTGTAATCTTTTTTTCCCTTTAAATATTTATTTATGTATCTGGCTGTGCCAGGTTTTAGTTGTAGTGTGCTGGGTCTTCGCTGCAGCCTGAGAACTCTTAGTTGAGGCATGTGGCATCTAGTTCTCTTGACTAGGCTAGAACCTGGGCCTCCTGCATTGGGAGCACGGAGTCTTAGCAGCAGGAATAGATGCCATCTCAAGAAACCCCTTTGCCCACCTGTAAGAAGCAGCTTCTCACCTGTGAAACTTATCATGAGACTGCCAACAATTTGTTCACATCTTCAGGCTCCACTCCTAATTCTGTTTCTCTTGCTGTTTCCACCACATCTGCAGTTACTTCCTCCACTAAAGTCTTGGGCCCCTCAAAGTCATTCCATGAGCACTGTAANCCACTGAACCACCAGGGAAGTCCCATCATTAGGTAACCTTTCTGCAGGTGGAGGGTCTTGCCTCAATGTTGATGGCAGTGGACTGATCAGGTTGGTGTTGGTGGTTGCTTGAAGGCTAGGGTGGCCATAGCAATTTCTTAAAATAAGGCAATGATTGATGCTTTCTTTTAGGAGTGATTTCTCCGCAGCATACAATGCTGTTTGATAGAATTTTACCGACAGTAGAACTTCTTTCAAAATTGCAGTCAATCCTCTCAGATCCTGCCACTGCTTTATCAACTTGGTTGATTTAATATTCTAAATTCTTTGTTGTCATTTCAACAGTCTTCACAGTATCTTCAGCAGGAATAGATGCCATCTCAAGAAACCCCTTTGCCCACCCGTAAGAAGCAGCTTCTCACCTGTGAAACTTTTATCATGAGACTGCCAACAATTTGTTCACATCTTCAGGCTCCACTCCTAATTCTGTTTCTCTTGCTGTTTCCACCACATCTGCAGTTACTTCCTCCACTAAAGTCTTGGGCCCCTCAAAGTCATTCCATGAGCACTGTAATCAACTTCTTCCAAATTCTTTGAATGTTGATGTTTTGACCTCTTCCCATGAATCATGAATGTTCTTAATGACATCTAGAGTGGTAATCCTTTCCAGAAGGTTTTCAGTTTACTTTGCTTAGGTCCACCAGAGGAATATCCATGGAAGCTATAACATTACAAAATATATTTCTTAGATAGTAAGACTTGAAAGCGGAAACGACTCCTTGATCCTTGGGCTGCAGAATGGTTGTTGTGTTAGCAGAAATGAAAACAACGTTAATCTCATTGTACACCTCCATCAGAACTCTCTGATGACCAGGTGCATTGTCAACGAGCAGTAATATTTTGAAAGGGATTTTTTTTTTTTTTCTGAGCAGTAGGTCTCAACAGGGAGCTTAAAATATTCAGTGAGCCATATTGTGAACAGATGTGCTGTCATCCCGGCTTTATTGTTCCATTTATAGTGCACAGGCAGGATAAATTAAGCATAATGCTTAAGGGCCCTGGAAATTTTGAAATGGTCATTTAAACTTCACTCAGCTTCAAGTCATCAGCTTCATTAGCCCCTATCAAGGGAGTCAGACTGTCCTTTGAAGCTTTTAAGTGAGGCACTGACTTCTCTTCTCTAGCTATGCAAGTCCCAGATGGCATCTGCTGCTTATGGAAGGCTATTTCATCTATATGGAAATCTGTTGTTTAGTGTAGCCACTTTCATTCATTATCTCAACCAGACCTTCTGGATAACTCCTGCAGCTTCTACAACAGCATTTGCTGCTTCACCTGGTACTTTTATCTTACAGGCTTCTTTCCATAAAGCTCAAGAATCAGCCTCTGCTGGCTTCACACTTTTTTTCTGCAGCTTGGTCACCTCTGTCAGTCTTCACAGAATTCAAGAGAGTTAGCGTCTTGCTCCAGATTAGTTTTTGGCTTAAGGAAATGTGGCCGATCTNAACTTCTGGATAACTCCTGCAGCTTCTACAACAGCATTTGCTGCTTCACCTGGTACTTTTATCTTATAGGCTTCTTTCCATAAAGCTCAAGAACCAGCCTCTGCTGGCTTCACACTTTTTTTCTGCAACTTGGTCACCTCTGTCAGTCTTCACAGAATTCAAGAGAGTTAGCGTCTTGCTCCGGATTAGTTTTTGGCTTAAGGAAATGTGGCCGATCTATCCAGATCACTCAAACTTTGTTCTTTCTTCACTAAGGCTATTTCACTTTCCTATCATTGGCATGTTCACTGGAGTAGCACTTTTATTTCTTTCAAGAACTTTTCCTTTGCACTCATTCACAACTCGGCCGACTGTATGGTTCAGGAGGCTAGCTTTTGGCCTCTCGGCTTTTGATGTGCCTTCCTCACAAACTGTAATAACCATCTCTAGCTTTTGACTTACAGTGAGCAACGTGCAGCTCTTTCTTTTACTCAAACAAATGCTTGGAGGCCATCATAGGGCTACTAATTTGCCTAATTTCAATATTGCTGTGTCTTAGGTCCAAGGAAAGGGAGAGAGTCTGGAGTGGTCAGAACACACACAACATTTATTAAGTTTGTCATTTTATGTAGGTGCAGTTTGCGGTGTCCCAAAATAATTATAATGGTGACTTCAAAGGTCACTATCAGGTCACCATAACAAATAATAACGAAAAAATCTGAAGTGTTATGAGAATTACCAAAACGTGACACAGAGGTTTGAAGTAAGTAAGCGCTGTTGGAAAAAAATGGTACTGATAGAGTTTACTTGATGCAAGGTTCCCAGAGACCTTCAATTTTTAAAAATGCAGTATCTGCGAGGTACAGAAAGTGAAGGACAATAAAATGAGGTATGCCTGCTTTTGAATTTATTCCTTCCATCTTGTAATTATTGGAACTGAAGTGTTGATGTGTGTTGTGTCACAGTCTTTGGCTGAAAGATGTTCCACGTCACTGAATAACTCTACCACCGAGGTTGGATGATCCCCACGACCCCAACATGGTAGTGACTTGGGATTAAATGGCAACAGAACACAATGCAGGAACTGGAGACAGTATAAGACCAGTGTTAGGAAAGGAGACGTTCACCTTCATCAGTATTTGAACAACTCTCATGTGCACATAAACAAGAGGAATTAAAACGTTAGCAGCAAATGACAGAGCTAGAATAAATGCTTGGAATAATATTATACTTTGTTCATTGAACAGCTGTTAAGTTCCATATACATTGCTAAGCACTTTTCACATATAATTTACTTCACACAACAAACCANACCTTCATCGGTGTTTGAACAACTCTCATGTGCACATAAACAAGAGGAATTAAAACCTTAGCAGCAAATGACAGAGCTAGAATAAATGCTTGGAATAATATTATACTTTGTTCATTGAACAGCTGTTAAGTTCCATATACATTGCTAAGCACTTTTCACATATAATTTACTTCACACAACAAACCACCAAGGTAGGGAGTTACTGTTTTCATTTTGCAGGTGGGGAAACTGAGGATCAGAGAGCTTAGAGAAGACGCCCAAGGTCAAACAACTGGTAAATGGCAGAGCTGGGAATTGTGTTCAATCCTGTATGGCTCTACAACTCGTTTTTTTCATTAAGTTATATCACAGGGAGTTGAACGGGTAAATAGCCGATAAAAGAAGACCTATCTTTCAACTAAACTTGATCAAGAGCTTAAGGACCTATCGTTTGGGTGAAGTGAGCATCCCGTCTTTGGCCATTTCCAAGCAGAGAGAAGGTGGTCATGTATCAAGGCTGTGGCAGTGGGAGTTTTACTTTGAGTGGGAAGTTGATCGAACAGATGCTTGGATTAGATGACCGGTAAGGTCTACCAAGCTCAGTTTCCATCATCTTGCTGAAACTGTGCCAAAGCTTAACAAGTGTATGCCTCTCAAAACTCTCCCTCCCTTTTGAGAGGAGCCGCAACGTGAACCTGTCCTTTCTGCACTCAGGCTGCTCGCTCGCTGCAGCGTTACATGGTGTGCACAGGTGGTGGCTTAATAAAATGTTATTTGATGATGACTTGATGAAAGTCGACTTGGCCTGTTCAGATAGGAGAAGAACAAGTCATGTGTATTTTAGAGAGTGAAAACACGAGCGTAAGGTTCATTAGTTTGGCATGCTGGAGCCGAGAGAGCAAGAGCCGAGAGACGGCACTTAACATCAGCCTCCTCACTTGAAAAACTGTTAACAATCAAGCAGTACCTCATTTTTAAATGCAGTGTTTTAAAAATGAAATATTATTTTACAGATAGGTTTTTGATAAGTAGCCAGAATTTGGGGAAAAAAAAAAGGTCTGTCCTCTGTTTCTTACTTTCTTGGTACATTCTGCCTTGGGAAGGCCAAGAGCCCATTAAAAAAATAAGAAATTAGTTGATTTCTGTCAGCAGTTTTATCAGGCTGCTGGTCCTGTCATCTTTTCTTCTGTACACCTTATTTTCTTTATCCTCACTGTCACTCCACCAGTAACCACTTCTTTTAAAGCCTTGCCAAAAGCAAATTTCTTCCAGATGCTTCTATTGACCTATGCTTCTGCTTGTACCTGTACCTCTCAGTGTCCAGTAGTGGCAGCTGAAGTAGATGAGACGGGATTTTTTTCCACCTGATGGTCCTTTTAAAATGTGTAAAAGCAGTGTCTCAGCCACCTGCATGCTATACCAGGTCTCTGAGCAGTGTAGGAAAAGTCTCGTTGTGGTCTTTTGTGAAGACACTGAGGCATAGGAGGTTATGAACTGTAAATAGTTAGCAGCAGTGTTAGCATCTTTCAGCCTCTTGGCTCTTACAGTCAAATGCTGCATTCCAAACTATTTCCCACCAGTTTCTGACTCTTGGTGTTTAAGTCATACGACATGGCTGATACCTGGGGTTTGAGGTATTTACAATTTGCTGAGCTCCTTGTTGCAAAGGGCCAACCAAGTCCTATCCAAGGCGTGGAAAGAGGCATGGCTGTTAAAGCCTACTAGCATGCAAACACACTTTGAGGAGGGCCTCCCACTGGGGTGAAGGTGCTGTCCCCTGCATGTGTGAGACTACAACCACCCCCCTAGATCCTTACTTTCAGAATTCGGCCCTGTGACTCTTAGGTATGGACCATTCTGGTTTCATCTAGTTGCCCACACTGATTTTGGATTGTTTGTGGGCAGCCAGAGATG
>SJYA01001962.1:21501-63192 GCA_006410615.1 Neotragus moschatus | reverse complement strand
GTGGGCGGATGGCGGCTAGGGCCTCCTAGTTTACCATCTTGGTGATGTCAACTGAAAATGAGCTCTAGGAGTTATGAGGCTCCCTCCCAGAAAGGAAGGGACTGAGGAGGATCATATGACCACTTTTTAGGGGACTTTGTAAAACAGGCACCTTGCAGTGGATAGGCTTGATGTCCATGTACTTTAGAAGGACTTGGGAATAAACCCAACTCCGATCATCTGTTCTTTCCACAAGCACTTCAGTCCCTTCTATGCGCCAGGCCCTGGGCACACAGAAGGCACCCTTTTCAAAGGACATCTAAGCCCAGCAAAGAAGACAAAGACAACACATGGTTCAATGTGACCAATAGCAAAAGAAAGGCCAGGACAGAAACATACTGAAGCAGCGTGTGTCTGCATGTGTCAGGGGTCAGGGCTGGGGACAGCTCCCAGCTGCACCTGTCAGGACAAGGGGGCTTCAGCCTGAAAGACCTGGACAAACAGTGGGATGCAGTATAGGTGAGGATAACAAAACACAGTCCATACAAAGGCACAGAGGTGATGAGAAATCAAGGGGCGTTCAGACAAACACAAGTGTCCTATAAGAGCACCATTTTCCCCAGGAAACAGGCACAGCATGAGGGCATATGACCAATGTTTATGACTACAGAAACCAATATGATGACTTTACTGATGCTGTAGACTTACCCAGAAATAATCATATCACGAAATTTCCTAATCAGTGTAAAATGATTTGAGGGCTCCCACCCAACATACATAAATCAGCAGTTTTACTCTCATACAGTTAGCTGGCCCACAAATATTTAATGCATTCAGTGATTTCTATGCTATTTTGGAATGTGACATTTTCAGAAATTTAGCATGTTTTCTGAAAATGCTAGTTTTCCTTTAAAATGAAATTTACACATGACATCAAGAAATTAGAGAAGGGAGCCATCAGAGCACAGGCTATCTACTTTTCATCCAGTTCCCACAGGTGAAGGACAACATCCATCCTTTAGCATGAAGGAGCAGGCTGACATTCCTGCAGACTCCCCCACATCATAGTTGGTTAACGTTAAGGTCCACAGATGAGTACATCAAGGTCAGTACATTCCCTCATGTGGACACACTGAGAAGAATGAGTTAAGAGGGCCTTGCGTTACTACCGTAGCAAGGGTGATACTGAATGTCTTAACAACCAGCGTGACCAGGGCTCCCGCTTCTGAGGCTGCACTGGCTGTGGGTGGCAGGTTGGCTTCCCTGTGTCCCTCCTGAAGGCACACTGTCCTCTGGGCTTGGAGACAGAACTTCCAGTACAATTAGCCACATGCTGGGAAGTCACCTCTAGTGATACTGGATAAAGGATGTGTATCTTGCTTCTTCAATATATCCAGAAAACAGCTTTATATAATTCCAAGAAAAAAACCATAACCATTCATGGCTTGTAACTGCATCTCTTCTGAAGTTCCCAATGGTATGTTGACCGTAACAAATTTTAAATATGTATTTTTGTTGAGATGTATGCTGAACTATTTTTGGGTGAAATGACAGAGGTTTTGGATGTTTGCAAATACTACAGTGTAAACAAGTGGGGCAAGGCTGATAAAGCAAGACTGGCATAATGAATAGACAATTGTGGAAAACAGCTGATGTAGCGGTTCTGTATGCTATTTTCTCCATACTTTTATGTTCAAAAACCCTCAAAATTAAAAGAAAAAAAAAAAGGAAAACAACATAAATTCTATTTTAAAAGAAAAAAAGACTCCCTGATCACATTATTTTCTGGCAGTTAGTTTCTAACATTAGGGGTGATGGCCGACAACTTATTTCTTCTTACTGAACTGGGCAAGTCGAGTGCTCTCAAATAAATCCCTCTAGAAATTTCTAAAACAACTCCTTAAAGAAGTAAACATAATCAGGAAACAACCAAGCAACAACCGGGACAAACTTGGACTGTTTTCAATTGATTAATAAAATTACTTTATAACTAGTACAAAAAATTATTTAAAATTTACAGGTGTTTTAAAGACTAACTTTCCCCTCTGAAAAAAAAGCAAAAAAGGACAAATGTGACAGAAAATAAAGTACCATCTACTGTGTCACAGTATGAAATGCAAATCATTTAGATGACTAATTTTAGCATTTTCATTTTGAATAATATTGATCTGCTAGGAATCAACGTTCTTAAGATTTCAAGAACTCTTATTATATTTCAATAAAACCATTACAGTATCCCAATTTGTAATGTTTTCATTTTCACTTAGATGCTGGACTGTGAAAAAATAAATTAAAATCTCAAGTCTAAATGGAGCACAGAATCTTCTTCTAGGAAGACTGAGAAAATGCTTTTCTAGAAATGTAAATAAAGGACATCCTGCAAACTTAACAAATTGTGGGAAATGTACACATTTAATAACATTCACTATTAGATATATTTGGTCTTTATTTCTGGTTCCGGACAAAAAGCTCCTAAAAGACTAAGAATTTCCTGAGTTTTAGGGGTCCCTTTTGAGCACAGTTTATGCCAATGAAATGACTTCAGGGTCACCCTAGAGAGGTTCAGGGTGCAGCTGGTCACAAGAAAGATCTAAGGAAGTTTTGGCTCCATCCACCGACCTCAGAGAAGGGGGTGCTAGAGATTAAGATCTAGAAAAAATCTTAACCAACAAGATTTGAGGAGCCTCTTGTTTGATGAACAGGAAAACAGCCATGAGCCAGGAGGGTGGGGCACCCCAAACTCCATGGGGACAGAGGCTCTTGTGCTCAGGACCCTTCCAGGCCTGGCCCTATGTGCCTCCTCATCTGCTGTTCATGTGTAGCTTTTAATCTCATGGCCTTCCCCGGTGGGCTTAGCAGTAAAGAATCCGCCTGAAATGCAGGAGCCACGGGTTTGATCTCTGGGTTGGGAAGATCCCCTGGAGGAGGGCATGGCAACCCATTCCAGTACTCTTGCCTGAAGAATCCCATGGACAGAGGAGCCTGGTGGGCTACAGTCCACAGGGTCACAAAGAGTCAGACACAAGTGAAGCGACTTAGCACACTCCATAATCTCATAAGGAAACTTTCAGTTCTGTGAGCTGCTCTAGAAATTAATTAAACCCAAGGAGTGGGTCATAGGAACCTCAGGTTTAGGGCTGGCTGGTGGAGAGCACAAGTGACACCCTGGACCTGTGACTGGTGCCTAGAATGTGTTGGTTTGGGTGGTGGTGGGTGTTGACGCAGGCTTTAACTTGTGCGATCTGATGCCATTTCCAGGTAGACAATGTCAGAACAGAACCCATCTGGTGTCAGAAGAATCAGAGGATTGGCTGGTGGTAGAAAACACTCCAGGGGCCAAATACCACATCTTCTCTCTTCTTCATTTTTTCCTAAAGGCCTTTATTACGAACCACCATGGTTTGGTTCTCCAGCAAATTTTATTGGCCAAGGGATGTGGAATTATATGCAATACCTGGGGTTTAAATTAACAGGCTCACTTTTAAACCAACATTTACCTTATTTTTTAAAAAATTTTGCTTTTGCATAAACTGATGTAGTCAAACAGACATGCTCCTACCCCATGCAAAAAGCTGTTCAAAAATGAGCAGCTTGCAAACCCACTGTTAACAAGACACTGAATGAAACATTCTTCCAGTGAGGTCCAAGAAGCAGATCAGTCTGAGAACTTGCTTCATATTTTGAGTTTTCAAAATCAAATATTCAAGATACAAAGAAGCAAAATTAAAATATCTAAACAGTTACATCCTGATATTTTTATCCAAGTTACTTCCAGAGTGTGTAGTGCTGCTGTGCTCTGTTGATTAAAACAAAACAACAAAAGCAGTAGGCAGCTTCTAACTTAAAGGTCATCACATTTACCAGTTTGAGCTAAAAGTCACAGTGGAAGAACACATGGAAGGTGAAGAACGCTATTTAAACCTTTCAGTTTTAAATAGCACTGTATTTTAGCTTTAAAGAAAAGCTCTATTATAAATTTTTGCATAAACATTTAAAAATATTAGAACAAGTTTTTGTAATACAATATACATTAACTCATGTGAATTAAAAACATGTCAACTTGATAATTGTTGTAAGGCATTTAAGTATTTAGCAAAAGTGTACAGAAATTTCTTAGAGGTGTCCCTTTAATATTAACTTTAGTGGGTGTCCTTAAAATGAACGCAAAACAATAAAACACTAAAAAGGAGGCAGTGATGCTGTAATACTTAATCCCAGAAAAAGCACAGTAGCAAAAATGTGTTTTCTAACAGGAAGACCAGATGATCAGCACACTGGGACCAGGTAAACAGCCCTGGTTCAGCTATTGCACTGACCAATGCTGAGAGCTGCATCTGTTGCCTAGGAAGTTTGGTGAAAGGTACCAGCATCCTTAGTGCCTGAAACACATCGGGTGCTTGGCTCTCCTTTCTGAACTGAGCTGATGAAGAGGCTTTAAAATCAGAGTGCTAGACAGTTCGTGAGAAAATTTCATTTACCGTTTTATTTCAGCATGTGAGAAAATTCTGATCTAGTATTTCCAGTGTGGCTCATGTAACACCATGTGGACTGTGGTAAATGGAATTAACTAAGTATTGCATCAGCCATCAATGCCAGAATCTCTGAATATCAGGTCACAAACATAACCAACTGTGCAATGTAACTGACATAATGATCAAAGCACACCTCACAATGAACAGATTTTAGTTCAGACGATTAAAAAAAAATAAAGCATTAGACTGCATTTAGTGCAGTGCTCTATCATACCATATGTCAGATACCATGCTGTGGAGACGCACTGGACAAGCGTATGTACAGTACACAGCCAGGATCCAAACAGGGGTGAAAGGGCGGACATGGGACAGAACACTTGTACATACGTGTATACATTTAATGGTCTCGTCCATTGAACTGGATTTATTATACAGTTTGCTGTGCCACATCTACTCACTTGCATAATATACCAAATTATTATTATTTTTTGCACAAAGATCTACTTCCATATAAAGTAGAAAAAGATGGTTAAAAAAACAAAAACAAAACCTTCTTCTTCAAGCTTCAATAACTGTGTCCCAAATACCACTGTATGAATACCTAAAAAATATTAAGAACGATTTAGAAATATGCATAATTATAAATGTCCAAACATAGCTTAAAGTCACAAAGGGAACCAGTGAACACTTCCAACTTTTATTTAAGCTTACTTATGCCTATTAGATGTTGACTATACATAAAAAAGAGGAAGCTTTAGAAAGTTAAAATCTCAATTTGCAAATTTTATAAAGAAGCCTTAGCTAGAGGCACATTTGATTAGACTTCAGCTAACCCAAGAAAGACTCGTCACTGACATGAAGGCAGGAGAGTCTCTAACCCAATCATTCCCATCAACTTTCCTTTCTTTCTGAGCAAGAGCATAAGGATTTCCTACAAATTATTTCAAGCCGAATATCTAATTTTTTTTTAATTGGGAAGATTTACGCTAGCATTTTGTTCCATATTTCCCCCATTTGTTCTATGTCCTTTTTCCTTCTTTTTCGGTCTTCTTTCAGATTATTTAAATTATGTATTTATTCCGTTTTAATTCCAATGTTGATTGAAATTTGCCAAAACTCTTTGCTGTGTTGTTTCAGTGGTGGCTTTAGGTTTTTCCTTAAGATTTAATTTTTTTTAGTGCAGTTTTAGGTTCCCAGTAAAACTGAGGAGGAAACAACTATATACAGTTCCCAAACACCCCCGACCCTCACACATATATAGCCTCCTCCATTACCAACATCCCGCGCGCTGGTACCTTGTTACAGCTGGTGAACCTACCCTGACACATAATAATCACCCCAAACCCACAGTTAAACCCTGGTTCACGCTTGTAGATTCTATGGGTTTGGTCAAATATACGCAGACATATAGTCATCCCTCTCATCCCCAATCTTTTCACTGTCTCCATAGTTGTGCCTTTTTCAGAATGTCACATAGTTGCAATCAGGTAGCATGTAGCCTGGCTGGCTTCTTATACTTAGCTATATGCGTTGAAGGTTCTTCTTTCATTTAGTTATATGCACTGAACTTATATGCTAAGTCTTTTCATGGCTTGACAGCTCATTCCTTTTCAGTGCTGAATGATATTCCATGGTCTGGATGGACCATAGGTAACCCATTTGCCTTCTGAAGTACATCCTGTTTGTTTGCAAGTTTTGGCAATTATGAACAGTGCTGCTATAAACATCCATGTGTGGGTATTTGTGTGGACATGAGTTTTCAGCTACTTTGTGTAAACACCAAGCAAATGAGACTGCTGGATTATATAGTAAGAGTACGGTTAGTTCTGGACTGTGAATAAGGCTGAGCACTGAAGAACTGATGCTTTTGAACTGTGGTGTTGGAGAAGACTCAGACCAGTCCATTCTGAAGGAGATCGGCCCTGGGATTTCTTGGGAAGGAATGATGCTAAAGCTGAAGCTCCAGTACTCTGGCCACCTCATGCGAAGAGTTGACTCATTGGAAAAGACTCTGATGCTGGGAGGGATTGGGGGCAGGAGGAGAAGGGGACGACAGAGGATGAGATGGCTGGATGGTATCACTGACTCGATGGTATCACTGGCTGGATGGCGTGAGTCTGAGTGAACTCCGGGAGTTGGTGATGGACAGGGAGGCCTGGCGTGCTGCGATTCATGGGGTCGCAAAGAGTCAGACACAACTGAGCGACGGAACTGAACTGAACTGATGCTTAGTTTTATAAGAAAATGTCAAGCTGTCTTCCAAAATAGCTGCACCATTTTGTACTCTTACCAGCAGTGAACGAGAATTTCTATTGCTCTGCATCCTCACCAGCATTTGCTGTTGTCACCGTCTTAGGTTTTGGCCATTCTAACCGGCTTGAAGTGACAGCTCATTTATGAAGTATCTTTTCCTGTACTTACTGCCATCTGGATACCTTCCTTGGCAAGGTCTCTGGTCCATTTTTAAATTGGGTTTGTTTTCTTTCTTATTGTTGAGTTTTAAGAATTCTTTGTATATTTACAGTAACAGTTATCAGATATGTCTTTTGTAAATATTTTCTCCTGGTGTGTAGCTTGTCTACTAATTCTGTTGACACCGTCTTCTGTAGAGAGGAAGTTTTTCCTTTTCATGCAGTTCAGCTTACCAATTATTTCTTTCATGGACTGTATCTTTAGTGTTGTATCTAAAAAATCATCAAAATACTCAAGGACAGCTACATTTTCTCTCGTTTTATGTGCTATGAGTTTTATGGTTTTTCATTTTACTTTAGATCTATGACTCATTTTGAGCTAGTTTTTGTAAAGGGTATAAGGTCTGATGCCTAGATTCATTTTTTGCATAAGCGTGGCCAGTTGTTTCAGGACGATTTGTTGAAAAGACTATTTCTGCTTCACTGTATTGTCTTTGCTCCTTTGTCAAACGTCAGTGTATGGGTCTATTTCTGGGTTCTCTGTTCTGCCCCATTGATCTCTTATTTCACTAATACCAAACTGTCCTGACTGCAACAGCTCTACAGTGCTTTGAAGTTGGGTAGTGACAGTCCTTCAGTTTTGTTCTCGCTCAGTACTGTGTTGGCTATTAGGGGTCTTTTGTCTTTTCTCCACATGAACTTTAGAATCAGTTTGGTTTTCCTCATATAGATGTCGTTAAGAGCTCTGCCTGAGTATTTCCTTTGGGGGGAGACTAACATAAATGGTATTGTGTTTTTCAATTCGGGCTGCCCTTGTTCACTGCTGGCATACAGAAAAGTGATGGACTTTTGTATATTAAGCTCGTATCTTGCAACTGTGGTATTAATATATAATCACTTATATGGGAGTTTGTGGATTCTTTTGGATTTTCTACATAATCATGTCAACTGCCAACCAAGTTAGTTAACTTCTTCCTTCCCAATATGTATACCTTTTATTTCCTTTTCTTACTGCATCAGTTAGGACTTCTGGTTTGATGTTGAAAAGGAGTGCTGAGAGGGCACAATCTTGCCTTGTACTTGATATTCATAAGTAAGCTTCAATTTTCTCACCATTAGGTCTAATTTTAGCAGTAGGTTTTGGTAGACTTTACTAAGTTGAGGTGATTCCCCACTATTCCTAGTTTACTGAGAGTTCTCATTGCAAAAGGATATTGGAACTTGTCAACTGATTTTTCTATATCTCTTGATGAAATCATGTGATTTTTGTTCCCTGTTGATGTGATGATTACATTAATTGATTTTGGAATGTTGAAACAGTCTTGTATATCTGGGATAAATCCCACTTGGAAGTATGTAATTCTTTTAAACACTGCTGTATTCAATCTACTCTTTTGTTGAGAATTTCTGAATCTATGCTTATAGGAGATACTAGTTTGTAGTTTTCTTTTAATGTCTCTGTCTGGCTTTGGGATTGAGATAACACTGGCCTCATAGAATGCGTTAGGAAGTGTTCTGTCTGCTTTTGTTCTGTGAACGAGACTGCAGAGACCTGGTATAATCTCTTCTTTAAATGTTTGGAAGAATTCACCAGTGGAGCCACCTGGGTCTGGTACGTTCTGTTTTGGAAGGTTACTAGTTATTGGTTCAAGTTCTTTAAAATAGATATAGGCCTTATTCACATTATCTTTTTCTTCTTGTGTGAGTTTTGGCAAACTCTATCTTTGACAGAATTGGTTTATTTCACCTACATTATCAAACTTGTGGGCACAGAGTCGTTCATAGTGTTCCTTTATTATCGTTTAAATGTCCATAGAATCTGCAGTGATGTCCTTGCTTTCATTTCTGTTATTAGTAGTTTATGTTGGGTTTTTTTTTTTGCCTGGCTAGAGTCATTGACTTTATTGTATTTTTTCAAGGAACCAACTTTGGTTTCACTAATTTTTTTTCTATTGATTTCCTGATCTAATTTTTATTATTTCTTTTCTTCTTTCTACTTTGAATTTCATTGTTCTTCTTCTAGTTTTTTATGGAGGACACATATGATTATATTTAGATCTTTCTTCTTTTCTAATACATGCCTGCAATGCTACAAATTTTATTCTAAGTACTATTTGTGTTGAATCTCCCCCAAATTTTGATAAGTTGTGTTTTTTTCAGTTAGTTCAAAATACTATTAAATTTCTCTTGAGACTTCTTCTTTGACCCACTTATTATTTAGAAGTATGCTGCTTAATACTCACATTTCTGGATTTCCCAGTTATCTTCCAACTACAGATTTCTAGTTTTATTCCACTGTGCTCTGAGAGAAGACATGGAACGACTTCTGTTCTTTTAAACGTCTTTAGGTGTGTTTTAAGGCCTAGAAGTGGTCTGTTTTGATGAGTGTTCCATGTGAGTGTGAGAAGAATGTGTATTCCACTGCTGAGAATAAACTTTTAGTTATGCAATCACCTCTCCTTTTCATAATGCAGCTTCAAAAAGCAATGACAGCCTCCCCGGTTAATCCTGTGTGGGGCTCTGGGTGGGAAACAGGACAGGTCTGAGGGTAACAGGACTGCTGCAATGTGGGCACCTACCTGCGCGCCTGAGCTGCCTCAGCAGCCACACTCCTGCGCGCTCGGGGCCTGTGCACGGCGCGGGGACCGCAGCTGTCTCAAGGCCGCATCTCCGTACTGGATACCTGAGCCCATTCTCTCTGGGTCCAGCT
This sequence comes from Neotragus moschatus, assembly GCA_006410615.1. Lineage (NCBI taxonomy): Eukaryota > Metazoa > Chordata > Mammalia > Artiodactyla > Bovidae > Neotragus > Neotragus moschatus. The sequence continues at coordinate 53,620 of SJYA01001962.1, read as the reverse complement.
CACCTGAGGATCGAGTAAGAAAAAGTTTTTTATGTTTCTGTGAACCCCAAAATATATTAAGTGAAAAAAGCAAAGTGCAGAACATTGTATATATAAAACATTATTTTGAATAAAGAGGAAAAATACACACATATTTGTTTGCATGGGCATAAAAATATCTTTGGATGGGTACATAAAAAACTGGTAATAGTGGCTGACTTCAAGAAAGAGCTCTAGATGCTAGGGGATAAGAGATGGGGGAAATAGAGGGTGCATTTCACTGTATCCTCTTTACTTGAATCTGGAATTATGTGAATATATTATGTATACAAAAAGCATTGAAATGAAACCACAAAGATACCATTCTTCACTATGAGACTGGTAAAGACCCAAACATGATAATATACCCTGTGGACATGGCTTTAGTGAAATAAAACACCTTCATTCACACTAGTGGGATGATAAACTGCCTCAAGCCTGAAAGGAGGAATCTGACAGCCTCTACATAAATTCCAAATGCCTATGTTCTTTGACCCAACAACTCCATTTCTGAGAATTTATCTTACATATACACTCGCACACATGTGAAAATGATATACAAAAGGTTATTTACTGCAACACTGTTTGTAACATCTGGCAACAACTCAAATGTCCAAAGCAGACTGGTTAGATAAATTATGGCAATATCCAAAATTGAACATTACGCACACACACTATGCATGTATGTATACACTAGCACAATGTGTGTGTCGAGGTCTCTAACATGGATTTGTAATGATTGGTAGGTACAGTAAGTGCAGCATGTATAATATGCTAACCTTTCTGTATAAAGTGAGAGAAAATAAAGGTTTTTGAACCATATGAATATGGTTCTGTATAAAGTGAGAGAAAATAAAGGTTTTTGAACCATATGAATATACTCCTGTTTAGAAGATTACAATGAAAAAGTACTGCTGAAGAATTCTAACACATCTGTATATTTTTTTCACTTGATGTAATGCTGATTTTGATGATTTTAGGAGAAAAAGATCATGAAAGCTTTATGTGTGTTAACTTATATGCACTGTCTTCCTGGGTACCAAAGGGGGAAGGTAATCTAAATAAGCTGAGCCTGATTGTTCTCAACACAATGCCAATTTTAATGATACCTACTTATGCTACAGACTCTTTAAAAAAAAATAACATCAAGATTGGGAACTCATGGACACCTGAGATGGAAAAAAAAATAACAGTACTGTACCAAGTTGAGTAACTATTTTGTTGCCGTTTTCAGACCAAAAGCCCACAGAGGGATGGAGCACCCCTCCTTCTGCTGAGACCAGAGGTCTGGGCCCCAACACTCTCCCACCACCTTCCCTGCCCCACCCTCTCTGTCAGTTCCCCTCTCACCTTCTCTCCTTTACCTTCCTCTCTCTTCTCCCTCAGCATTTACAGGTGCTAAGACTTCTTCCATTCCCGAAACCTCTCATGTTAAATTAGCCCTCTGCCTCCTCCTCCAGGGAGACACCCGGGCTCTGCTTCCTCATCTCCTCTGTGCTCAGTTGCTCCATCTCCTCCCTGCGTCATTCTGCTGGTGAAGAGGACTAGTGACTTCCTCTTGCCCACCCCACCGGATACTTTCCAGCTCCAGTCTTAGCTTACAAGACTTTTCTCCCATGCATTTGATATGAACAGCCTTTTGGCTGAATGTGGGCAGCAGTGACACTCGTGTTCCTGGGTGTCTTCCTGTACTCTGACCTTTCCCCTCCTCCTCTCATCCTTCGGTCTCAAGGCTTTGCTCTGGGCCACTGCTCTTCCCACTCTTCACCGCTCTCTGGGGGAATCACATTCCTTCCCCAGCTGCACCTACTCCTGTAGACCGATGGCTCCCAAGTGGGCACCACCAGCTGGGTTCTTCCCACGGGTTCCTGGATGGCGCCCTGTGCCTGTCCCAGTGATGCCACCCAGGGAACATTTCAAAACACAGCCATCCTGATTCCCGTGAACTGGCTTCTCCTCTGGTTCTGCCATCTCATCACTGAGCTACCCAGCTGTGACATGCAGTTACCTCTGGTTCTCTTCTGATCCCTGCTCTTCCAATACCCCACAAAGTCAAAAGGCCCTGCCCTGCTATTCAGCATCTGGGTCAGGATGCCACTGCCAACATGTTTCTTAGATTCATCTGTGTCTTTTCATCTCTGCTTCCACATCCTTGTTACAGCTTTAATCAGGCATCTTTTCTTGAATTACTCAAACATGCCTCGGTTGGTATCCTGGCCATCAGCCCTGAGCTCCCTTCGGTCCGCCTCTGATGTGACCGCCTACACACATGATGTGTCTCTAGCCACACCTGACCATACCACTCTCTGCCTCCCACCCTCGAATGGCTTCTCAGCCCTACACCAGTGGTCCTCTATCTTGGACGAACATGAGAAGCACATGGGACAGCTTTTTAAAATGATGATGCTGAGGCCTTAACTCAGCATCTCCAGAGGTGGGGCCTAGAATTCAAATTTGTACATATCCCAGGCGATACGTACAGCCAAGGTGGAGACTCAGTCACCCATGGAGCAAAGTTCGAGCCTGGGTGAAGATCACTGGCCTGGCTGCTGCCTCTCCTCAGCCTTCTCTCCTGCCATTCCCCACTGTGATCTTTCTCTTCTAGCAACTGCAACTTTTCCCCCGGTCTCCACTCATGCTGCCCCTCTGATGGCCTACCCTCTTTCCCAGCCCCATGCCCAGTTCCTTCTCTTCACACTTTGAAAGCCTGAGCTCAGTCACCGTCTCTTCCCAGAAGCTCTTCCTGATATCACCTCCTAAACAAGCAGGCTCTCCTTTGTGAGGCCTCAAGATCTGGTGCACTTCCCAGTTATTGTAGTGACCACACTGTGTTATAATTATCTTTTGACTGTTTGCCATGAGGGACAGTTTCTTGAAGGCAAGGGTTGGGATTAATTTATTTTTGTATCCCAGCACCTGACAAAGAATAGGCATTCAGTTAAATGAATCAATTAAAAATGTAATGCCCACATGTGATTTTGGTGATATTTAAATAAAAATTAACTCTAATAAATGACAACTATATATTATTTTGTCAGCTGCCTACAGTAGGGTTGTTTTAAACTTATTTTTACTGAAGCAACTAGTAGAACAATAATGAGAGAGGTTGCCACTGCGACATGCTCAGTTAGCTTCAGAAACAAATTCTCCACGATGCCCGATCTGTAACCAGCAGCATTAAGCGAGGTGCCCATAACTCATTTCCCGTCACACAGTTGCTTCCCCTCCACCACATAGCTGAAGAAGTCCCTGTGAAGGAGGCCTGGGCTTCCACCTCCAGTGTAGACAAGACTTCAAACCCCTAAGAGGCCACTGCAGGTCGGCAGGTAGAGAGAGGAAACTCCATGACCAAATCACTCCTGGAAATACTGAAAAGTGACACCACTGAGCTAGAGAGGAAAATGTGCTCAAAGAAAGTTTATTAATGGGAAGTTCTTACCTGATTCAATTTTGTTAAGTATTTTTCTTGCACACTGTACAAAGGCCTCTTCCACATTCTCCCCTGTTAGTGCACTTGTTTCCAGAAACATCAGCTCTAAAATCAACATCAAACAAAACATGAAGCCATATTTAGAAGATAATCACAATTATTCAACTCATAACCACCTGCTTAATGTATTATTCTCTTAGAATAGCAGACAAAATAGAATTTTGTCCTTATAATCAGGTATTTCTGCAAATATAAAATCAATAAATGTCAATACATACATATTTTTAAAGTCTTAACAGAATTTCAGCTTTTTTCCTGAAAAGCAGCAGTGTGTGCTAGCACTCACATGTGGTGAAGAAGAAACTAAGCAAGCAGGATGCTGGCAGGGAAGCAGGCTGGCTGAGGCACCTAGCTGCTGGCATAAGACTCAGCAGTAACTCCCTTTCCAACAGACTTCAGGTCGCCACAGACACAGCCTGCAAGTGCTGGTGTCAGGGGCCACGTGGCGTGTGGTCCCTGATGGTGGGAGATCTTATATGAGCGAGCCCTCTGCTTTCCACCGGGCGGTCACTCACCCAGGCGAAGGTCTCTCTCCTTGCTTTTGTGAGCAAACCACAACCTCTCCAGACACTTGTTTCCTTATTAGTAAAAATGAAGTGCATGGAAATGATAGAGAAATTCCTTTTGAGCATTAACATTCTAAGCTTACATATTTCTAAACAGCTTCTTTACAAACTCATAAGTTATGAGTTTTTATTGCAGGCTTATTTTCTTAGCAGAAAACCTGTTTGTGAGAGTATAAGCTGGCAGTCCTAGAGAACCATTGAAAGTTGCTATTAGCATATTTTATTTCCTGACTGGTTCTAAAAATTAAAATTATTTTAAAATGTCTGAATTCTCATCACTTTGCTGTCTATAGGGAATCATTCATTTTATGCGTCATCCTTATGTATTCTACATAAAAATTCAGCAAGTTTCAAAAGCATCTTCAGCCAAATGACTTAAATTTAATGTAAGCAAAATAAAGCCAGTAAGTCCAGTATCTCATCTACTGCTTCACTTTCTATTTAGATCTAATATTTCACCAACTTAGCTTCAAATTACACTTTAAAAATGATAACATCATCTGATTAGGGCCTTTAAAAATTGTTATAATCTTCACTTCAAACCAAGAGCTGTGATATTAAAGATCCTAAACTGAAACACCATCACAGAATGCAAAGAGATTAGCTTTTATCATCATAGCAACCTCTGCAGACACAATGCAACAGGGTGAAAATATGCTAAATGTCTAAATGTCTAATAAAAGCAACAGGAGGTTCCACACTCCCTAAATACAGCTTCATCTTAAACCTCCAGTAGCTGTGACAGGTGAAAGGCCACTTGCCATTTTCCTGAGCAAATCGGGAGGCCTCCAGGAAAGTGACTTCCCGATCGGTGTCCAAGTCCTTCTTGTTCCCGCAGAGGATGATGACAATGTTCTGGCTCGCGAGCATTCGGGCATCTGTTAACCAATTAGTAAGCGCATTGTAGGTTTCTCGGCTGCGTAATATAAGATTGTGAGAACAGTACATGTATTTTATAAAGCTAGCAACTCTTTCCAATCACTCACACCACTCACACCATCTCTACACACACAGGGCAGCACCCATGACCTTCAAAGCACTCAGAGGACCTGGGCGCCCCAAGAGCATTCCACGTGCTAAGACTGTGTTCCACCTTGTTTCCAGGGAGATGCCACAGTGAGTCAGACAGCTTGCCATCTGTTGTTTCCCCAAGAAGGGTGCAATTATGTACTCGGGTCTTGGTTCACACAACATGCAAGCAAAACCTAAGGCTAACTGCTGTCACTCGACAAATCCGTGCAACATGATGGTCCTTTGTTTCACAGGAATTTATCACACTGATTCTCTGTGACACACTCTTATCATCTCCCATTTACACGGGAAACCTGAGGCCCAGAGAGACTGGTTAAGTTGCCCAAAGTCACACACACAGAGCCAGGACTTGACCAGGTCTGTCTGCCTCTAGGACTGTGTTCAGCTCCTATCTATCTAAGGGCAAAATCCTCGTATATTCTAAGGACCGACCAAGGAACTGAATTTTTAATTGAATTTAACTGTGACACCAAGGTGACAGCTACATGCAGGACAGTGCACTCAGATCCTTAAGATGGGCCCAGAGCTTTGTAGGAACCAATTTAACTACCCGACAGCCTCACGAGTATTATGTGGTCATCATGACACAGTGCAACAGACAAGGAAACTAAAGTCTGGAGGGCTCACACTGCTTTGGGACAGGAACCAGGAACCCAGGCCATCGCAGCATAGAGCCCGTGCTCGATGGCGGACAATTGCTAACAATTTACCACTTGCCAAGCTGCAAGCTGTGAACCTTAAGGAAACACAATGACACTGGAGATGCCCTATCTATCTGAAACTTGGGAACATGTCTCACGTGGTAAAGGGGTGAAAGGGGCTGCTCTGAAGACCGGCATGGCTCTCAGGGCAAGGGCGGAGGAGGGCCTTGCTGAGCCCCGCGTCTGCTGCCCGCTGGCGCACCGGCGGCCTGTGGGGAGGCGCGGACCGCAGGAAGCCCGGGTGGGTAGGCTGTCGTTACCTGGTGATGTCGTAGACAAGCAGCGCCCCTGCTGCACCTCGGTAGTAGCTCCTTGTCACGGACCTGGAAGAGTTACAGGCCTTTACTTTCACGGAGCAGAGCCCTTGCTCACGAGCAGCAGCCTCCCATGCAAAACACCCATTTTCTGCCTTGACAACTGCAATATAGTGACAGATACTTCTCTAAAGAGAAATGATGCAAAGATACTTGAAAGCAGACACCAAGGGCTGATGTGTCCAAAACAGTCTCACAGTAGTGATAAGGAGGTGGGGCCACGAGGCCGGGGACGAGTGTGTCCCTCGTGCAGTCGGGGAGGCCCCGCAGAACTGAGGGGGCCTTTGAGAACATGTAGGGGAAAGACAGGAAGGCGGCAGCAAGACTGCAGTGCGCAAGGCCCTCGGTGGCTCCTCTGCTTGCGTGGGGTCCATGTCTTCCAGGGCACGGGCCACCGCACGCCCTGCCCCAGGCCCGGGGGTGCAGCTTGTGCTCCCTCCCTCCTGGGGGCACACCAGTCTGCACTAAGTGCCCACCCAGGTGCAACACGTCCATTCTCACAACCTCCGGGAGTTTTCCTTCAGTGAACACTTGCCTGAATCATGACTCTTTCCCTGTTCATTAGATTTTCTCAGGGGCAGAATAAAATGCGCTCGGCACCTCCTGTCTTGAACAAGCCTGGTGCAGGCAGCAGGATGCTCCTGCTACTGTTCCAAAGGGGATTCTTTTGCACCCAGACTTCTCAGTAGCTGCTTCACCAGTTCCTCCTCCTCCTCCTCCTCCATGACACAGCCCATCTGGGCCACGCAGCTCCACGGACAGTGCCACCTGCCCTCCCCCTCTGCCTTGCCCCCTTGCCTCCTCCCTCTGCTCTACAGCCCACTCCGTGTTGCATCACTGGAGACACTCTGATTTCACTCTCATACTTAATGGAGAGTCTGGCTGAGTGTACAATTTTAGGTTGGAAAAAAATGTTCGTGTTGAGTTTTGAAGTCAAGGTTGTAGCTATCTTCCAGCTTTCAACTGCTGCTGCTGCTGAAAAGCCCGGTGCAATGGGCATAGTGATCCTTGAGATGTGCCTGCTTTTCCCTCTTAATTCTCTGGTATCTCCAGCCCACCCCTGGCATTCTGAGATTGCACATGGCAGACCCTGGCCTCATCTGTGTTTGGTGTAAGATGGAATTTTGTAGACGCATTTCCTTTAGGGGAAAATCTTCAGCTGTTGCTTTTACTGTTTGCTCTCCTCTTCTGTCTTCAGGAAGGCATCACGGCCGGTCCTGGCCTTCCCGGACTAACTGGATGATTCTCTATGTTGTCTCTTCTCTTTCTCACCTCGAGTTTATTGTTTAACTTTCTGGAAGAGTATTACTCTATTTAATACATTATTTAAATTTCTCTTTTTAAATTTAAATTGTTTTTATTTCCTTGATGCAACCTTTACTCTTACTTGTGAGGATATAGTAGTTTTTAGTTTTTGTCTATTCCCTGAGAGTTCTTACTTATTTTGGGCTCTTTCATTTTAGAAGCTTGCTTCACGTGTCTGGCCATCCACAGATCATTTATATTGATCATTTATATTCAAGAGCAAGGAATGCTGCTGCTGCTGCTAAGTCGCTTCAGTCGTGTCCGACTCTGTGTGACCCCATAGACAGCAGCCCACCAGGCTCCCCGTCCCTGGGATTCTCCAGGCAAGAACACTGGAGTGGGTTGCCATTTCCTTCTCCAATGCATGAAAGTGAGAAGTGAAAGTGAAGTTGCTGTCGTGTTCGACTCTTAGGGACCTCATGGACTGCAGCCTACCAGGTTCCTCCGTCCATGGGATTTTCGAGNTTCCTGACTGGTTCTAAAAATTAAAATTATTTTAAAATGTCTGAATTCTCATCACTTTGCTGTCTATAGGGAATCATTCATTTTATGCGTCATCCTTATGTATTCTACATAAAAATTCAGCAAGTTTCAAAAGCATCTTCAGCCAAATGACTTAAATTTAATGTAAGCAAAATAAAGCCAGTAAGTCCAGTATCTCATCTACTGCTTCACTTTCTATTTAGATCTAATATTTCACCAACTTAGCTTCAAATTACACTTTAAAAATGATAACATCATCTGATTAGGGCCTTTAAAAATTGTTATAATCTTCACTTCAAACCAAGAGCTGTGATATTAAAGATCCTAAACTGAAACACCATCACAGAATGCAAAGAGATTAGCTTTTATCATCATAGCAACCTCTGCAGACACAATGCAACAGGGTGAAAATATGCTAAATGTCTAAATGTCTAATAAAAGCAACAGGAGGTTCCACACTCCCTAAATACAGCTTCATCTTAAACCTCCAGTAGCTGTGACAGGTGAAAGGCCACTTGCCATTTTCCTGAGCAAATCGGGAGGCCTCCAGGAAAGTGACTTCCCGATCGGTGTCCAAGTCCTTCTTGTTCCCGCAGAGGATGATGACAATGTTCTGGCTCGCGAGCATTCGGGCATCTGTTAACCAATTAGTAAGCGCATTGTAGGTTTCTCGGCTGCGTAATATAAGATTGTGAGAACAGTACATGTATTTTATAAAGCTAGCAACTCTTTCCAATCACTCACACCACTCACACCATCTCTACACACACAGGGCAGCACCCATGACCTTCAAAGCACTCAGAGGACCTGGGCGCCCCAAGAGCATTCCACGTGCTAAGACTGTGTTCCACCTTGTTTCCAGGGAGATGCCACAGTGAGTCAGACAGCTTGCCATCTGTTGTTTCCCCAAGAAGGGTGCAATTATGTACTCGGGTCTTGGTTCACACAACATGCAAGCAAAACCTAAGGCTAACTGCTGTCACTCGACAAATCCGTGCAACATGATGGTCCTTTGTTTCACAGGAATTTATCACACTGATTCTCTGTGACACACTCTTATCATCTCCCATTTACACGGGAAACCTGAGGCCCAGAGAGACTGGTTAAGTTGCCCAAAGTCACACACACAGAGCCAGGACTTGACCAGGTCTGTCTGCCTCTAGGACTGTGTTCAGCTCCTATCTATCTAAGGGCAAAATCCTCGTATATTCTAAGGACCGACCAAGGAACTGAATTTTTAATTGAATTTAACTGTGACACCAAGGTGACAGCTACATGCAGGACAGTGCACTCAGATCCTTAAGATGGGCCCAGAGCTTTGTAGGAACCAATTTAACTACCCGACAGCCTCACGAGTATTATGTGGTCATCATGACACAGTGCAACAGACAAGGAAACTAAAGTCTGGAGGGCTCACACTGCTTTGGGACAGGAACCAGGAACCCAGGCCATCGCAGCATAGAGCCCGTGCTCGATGGCGGACAATTGCTAACAATTTACCACTTGCCAAGCTGCAAGCTGTGAACCTTAAGGAAACACAATGACACTGGAGATGCCCTATCTATCTGAAACTTGGGAACATGTCTCACGTGGTAAAGGGGTGAAAGGGGCTGCTCTGAAGACCGGCATGGCTCTCAGGGCAAGGGCGGAGGAGGGCCTTGCTGAGCCCCGCGTCTGCTGCCCGCTGGCGCACCGGCGGCCTGTGGGGAGGCGCGGACCGCAGGAAGCCCGGGTGGGTAGGCTGTCGTTACCTGGTGATGTCGTAGACAAGCAGCGCCCCTGCTGCACCTCGGTAGTAGCTCCTTGTCACGGACCTGGAAGAGTTACAGGCCTTTACTTTCACGGAGCAGAGCCCTTGCTCACGAGCAGCAGCCTCCCATGCAAAACACCCATTTTCTGCCTTGACAACTGCAATATAGTGACAGATACTTCTCTAAAGAGAAATGATGCAAAGACACTTGAAAGCAGACACCAAGGGCTGATGTGTCCAAAACAGTCTCACAGTAGTGATAAGGAGGTGGGGCCACGAGGCCGGGGACGAGTGTGTCCCTCGTGCAGTCGGGGAGGCCCCGCAGAACTGAGGGGGCCTTTGAGAACATGTAGGGGAAAGACAGGAAGGCGGCAGCAAGACTGCAGTGCGCAAGGCCCTCGGTGGCTCCTCTGCTTGCGTGGGGTCCATGTCTTCCAGGGCACGGGCCACCGCACGCCCTGCCCCAGGCCCAGGGGTGCAGCTCGTGCTCCCTCCCTCCTGGGGGCACACCAGTCTGCACTGAGTGCCCACCCAGGTGCAACACGTCCATTCTCACAACCTCCGGGAGTTTTCCTTCAGTGAACACTTGCCTGAATCATGACTCTTTCCCTGTTCATTAGATTTTCTCAGGGGCAGAATAAAATGCGCTCGGCACCTCCTGTCTTGAACAAGCCTGGTGCAGGCAGCAGGATGCTCCTGCTACTGTTCCAAAGGGGATTCTTTTGCACCCAGACTTCTCAGTAGCTGCTTCACCAGTTCCTCCTCCTCCTCCTCCTCCATGACACAGCCCATCTGGGCCACGCAGCTCCACGGACAGTGCCACCTGCCCTCCCCCTCTGCCTTGCCCCCTTGCCTCCTCCCTCTGCTCTACAGCCCACTCCGTGTTGCATCACTGGAGACACTCTGATTTCACTCTCATACTTAATGGAGAGTCTGGCTGAGTGTACAATTTTAGGTTGGAAAAAAATGTTCGTGTTGAGTTTTGAAGTCAAGGTTGTAGCTATCTTCCAGCTTTCAACTGCTGCTGCTGCTGAAAAGCCCGGTGCAATGGGCATAGTGATCCTTGAGATGTGCCTGCTTTTCCCTCTTAATTCTCTGGTATCTCCAGCCCACCCCTGGCATTCTGAGATTGCACATGGCAGACCCTGGCCTCATCTGTGTTTGGTGTAAGATGGAATTTTGTAGACGCATTTCCTTTAGGGGAAAATCTTCAGCTGTTGCTTTTACTGTTTGCTCTCCTCTTCTGTCTTCAGGAAGGCATCACGGCCGGTCCTGGCCTTCCCGGACTAACTGGATGATTCTCTATGTTGTCTCTTCTCTTTCTCACCTCGAGTTTATTGTTTAACTTTCTGGAAGAGTATTACTCTATTTAATACATTATTTAAATTTCTCTTTTTAAATTTAAATTGTTTTTATTTCCTTGATGCAACCTTTACTCTTACTTGTGAGGATATAGTAGTTTTTAGTTTTTGTCTATTCCCTGAGAGTTCTTACTTATTTTGGGCTCTTTCATTTTAGAAGCTTGCTTCACGTGTCTGGCCATCCACAGATCATTTATATTGATCATTTATATTCAAGAGCAAGGAATGCTGCTGCTGCTGCTAAGTCGCTTCAGTCGTGTCCGACTCTGTGTGACCCCATAGACAGCAGCCCACCAGGCTCCCCGTCCCTGGGATTCTCCAGGCAAGAACACTGGAGTGGGTTGCCATTTCCTTCTCCAATGCATGAAAGTGAGAAGTGAAAGTGAAGTTGCTGTCGTGTTCGACTCTTAGGGACCTCATGGACTGCAGCCTACCAGGTTCCTCCGTCCATGGGATTTTCGAGGCAAGAGTACTGGAGTGGGGTGCCATTGCCTTCTCAGAGAGCAAGGAATACCAAAGTGTAAAGGATGCTTTTTATGTGTGGGGTTGGGGGGCTCCACTGTGAGATGGCTGGACAGAGATTGGGCTATTTCACTGGGGAAACCAAAATGTTACTACCTTTAAGCCTTTTCCTTGGGGCTATTTTTCTGTGGAAAAGAATCATTTGCTCTGCCTGAGACATACACGCCTGGCTGTCGGTGACTAAGGAGGATGTGGGGGAAGAGATAAGGGTCAGCAGTTTTCAATCAACTTCCATCTTTCCAGTCCTTGCCTCACTTACCCCGCCCTCTGATGGGTGCCTACTTGTAGTTTTTTCAGGAATCTCCACACTGTTCTCCTTAGTGTCTGCACCAACTTACATTCCCGCCAGCAGCGTAGGAGGGCTCCTTCCTTTCCACACCTTCTTCAGCATTTGCTGTTTGCCGATTTTTTGTGATGGCCATTCTGACAAGTGTGAGGTGATATCTCATCGTAGTTTTGATTTGCATTTCTCTAATAATTAGCAATGTGGAACATTTTTTCATGTGCCTATTGGTCATCTGTATGTCTTCTTTGGAGAAATGCCTATTTAGGTTTTCTCCCCATTTTTTTGATCAGGTTTTTTAAATGCTGAACTGTATGAGTCTGTGTATTTGGGAATTTAGTAATCCCTTGTCAGTCGTATCATCTGCAAGTATTTTCTCCCAGTCTGTAGGTTGTCTTTTTCCTTTGTTTATGGTTCACTTTGCTGTGCAAAAGCTTTTCAGTTTAATTAGGTCCCATTTTTAAAGTTTTTGCTTTTATTTCCATTATTTTAGGAGATGGATCCAAAAACAATATTGCTGTGACTTATGTCAGAGAGTGTTCTACCTCTGTTTTCCTGTAGAAGTTTTATAGTATCTGGTCTCACATTTAGGTCTTTAATCCATTCTGAGTTTATTTTTTGTACCGTGTTAGAGAAATGTTCTGATTTTGTTCTTTTACATGTAGCTGTCCCCTTTTCCCAGTACCACTTATTGACGAGACTGTCTTTTCTCTGTTGTACAGTCTCGCCATCTCTGTGGAAGACTGATGGTGTGCATTTGTTCCTAGGTTCTCTGTTCTGTTCTACTGATCCATATGTCTGTTGTGGTGGAATACCATGCTGCTTTGATTACTGTAGCTTTGTATTCTTGCCTGAAGTCTAGTTATGACACTTTTTGAAGCAAACAATTATTAAGCATTTAAAATACTATACCTGACTTTAAGTGAAATGCTTGCACTGGGGTTGAGTTTAACTGAATTTTGAAATTGTGAATATCTTTTGCTTGACTTTGTGTACTGACTCAAAAAAAACACAACCAGAATATTAATCGACTTTTCTGCTTTAGCAGTTACTGTTTGTTGTTTAGTGTTTAAGTTCTGTCTGATTCTTTTGTGACCCCCATGGCTTGTAGCCTGCCAGGCTCCTTTGTCTATGGGATTTTTCCAAGCAAGAACACTGGAGTGGGTTGCCATTTCCTTCTCCAGGGGATCTTCCCTACCCAGGGATGGAACCCACACCTCCTGCAGGTGGATTGTTTACCACTGAGCCCACTTCAGTAGTTATGGAATATCAAACACGGAACTTATCTGCAGTAATCTGGCGGTTATTATTCCAAATGTTGATTATGACTTGAGTGTAACGAAAGTGCTAAGGAGAGAATATTTTGTGGATTGTTTTCAGTTCAGTTCAGTTCGGTCGCTCAGTCATGTCCGACTCTTTGTGACCCCATGAATCACAGCATGCCAGGCCTCCNACAGGGAGGCCTGGTGTGCTGCGATTCATGGGATTCCAAAGAGTCGGACACGACTGAGCAACTGAACTGAACTGAAACTTGAAAATGTGGTTTTAAAATATCTTTTTTGTTGTTTCTAAGAGTATCTTCTTTCCTTTCTTCTGGTTCTCCAGAAGCTACTTGCCTTGTCACTATTCACTTCCTCTAGTGTTTTGAAACTCTAGGGCCTCACTAAAGCAAAAGGGATTTCACAGGTCTCATTTTCTTTCAGCATTCAGCTCAACTGGTGATTTTCTTGAGGATTATCGTATGCTACTAATGTTAAAATATTCATTAACACATTGAATCAGACCTCTCAGTATAAAATTATTCTGAATCTACTAATTAGTCAAGGTGAGACATTTAGCACGTTAAATTACTTTTACTTGGTTTTGTTACCATTAATGACTCAACTTATTATACCTGAATGGTTTTTAAGTCCTTTAAAGAAAAAATCTGCAGTTTTTAAAAAATCTGTGTAAATTTCCAGTGTTTAAGCTCACTCTTCTGGTTTTCCTCTATACATGTTGCATACATTGCAGACATCTTTAAAAAATAAAATTTTTCTAGAGATGTGTGTGTATGTGTGTGTGAAAACAACATTAGAGAAAGCTAATTTTATAGTAGTAAATNTTTTTAAGTCCTTTAAAGAAAAAATCTGCAGTTTTTAAAAAATCTGTGTAAATTTCCAGTGTTTAAGCTCACTCTTCTGGTTTTCCTCTATACATGTTGCATACATTGCAGACATCTTTAAAAAATAAAATTTTTCTAGAGATGTGTGTGTATGTGTGTGTGAAAACAACATTAGAGAAAGCTAATTTTATAGTAGTAAATTGCCAAATAGTGTGTGCCAGAGTCAGTGCCTCACTTTCTCCCCCTCCAATTTGGCTGATTTGATTCTGTTGATGTAGTATTATCCCCCCAAGGAGGGGGAAAGGTTTTATCAGTTCTGCTTCCAGAACAAAGACTGGACTTGAGATTTATACCTGAGTCTGGCTTACATTCCAAGAGGGCTAGAGAAAGAAGGGATAACATACCAAAACCCACTTCTCTTTTGAAAACATCTTGAATTGAAGGAAGAAAGAAAGGACTTTTAAAGGAAGGACATATTTTGATTGAATTCTTTATACTACATTGATTTGTAATCACAAGACAGCTTATCATTCATTTACATTTATCCCTTTTTTTTAAGTGATAAGTAAATATACTGTTCTTATTAAAATAACTATTTGCATTTTGAATTAGTCTTCAAAGTGAGAAAAGATTTCCTTGAGAACATGTGGACTGGCAACATGACCCAGAAATGCATTAGAGTGATTTCATGATGTGTGTGGATCACAGTGTATTCCAGTGACCTCTCTGAGATGTTACCTGTAGTTTTCTTGCCATACTTAGTAATTTTGTCAGCTCATGAGCCTCACTCATCTCTCCTGCAGTCTATCTGAGAACTTACCTATACAAAGAGGATGCTATTGTAACTATTTTCCTCAGGTACCCCAGTGTGGTAAAATAGTATATTTAGACACCGACTTTAATCTTCGGTAAGAATATTTCACAGCAGTGTATACATGTATAAGTGCACTCACCTATTGCAATTGAACAGAATGTCAAGAAACAGTGGACACTTTTACTAGTTAAAATTTCTAGATATTTCTATTTTATTTAATTAAAAATGGTATTTGGGACACACTCAATTAATTTAATGACCTATAGTTTGAAAAATGCTATTCTAAAAGATGTTTACATAAGAAAAATATACTGTAAGTACAATTTTTCACCTCTCTTAATTAATGAAAACTTATATTGTTGCCAATAAAAGCACAGAATAGTCAGTTTTGCCACACTAAGGTGATAAATCTTATCCTCAGCAAAGAAGCTTTCCTTTTCATTTCTGTTATGCTTTGTGGAGAAAGAAATCACCCTATTGACCCAATACTTTCTCCCCAGACTCCAGGTTTGAACTGTTTTCCTATAGATTTGGGGGGAAGTGTCTCTTAGGTCCTTGTATAGTTGGAAAAATATATATTTACCTGACATTTATAGTTTACTTTTTGCTTATGGGCCTTGTGTGAACGTTGTCTGCCATTCAGCCACAAGGCACACAAGAAGAAATAGAAGTCCAGAGAGGAAATATTGTAAAGAAAATATAAACTCTTTATTTTATATTGTGTGTATCAGATTTTCTTGGTTGTAATGAAAAAGATAACACAAATCCATCTCCTGTGTGTTTTTGAAAGGTAAATTGCTGATGATTTGACAATGCTGCAGGAGCTTTTACCCACCAGTCAGACTCAGTTACTGGCTGTTTCATTCAAGTTTTGCTATTTGATGAAATGAAATTGACCTTGGAGATAAGAAGTGCTTTTCACAGTTAGGTCACTGGTTTGGTGAAAAGAACATGAGCCTATCAAGACCATCATATAACTTCTTATCTCATGGCTCATCCAAGGATGTATGCTTAGAGTTTAAGGCAGGGGATCTCTCTCGCTTCTCTCTTTTTTGGTTTTTAACTTTTTCAGCAAAATGAAAAAAAAAAGTATGTTTAAATGTCTAAGAGATGAAAAGCTTAAAACCAAAGATATACTAGGTAAGTTCATCCAACATCATGGCTCCTCTATGATTTAGGATGAAAATCAAAGCAAAAGATTTAGAAATTTATTCTTGACCAGAAGTGAGAAGGGAAAGAAGTGATGACACCTGGAGCCTATAACTATTCAACTCCCCAATAACAACCAGCATCAGCTCTTCCATAGTTATACCTAGAATCAATTTGTCTGAAGATGGTCAATTTTGAGAGTGTGGAAATAAAGATTATAAGAATAATATATAAACTTTACTGAAATATCTTGCAAATTATGAACAGTATTTTATTAGGAACCAGAATATCCAGGAATTTTTCAGGATATTTTTATACAAATGGATTTTCTTTCTTTTTTTTTTTTTTTTTGGACTTTCATGCAAAAATATCACTTATGGTAGATATAATTTATATTGACCTCATTCTACTTGGCTTGAGACAGTGGAATNTTTTTTTTAAAATTTCTTTTTTTTTTAATTGGGAAACAAAGTTTTACAAATTGATTTTTTTTTTTTTTTTTTTTTTTTTTTGGACTTTCATGCAAAAATATCACTTATGGTAGATATAATTTATATTGACCTCATTCTACTTGGCTTGAGACAGTGGAATAATTAACATGCAGTATATGAAATACATACAGTCTTCCTTTTACTATCATGGGAGTTTTCAGAATTTCAGAATTCACCATAAATTGATACATTTTCAAGAAAGGAGCATTCGGTGTTTCAGTTTGATAAGGCTTGTCATAAAATGGAGTATCCTTTCTTATAAATGAGAAAAGAATGTAAACATGAGAAAAGCACAGTAATCTCTTTTGAGTCTTTGCAGATTTATCTTATTGATTTAAACAAGTAACACAAATCCCAGTCACTTTACCTGGGAGCTGTTATCACATACTCTTCATGATGAATATCTTGGCACTCTGTACTGGGATGAGACTCAAACTTGCCATCAGAGAGCTGTTTTAACCTTCAGTTCAGTTCAGTCACTCAGTCGTGTCCAACTCATTGTAACCCCATGAACTGCAGTACACCAGGCCTCCTTGTCCAACACCAACACCCAGAGTTAACTTAAACTCATGTGCATCAAGTCAGTGATGCCGTCCAGCCATCTCATCCTCTGTCGACCCCTTCTCCTTCTGCCCCCAATCCCTCCCACCATCAGGGTCTTTTCCAATGAGTCAACTCTTCACATGAGGTGGCCTAAGTATTGGAGTTTCAGCTCTAGCATCAGTCCTTCCAATGAACACCAAGGGCCGATCTCCTTCAGGATGGGCTGGTTGGATCTACTTGCAGTCCAAGGGACTCTCAAGAGTCTTCTTCAACACCACAGTTCAAAAGCATCAATTCTTCAGCACTCACCTTTCTTTGCTGTCTAACTCTCACATCCATACATGACCACTGGAAAAACCATAGCCTTGACTAGATGGACCTTTGTTGGCAAAGTAATGTCTTTGCTTTTGAATATGCTATCTAGGTTGCTCATAACTTTTCTTCCAAGGAGTAAGCGTCTTTTAATTCCATGGCTGCAGTCACCATCTGCAGTGATTTTGGAGCCCCCAAAATAAAGTCTGACACTGTTTCCACTGTTTCCCCATCTATTTCCCATGAAGTGATGGGACCGGATGCCATGATCTTCGTTTTCTGAATGTTGAGCTTTAAGCCAAACTTTTCACTCTCCTCTTTCACTTTCATCAAGAGGCTCTTTAGTTCCTCTTCATTTTCTGCCATAAGGGTGGTGTCATCTGCATATCTGAGGTTATTGCTATTTCTCCTGGCAATCTTGATTCCAGCTTGTGCTTCTTCCAGCCCAGCGTTTCTCATGATGTACTCTGCAAAGAAGTTAAATAAGCAGGGTGACAATATACAGCCTTGATGTACTCCTTTTCCTATTTGGAACCAGTCTGTTNGTTTTCTGAATGTTGAGCTTTAAGCCAACTTTTTCACTCTCCTCTTTCACTTTCATCAAGAGGCTTTTTAGTTCCTCTTCACTTTCTGCCATAAGGGTGGTGTCATCTGCATATCTGAGGTTATTGATATTTCTCCTGGCAATCTTGATTCCAGCTTGTGCTTCTTCCAGCCCAGCGTTTCTCATGATGTACTCTGCATATAAGTTAAATAAGCAGGGTGACAATATACAGCCTTGATGTACTCCTTTTCCTATTTGGAACCAGTCTGTTGTTCCCTGTCCAGTTCTAACTGTTGCTTCTTGACCTGCATACAGGTTTCTCAAGAGGCAAGTCAAGTGATCTGGTATTCCCATCTCTTTCAGAATTTTCCAGTTTATTGTGATCCACACAGTCAAAGGCTTTGACATAGTCAATAAAGCAGAAATAGATGTTTTTCTGGAACTCTCTTGCTTTTTCCATGATCCAGCGGATGTTGGCAATTTGATCTCTGGTTCCTCTGCCTTTTTTAAAACCAGCTTGAACATCTGGACGTTCACAGTTCATGTATTGCTGAAGCCTGGCTTGGAGAATTTTGAACATTACTTTACTAGCGTGTGAGATGAGTGCAGCTGTGTGGTAGTTTGAGCATTCTTTGGCATTGCCTTTCTTTGGGATTGGAATAAAAACTGACCCTTTAACCTTAAGCCCAGGTAATTTCACATTATTGCCATGTTTTAGTTAGTGCTCCTTTCCTATCTTCTGTTCTCTCCCATACTAGCAAACTCTTGAGATTCTTGCTTGATTCACCTGCTCACTGGTTACTCCCTTCTCTCCCAAACCTTTCAGTTCTAGCTTCAGCCACCGTTATGCCATACTATCACCTTAATTGTTAAACTTTCCCACACAATACGATTTTAACTTTTGTTGCCTATATACACCCTAGGAGCTTCTCCAATGGCTCAGCAGTAAAGAACCCGCCTGTAATGCAGAAGGTACAGGAGACTCAGGTTTGATCCCTGATTCAGGAAAATCCCCTTGAAGAGGAAATGGCAAGCCACTTCAGTATTCTTGCCTGGGAAACCCCATGGACAGAAGAGTCTAGCAGGCTACGGTCCTTGGGGTTGCAGAGAGTTGACCTTCTGAGCAATTGAGCATGCACGCAGGTAAACACTCTCTTTGTGGATACAAATGCCCCTGGAACATTTCAGGCAGAAGTATTTGTTCTCTCAGCACATCAGTTGTGGCAGGTTGAATGATGCCTTCCTCCCTGTCCCCTGAAGATGTCCACATCTTAATACCCAGCACCTGGAGATTAATGTACTTTACATGGTAAAAGATATTTTGAAGATGTATTAAGTTATGAATCTTGAGCTGGAGATATAATCTTGGATTATCTGGGTGGGTCTAAGATAGCTACAGGTCTCCTTAATGGAGGCGGGACAGAAAGATAAGAGTCAGAGAGGAAAACATTATATGGAATGAAACAAAGTTCAGAGAGATGTTATGCTTTGGGCTTTGAATACAGAGGAGAGAGCCAAGTGTCAAGAAATGCTGGTGGCCTCTATAAACTGGAAAGAGCAAGGGAACAGGTTCTTTTTAGATCTTTGAGAAAGATCACAGGCCTGCCAATATCTTGATTTGAGCCCAGTGAAACTTATTTCAAATTTGACTTCAAGAACTTTAAGAGAGTAAGCTGGTGTTGTGTTGTGCCACTAAACTGCTATTTTGTTATAGCATCATTTGGAAACTAAAACACCATTATTTATCAACTTTTGTGGAAAAAGCTCCCCCCTTGAGGTTTATGACATTCATCTATATAAATCCTTAAACTCCCAATTTCTTTTCACAATTATAGAAGACCCTGGCACCTGCCTCTTCTCTGTCTCCTGCTCTTCTGTCCTCCCAGAAGCCCACCACCTTTGTTCTGCTCTGGATTTTGTCCCCAAGAACTACTATTTTACTTCTCTCTTATCTAACTTCAGTATTCATTCAAAACTCATGCTTGATTCCCTAACTTTTCTTAATTCCCTTGGATCTTCATCTTTCTATGACATCTACCTTGTAAACCCTCAGGCTAGAATTAATATCACTGTCTGCCTTTTATAACTGAGCTCTTGAAGATTGCTAGAATAAAATTTCTCAAATATTCAGACTGCTTGATACAAATTCATGGTCTCCATGGTTAACCAGATCCTTAAGAACTGGTCATGACTCATTTTATGTGGCCACAAACAGTTCTGTCTCTCAATATCATCAGTGATTGTTATGAATCTTTATAACTCTTCTTACACATCTTCAAAAAATTTATCTTTTCCTCTTGTGACAGATGATCTTAACTTTTGCCTAACAGATAAAATTAAGGTCAGTGAACATTAATTATCCTTACTCATCACTGCCTATGAGGTATGTAAGGCCCAGGAAAAATATTTTGCAAGGTCCATCTTGGTAGAAACTGATTTGATTTTTTAAAATTTAAAACATTAATGGAGCCATGTGAGTTTTAGTAATTATTGGTGAAGATTTAGATTCCTGAGTAGTCATTTGTGTATCTGCTTATTGTCCAATCAGTTCATGAGAAAATTTTTCATAGTGTCTCGTACCATCTCTTCCTGTTCAAGTCCAGGAACCATGGCTTCATGGTATTTATTTCAGATAAGCCACTTCTGGTTAAGTTTATCTCCCACCATTAACAATAGATAACAGTACTGTGATTGTTTACAATGTTGATATTAAACCAATATATATCTTCTTGCCTCTGCAGTTCCCAGATATAATTTTTTTAATGGTGGGGCCATGATTACCCATGATGTTGTTTCATCCATTGTACTATCCATGAATACAGGCTTCTAATAACTCTCTTGAAGGTTGTTTTTATGCTTTGAATTCTGCCTACCATACTCTTCTTTATCCATATGTTATTTCTTGAGATGGTTTCAATTACCACCTATAAATAGGTGGTTCTGAAACCTGTATATTCAGTCCCAATCTCCCTATTGATCTTTTTCCAGGCCTCCAAATACCAGTAGACCTGTTGCTTCTATTTCCAAATCTCATCAGTTCAGTTCAGTTCAGTCACTCAGTCGTGTCCGACTCTTTGCAACCCCATGAATCGCAGCACGNTTGCTTTTTCGATGATCCAGCGGATGTTGGCAATTTGATCTCTGGTTCCTCTGCCTTTTCTAAAACCAGAAATGCATAAAAGTGACTTGGTGTCAATTTCAGGTGACCCTGGAATGGTTAGGGTGGGCATGACCTCAGTAACAAACAGATCCAAACACACAGTTTGGATCCAAACACACAGTA
Organism: Neotragus moschatus; assembly: GCA_006410615.1. NCBI lineage: Eukaryota > Metazoa > Chordata > Mammalia > Artiodactyla > Bovidae > Neotragus > Neotragus moschatus. Next base: position 32,555 of record SJYA01001962.1, on the reverse strand, counting down.
GCTGTGATTTGCAGAGAGTAGTGCTGAGGACCTCAGGACTCCAGCTCGTTTCTCTGTCCTGTAGCAGTTTCAGGTGACTGTGTGTGTGTGTGTATGTGTGTGACTGTAGGATATGTATGTGTGTGACTGTAGGGTGTGTGTGTGTTGTGGGGGTAGACTCTGGTGGTTTAGTTGCTTAAGTCATGTCTGACTCTTGACTCCAGCTCATTTCTCTGTCCTGTAGCAGTTTCAGGTGACTGTAGGGTGTGTGTGTGTGTGTGTCTGTAGGATATGTATGTGTGTGACTGTAGGGTGTGTGTGTGTTGTGGGGGTAGACTGGTGGTTTAGTTGCTTAAGTCATGTCTGACTCTTTGCAACCCCATGGTCTGTAGTCCACCAGGCTTCTCTGTCTGTGGGATTTCCCAGGCAAGAGTACTGGAGTGGGTTGCCATTTCCTTCTCCAGGGAATCTTCCTGACCCAGGGACTGAGCTTAGGTCTTCTACATTGTAGGCAGATTCTTTACCAACTGAGCCATCAGGGAAGTACTACTTGTCTTTAAAGCAGTAAGGACCCAGGCTGTTGGAGGGTCTTCCTTTTTGAACACGTGGCCTCCAGGTTTCCCTGGGGTCACCTTCCTGTTCCCTGGATGGGACTAGAGCCTGGAGGAAGGGGCAAGAGAGGCTTTACGGGCCGGGCTTGGGAGAGGTGCACACTCCGCGTGTTCCCTGGGGCCCCAGCTCCCGGCACCACGGGGAGGCGTGGACCAGCCGTGTGCCGAGGAGGGAGGGGACAGGCTGTCTTCACCATGAAACCAGGAACACCCTGTTCCGCTTTGGGCGACTTGTCTTGTAAGATGTCTTGCAATTGGGAGGATGAGAAAATGAAGCCAGGCGGATTCCAGAAGAATTGAGGCGTCCTAGCATGTATTTCCCTTCAGTCAGCGCTGGAGCAGCTGTGATTTGCGGAGTGTAGTGCTGAGTGCTTTGAGGAAGAAGTTGAGGGGACGTGTCCCTGCCTTCTCAGGGCTGGGGGTGTCTCCTGCAGGTTTAGTGATGATCAGTATAGTAATGATCATTCCGGGGGGCTGAAGAGAATCTAGTCTTTGGCTGTGCGCTTGACCTAGGGGGGTGGCGGTGGGGTGATGACAGTCCTCAAGGTGAAGAGTATGGTGATCGGCAGAGGGGTCCAGGTACTCACCACTTGGGAGTCAGACACAAGGACTGGGACTCACACTTGTAGTGCCAGTGGTCTGCCAAGCAGAATGGGGTGGGGGGGGTGGCGACTCTAGCAACAAGGGCCTGGCGACGGAGGATCTATGAGGCATCTCGCTGTAAGAGAGCCGCTACAGGAGAAGCAGCATGGGATGGGCAAAATCTTGTTTGACAAATGGTTTTCCTGCCTTCCCAGTGTTTTTCTGTCGTGACATAAGGGATGTGGTCAGCTCTAGAGGCACAGGTGCCCGCTGCCACCTGGAGACGATTCTGCTGGACCCTTCTGGGACCTTGGATAATTTGGAAAGCCCACCACCAAGTGTCATGTCCCTCCATCCCTCTTAATGGTACATCACAGTGCACTTTAGCTGCTTCCTGAAGAATCATGAGCATCTTCTAATAAGTGCCCTTGGAGAGCCATGCAGAGAACACCTGCTATTTGGAGGAGGGGACCTCACGAGGTCTGGGGACTCAGGGAAGGAAGGGGTAGCACCTGAGCATCCTTATTCTGATAAAGTTAGGTTTAAGCTGCTGATTTTAAAATATATTAACAAGGCTAGAAGCTGGTTAGAATTTTACTATAGTAATTTTAAACAATTTCACAAGAACATTGAGGCTGTTAGAACATAGCATCTTTTAAGAGGCTCATCATGGCATGATCCACGTGTAATTCTGAGCTGATAGGCTGTGTCAGCCTCCCTGTGGGTGTTGCTAGGTGCTTCCGTCTGTCTGATTGGAACCATGTGACTGTGGTGTGAACTCCGCATGTCAGCTCCTCAGGGTCCTCGTTGTGACTTGACTGTGAGTGATCATGTAGAGGAGGCCTCCCCACTCCAGATCTGAGCGCATCACACGGCCTCAGACGCCTTGCTAACTCCCGAGATGGTGGCAGGGGCCCCGGCTCCCACACAGTGAAGCACAGAGACCCGAGAGGCAGGAAAAGCAGTCTTGGCTTCTGATCTCTCACTGAAGTCAGAAGAGGAAGTAAGCGGTGAAAGTCCCACCTCTGCCTCCCGGGTGTGTAGTCAGGGCCATGGGGACCGTTCCGGATGGACAGGGCAGGCAGCCTTGCTGGTGCCCAGAGGCCAGATGGCCCTGCCTGGGCACCTCTGCGCTAGCAATGACTTCATGCAGGGACTTCATGCAGGAATGCTCTGGGCTGTTACCCAAAGGCTGGAAGCAGAATACTCACGCAGGTCTGTGCCGGCACCAAGGCCCTGAGTCATGTGAATCTGAGGGTTTGACATTGGTAATCTTTGTGATTTTATCTCTGAAAACTTTCTCTCCAGGCCAGTTTACCTATAGACCTTCACCTTCTTTAAATAAGACATTCTCCGACTATCGGTAGCTTTCCTCAGCTGTCTCCAGTTCTAATTCTGGACATTGGATTTGCCAGCTCTGAAACAGTTGGGCATGTGGGAGGAGAAAGCCGACATGAGTCACATAACTGGGATCTACAGGGTTGGTGGGTTTATTGGCTGGAATTCTGCAGCTGCTCCTGTAGTTGAACCGAGTGGGTTTAGAGCACCTGAACAAGGGGCCAGGGTTCGTCAGTGTAGTCGTCCCAAGGTACCCTCAGGGGATTCCTTCCAAGACCCTCCACGGCAGCAAAATCCCAGCGAGCTCAGGCCCCTCAGAGTATACCCTGTGGACCGGGACCTCTGAGTCCCGTAGCCTCAGATGCACGCAGCCACGGGTCGCATTAGTGTCCATCTGTGGCCAATTAGCTTAGTGACATGAAAGATTCTGAGCAGGAGAGGCAAACTTTCATGCCTTACTTTTTAAAAGAGAATAATCAGACTTTAAGCTTATTTTTTTTCAGTATAGAAAACTTTTAAATTTATCTTTTATTTTTTTATTATAGAAAAACTGAACTTTTTTTTTCTTCCCTCTGTGAGTATGAAGAAGACTTGGTTTTTAGTGTATAGGAATATATTCCACAACAAAATAATGAAATTTATAAAACCGTTACAGTGGAAGGGATATTTTCTGGTCATAATAAGAGATTAAAACATACGACGGCATTATGAAAGGTGTTTTCAGTAATGCAGAACAGGCTGTAACTGGACTGCTGGCATACTTCATGTCTTGCCATTAAGTACTGTCTTTATAATTTGAAAGTTATTTCAATGTTTTATGCAATCACATCTAAGCTTCGTTCCAGAGAATAAGCAGATGGGTAAATTTGTGTCGGGTTTTATAGTTTGACAAGTCTTTTGGGGTGTGTTTTCTCATTTAATCATTATAACACCCCTGAGCCTTCAAGAAGCTAAGTGACTGGGGTCCTCTGGCAGCATTTTAACTCTGAATTTAGGTAGTTAAAAGGTTCTCTCTAGCATACTTTCAGAGGGCCTTGTAGAGCTACTTTTGTGTGGAGAAATATAAGTATTCAAATATCCATGAAGTTTTTTAAAACTTCTGTTAAACTTTCAAAAAATGAATTAAAATTTTGAAACATCGTTTCTGAAGAAGCTACGGGCTGAGGGGGGTGGGTTATTGATCAATAATATAAATTATACCAGATACACGTATTAGTGTCTTGGTTTTAGATGTTTTCAGGGTTACAGGAAATGTTGAGTGGAATTCTAACATGAGATGTTACAGTTTACTCTAGAATGTTTTTAGGACCTGTGGCAGTATGGTGCTGGCAGGAAGTCGCTTCTGTGGGCCGTCTGTGAAGGGTCACTTTAATTCTCTTGCATGTGTTCTCCTCTCTTACCGTTTTTTTAAAATGTAACTATTCTGTTTTACAGTAGTGTAACTATTGTGTTTAATGACATCAGAGGGGTTAGATCGTAAATGCGGTAATATGCAGAAACAGGAAGAACATCAGCTAAATATGGAAAATAGTTACCTAGCAGAAAATGCCTGATATAAACATAAGTACATCAGTACTCTCAAGACAGAACTCTGGGCTCAGCTGCTGTTGTGTTGCTGAGGGGGAATATGAAACTTCGTCCCATGAAGATGCTGAAGAGTGGGCTCGATTCTTTTCCCCTCAGGGGCCTTGCTGCCATCCTCTCACACCAGTGCTGAACGTTGGGGCGCTTGGGGACTTGGGGTGCGCCCGGGGGCGGGTGGGGCGTGCAGGGCTGAGCTGCCCCTTGGGGAGCCCGCAGGCACTGTCCCCTAGTACCTTCTGCTTCTGCCATTTGGGGAAGCTGGTGTATTCTGGGGACAATGTCTAAATTTATTTTTAAAAAGCTACTGCTAGCTCTTAAAATATTTATGGTTAGTATGGGAATATAAAGTGCCTGGGTGAAGTCCGCAAAAGATGACAGATCTACATTTGGGCAATAGTGGCAACTTTTCAAATGAGCATTTCATGATCAGGCCTTTTAGAAAGCATGATAGGCGAAAAAGGTTATTTTAGGATTCTAAAATCCTGAGGAGGAGATGCTAAGAAACTATGAGATACTGAAAATTGATGGGAAAGTAGAGAAGATGGAAAGGGCTGGCTCGGGTGGTCCACAGTCACCGTATTCCTAAAAATTAAGTTTAATTTGCTGACTAGCTTGTAGAATTTGTGATAACAAGAGTCCCATTTCTTCTGCCCTTTGGTACAAAACAGTGAGACGGTTTAAGCGGAAGCATCTTACAGCCATTGAGTGCCAACATCTCGCTCAGAGTCACTTGGCTGCGTCCCACTCCTTTGGTCAAAGATGGACAAGCAGAGACCCGAACCACGGACTCTATCCTAGACCCAGAACCAAAAGAGGGACCAGGGGTATGTCTTTCCCCCAAATACCTTGCGTTTTAGAATCTATAGTGTGTGTGGCCTTTGAGTGTCTCAGTATTTGTAAATGTTGTTACTGTGATCTTACAGTCCTGTTGCAGTAGTCTGACCATATGATAGAGCCTGATGTAAATATTTTTTGTATTAAGCTTTATATGTAATCACTAGACCAATAAATATATCCTGTCTCTTTCCCGTAGTAAAACAGATAATTGAAAATTAGTTTGTCTCATTCAGATCAGAGAAGGGTCATCAGTCATTCCTCATTTCTCATGTGTTCTTTGTGGGTTCTCTGTCTAGGTCGAGGATGCCTGAGATACAGCCTTGACTTCTTCCTCGCTGGCCAGCAGCAGTGCACCAATGACATGGCCAAAAGCAATTCTGTGGACCAGGACAGCTCTAAGGACTCAGAGGATGAAATGATCTTCGCCCCAGGGAGCCCCTGTGCCCTGCCTCCAGGGGGAGACGGAGAAGCCAGGCGGCACTCGTCAGGGTCCGCCTTGACTGCAAGGAAGCGGTCTCGGTCCTTAGAGGACGAGAGGAATCCAGCCCCAGGGACCAGTCCGTGGGATGGGGTGTCTAAGAAGACCCCATGGCTTCACTCGTCCCCATCCTGCACACGGCCCAGGGAAGCCAGGCCAGAAGCAGAGGTCGGGGTGGGGCAGCTCAGCGTGCAGCCTGGAGAACCCAGCCCGGAGGTGGAGGACACTGGTCCAGACCCTGCTCCTGACTCTCACTACGGGCTCCTTGGGACCCTGCCCTGCCAGGAGCCCCCGAGCCACATCTGCAGCCTGCCCAGCGAGGTCCTGAGGCACATCTTTGCTTTCCTGCCCGTGGAAGACCTCTACTGGAACCTGAGCTTGGTGTGCCGCCTCTGGAGGGAGGTCATCAGCGACCCGCTGGTATGGAACGCGCTCTTCGTTCTCTGATGTTTGCTCTAGATCTTCACGGATTCGCCTCGCTTAACGCATCCTCCTGACGATGGCATTTCTTCAGAAATGTTAGTGTCCGTTGTCCTCTAGAATCAAATCCCAACCCCTGGAGGCACCTGAGACCTTCCGTGTGTGTCCCACCTTATTATTTATTCCAGGCTTACTGCTGACTTCTCTCCCGTCCCCCCCAGTATTCTGTCCACAGCACACAATGTGCTGCCTCTCAGCTGAGGACTGTGTGGTACTTCCCTTATGTTGATCTAATCTGCACCCACAGCCGACCAGTCCAAAGAGCCCCTCATATCTCTGTTGACGTCTCACCTCTTCCAGGCTGCACTCCAAGTCACTCCTCTTCTCTGTTCCATCCCACGGAAGGCACCCTCTCTCTCTTCCTTATGCTATTATAGTGATTTATACCTCTGTTCAAGCCTATGATGTTCTGCTATGATCTTAGAGAGCCTTTCTCCTTCATTTAACACTAGGGCACTGCTGGAAGGCTGGTTTTCCTGTTTGTGCATTCTCCACTTTGTGTTCCACTGTGTCTCACAGTAGTTTACATGTATTAATAGGAGGTGATTGCTAAATGAGTGTTGTCTGTAGTCATAGACACAGGGGCAACCCACACTCTCAGAAAGGATTTCCTCGTACTGTTAGCCCACACCCTGTGCTTCCGTTTGTTGTGTCATTATACTTCTCAGGTTCAGGTCTCCAGGAGGGCTAGGAGAATGTTCTGCTTAGTGTGTCCCTTAGACCAACCATTGGGAATAAGCCAGAGGTAGAGTTTAACCCGGAGAAGACAATGGCAACCCACTCCAGTGTTCTTGCCTGGAGAATCCCAGGGACTGTGGAGCCTGGTGGGCTACCGTCTATGGGGTCACACAGAGTCGGACATGACTGAAGTGACTTAGCAGCAGCAGCAGAGTTTAACCCATTCTTCAAATGTGTGTGTTTAGTCACTCAGTTTCGTCCAACTCTTTGCGACCCCACAGATGTAACCCACCAGGCTCCTCTATCCATGGGATTCTCTAGGCAAGGATACTGGAGTGGGTTGCCATGCCCTCCTCCAGGGGATCTTTCCAACCTAGGGATGGAACCCAAGTCTCCCACGTTGCAGGCAGATTCTTTACCGAGTGAGAAGTTGAAATCCTTGGAGATGGAGGGCAAGAGTTAATATATTTCTCTTCCAAGCCTAAAGGATTTTGGAGGAAATTTCTCATCGCTCTTGCTCCACATTTTGCTTGAGGGTCTTGTCTCCTACTTTCAGACAAATATCTTTCTGTTTTTAGTTGTGAACTTTATTTTGGGTCAGTATTTCAGGGCGTTTGATTAAGGTCTCTGGTGGAAAATGGGGACAAGTGAGGGTTCCTGCTGTCTGCTTGAGAAGATTTTGGGAAGATATCACAGCTTATTCTTACATCTTGAAATGTTAGAACAATGCCCTTTTTATCATCACCAGCAATGACATGATGGTGTTACTTTCAGTGACCTTGTCACAGCTCTCATTTTCTTCTTATTTCTTGTGGTATCTTTGTCTACCTTTGGTATAAGATTATGCTGGCCTCAGAATAAGTCTGGAGTGCTCCCTCCTCTTCAGTTATTTTGAAGAATTTGAGGAGGATTGATACTAATTCTTTAAATGTTCAATAGGCTTTTTCAGTGAAGCAATCTAGTCCTGGATGATTCCTTTTGGGGAGACTTGATTATTGATCCAGTCTCCTTACTCATTGGGCTTCCCTGTTGGCTCAGATGGTAAAGAGCCCATCTGCAATGCAGTTGACCCAGGTTTGATCCCTGGGTCGGGAAGATTCTCCTGGACCAGGAAGTGGCAACCCACTCCAGTAGTCTTGCCTGGAAAATCTCATGGATGGAGGAGCATGGCAGGCTCATTATTGATCTGTTCAGATTTTGTTTCTCCATGATTCGGTCTTGGTAGGTTGTGTGTTCCTAGGGATTTATTCATTTCTTCTAGAGTGTCTGGTTGGTTGACCTGCAATTATTTGAAGTATTCTTATAGCCCTTCTTATTTCTGTGACATCAGTTGTAACATTGCTCTTTCGTTTCTGATTTTGGTTATTTAAATCTTCCCTTTTTAAACATAATGTATCTAATTGTTATCAATTTTGTTGATCTTTTTAAAAAAAAAAAACTCTTATTCGTTTTATTGATTTTTTTTCCCCTCTTCTCCTATTCTTTATTTCATTTATTTCTCCCTCTATAGTCTCTTTTATTTCCTTCTTTCTGCTAGTTTTGGATTTAGTTTGTTCTTTTTCTAGTTCCTTTAAGTGTAAATTTAGGTTGTTGATTTGTGATCTCTTTTAATGTATTTTTTATAGCTATAAACTCTTAGCATTGCTTGCGTTTCATCCCATGCATTTTGGTACCTCTGTTTTTATTTATCTTAAGGTGTTTTCTAATTTCTTTGTGATTTCTCTTTGGACCATTGGTAGCTTTAAAAATCTGTTGTTTAATTTTCTCATATTTGTGAGTTTTCCAGTTTTCTTTCTGCTGCTAATTTCCAGTTTCATTCTGTGATAATTGAAAAACATACTTTCTATCATTTCAGTCTTTTAAAATGGATTAAGACTTACTTCGTGGCCACATACATGATCTATCCTGAACAGCATTCTATGTGTACTTGAGAAGATTGTATACTGTGGTAGGGCAGAGTGTTCTTTATATGTCAGTTGGGTTCAGTTGGTCTAGTGTTGTTTGTGCTATCCGTTCTTGAAAGTGGAGCGTCAGAATCTCCTGTTGTCTGTTTCTCTCTTCACTTCTGCTCGTATGTGCTTCCTAGATTTAGGACAATGATATTTGGCACATGTGTATTTATAATTGTTATAGCTCCTTGGTGAACTGACCCTTTTATCCTTATGTAATCTTCTTCTTTGTCTCCTAAAATTTTTGAATTGCAGTCTGTTTTGTTTACTATTAGTGTAGCTGCAGCTCTCATGTTGTTTAATCCTAGTTGAAACTCTGAGTCATCAGTGTCTCGACAGGCACCACACTGTTTCAGACAGAAAAGATGAAGCTCTGGCTCTCCCCAGATTCTGTGACAAGTTGGTGTTGGAACCAAGAAACTGCGACCCACCTTCTCGTTTTTGACTAGAATCTGTGTGATGTTTCTGCCCTTTTGTCCAGCTTTTGAGTTGTGAGCTGTAGTTGTTTTCTAAACAGCTGTCTATATATGTAGCCTGGTCTCTAATAGCCATTGCCTACATGTCGTTTTGGATTTCTTAAACTACCTAGTTCATTCCTTGGAAGAAGCTGTATCACCGATACCTGATGAATGAAGAGCAAGCCGTCAGCAAGGTGGATGGCATCCTGTCGAGCCACGGCATAGAGAAGGAGTCCGACCTGTGCGTGCTGAACCTCATCCGGTAGGTCACCGTCCTGTGGGAGGAAGTGGGTTTCGGAAGTCCTTTCTGAGAGATTAGCACTTAATGGCTCATTTCCCATGGACACTGCTGTGCATGTCTTAACAGCTACACAGCCACCGCGAAGTGCTCCCCAAGTGTGGACCCTGGACGGGCGTTGTGGAGCCTGAGGGATCACCTCCTCCTGCCCGAGGCAGAGGCCTGCGTGCGCCAGCACCTCCCGGACCTCTGTGCTGCCCCTGCCGTACGTGAAGGGGCTGTGGGGAGGGCTGGGGAGGCGGCGCCTTTCCTCCCTGGAAGAAAAGGTCTTGGTGGTCAGGTGTGGCTGAAGGTTGTTTTAGATTTATTTTAAAAATCTTCCTTAAATCTCTGCTTTGAAGCCTTAATATTTGTCATTGGTCCCATAGACAAATAAATGGCCACAGATTCTTTAATTTGGAAGGAATTTTAAAAAGCATTTCATCCAGTTTTCTATTCTGTTGAGCAGTTTCAACAGAAGATGGTCACCTAGCCTCCAAACACTTTGATTGTAAGAGTTTCTTTACAAGGCAGCCCGTTGTATTGGTGACACTTTGATTTTCTGAAAGTGAAAGTCGCTCAGTCATGTCCGACTCTTTGCAGCCCCATGGATTATACAGTCCATGGAATTCTCCAGGCCAGAATATTGGAGTGGGTAGCCTTTCCCTTCTCCAGGTCATCTTCCCAACCCGTGGATTGAACCCAGGTCTCAACACATTGTAGTTGGATTCTTTACCAGCTGAGCCACAAGAGAAGCCCAGAGAAATGACAGGCTTTGTACTGACACATGGTGAGTTAATGAGATGCTGGAAATAGTCCTCAGTGTCCTGACTCCATCTTCTGGAATTGCCATCTGGATCAAGGGTTCTTCTTAAATGTTCTCTTGGAAACTGCATGCAACCCCAGCCTTATTCTACAACCAGTGGAAGGTTGGAAATCCAGCCCTGTGCATTTCTCTGCCTTTTGTGAAGTGGTTGTCGATGGTGGAGTGAGGTTTGTTTCATAGGACGGTTGTAGTGAGAAATGTGCAAAACTTTCCTTTCAGGGACGTGTTTTTAACAGAGAGGCTTGCAAGGAGTTAAGAATAGTAATATCTATTTTTGATATTTCCATGTTAGTGAACGTTTTCTCAGACATTGATAAATGGAGCATACTGTGTCCATAATCATCAGTTCAGTTCAGTTCAGTCACTCGGTCGTGCCCGACTCTGCTACCTTATGAATCGCAGCACGCCAGGCCTCCCTGTCCATCACCAACTCCTGGAGTTCACTCAGCCTCACGCCCATCAAGTCAGTGATGCCATCCGGCCATCTCATCCTCGGTCGTCCCCTTCTCCTCCCGCCCCCAATCCCTCCCAGCATCAGAGTTGTTTCCAGTGAGTCAGCTCTTCACATGAGGTGGCCAAAGTACTGGAGTTTCAGCTTTAGCATCATTCCTTCCAAAGAAATCCCAGGGCTGATCTCCTTCAGAATGGACTGGTTGGATGTCCTTGCAGTCCAAGGGACTCTCAAGAGTCTTCTCCAACACCACAGTTCAAAAGCATTGATTTTTTGGTGCTCAGCCTTCTTCACAGTCCAACTCTCATATCCATACGTGACTACTGGAAAAATCATAGCCTTGACTAGACCGACCTTAGTCGGCAAAGTAATGTCTCTGCTTTTGAGTATGCTATCTAGGTTGGTCATAACTTTTCTTCCAAGGAGTAAGCGTCTTTTAATTTCATGGCTGCAGTCACCATCTGCAGTGATTTTGGAGCCCAGAAAAATAAAGTCTGACACTGTTTCCACTGTTTCCCCATCTATT
>SJYA01001961.1:79166-115540 GCA_006410615.1 Neotragus moschatus | reverse complement strand
TTCCCTACTTTCTTCAATTTAAGTCTGAATTTGGCAATAAGGAGTTCATGATCTGAGCCACAGTCACCTTCCGATCTTGTTTTTGCTGACTGTATAGAGCTTCTCCATTTTTGGCTGCAAACAATATAATCAGTCTGATTTCAGTATTGCCCATCTGGTGATGTCCACGTGTAGAGTCTTCTCTTGTGTACATCTTACACATCATCGAATGTTCTGTGATTTCCTTTGACTGTAAAATTTCTTCCATTTAATTCTGTCAGTCCCTGTCTTTCAACTTTTATATTTAGATCTTTTAATTTCAAGGTAATTATTGAGAGGCAGGGTTTGAGTTTGCCATGTTATTGTCTGTTTGTAGTTTGTTGTCTTTGTTTCTCATTCCTTTCTTTCTCCTTTGTTGCCTTTCTATGGGTCATATTTTTTTTAAGAATTATATCTTGGCTAACTTATAGTATTTTAACATATTAATTGCCATGTTTTTATTAGTGTGTTCTCGTTATTGTAATCACATGTCCAGGTCTGCTGTTGTGTTTATATTTTACCACTTGAAAAACTCACCCTCACGTAGGATCTTTTGCTCTCTGACCCCTTAAAATCCAGTAACATTAAGTATTTCCTCTAGATACATTGAACACCATGTCCAATGGTGTTGTAACTTTTGCTTCAACTATTGAATAAGATTTAAGAAGCTCACAGGAAGATGGTCAATTACATTTACTCACTCTGATGGATTTTTTTTTTTATCCTTTCTTTAGTTCCAGACTTCTCTTAACATTCCTTCCTGTTCAGAGAATATTCTTTAAGGACATGTTTATTAACAAACAATTCTCCTAGCTTGCCTTCCCTGGAACAGGTTCATATTTTCTTTTTTATTCTTCCTTTCTTGTGTCCATGGTTTCATATAAGAGATCTGCTGGATATAATTTATCATTTCTCCCTGACTGCTTTCAAATTTTCTTTTGTCTTTAATTTTCAGAAGTTTCATTATGATATATGTTGGCATGGGTTTCTTTGTGTTTGTCCAGTTTAGGGTTTTCTTATATTCTTGAATCTGCAGGTTTCTTTTGCCACTTTGGGAAAGGTGCAGATATTATTTATTTACATAAATTTTCATCCTTCCCTCTCTCTCTCTCTCCCCTATCCTTATGACACTCCAGTAATATGAATGTTAGGCCCCTTTGTTATTATTTCAAAGGTCCATGAAATTCTGTTCATTTGTTTTCCCAGTGTATTTTCTCTCCATTGTTCAAATTGAATTCTATTGATCTGTCCTTAAATTCGTTCCAAATGTGTGTATAGTGTATCAACCACTGAAGCAGCTTTATCCACCAGATTTTATGTTATCATTTTCTTAAATATGACCTCTGTTATGTTTAAGGAATATTTTCTGTATATCTTATGTATCAGATAGTGCCACATGCTTCACTCAAATATTCTTATATCCATTTCATAAAAGTGTTGGTCATACTTTTGTAGATGACTATTAACATTATTTTCAACATTTTTATAAATGCAGAAACTGATTTAGAGACTTTGTATGTTTTATCGACAGTTAACACTGTTGAATGATTGGGTCAGTTTGTCATTCCAAAGTGCCTTACAGTGTCATTCCTGGGTGCCTTACAGGTTTAAATTAGAGAACCTTAATTCTGCATTATCGTCCTTTTCAATATAGAACTATTCAAAGATGCCACCAAAACTGGGGAGTTGGAAATTCTACTGGCCAGAGACAGGAAACATGGGATCCAGCCTAACTCTGCCACAGCAGCACTGAATGTGGACAAGTCCTTGCATTAACCTGGAGCTCATACCTTATCTGCAAGAGCGAAAAAAGGTTCACATGCAATGATTTCTACCATACTTTGCATCTCAGGCCCGATGAACTAAATGCTGGTCGGTACCTTTAGTAATGACTACTTTAGTTTTAATATGAGATAGATATATTTGCAGAGAAGGCAATGGCACCCCACTCCAGTCCTCTCGCCTGGAAAATCCCATGGAAGGAGGAGCCTGGTCGGCTGCAGTCCATGGGATTGCTAAGAGTCAGACACGACTGAGTGACTTCACTTTCACTTTTCACTTTCCTACATTGGAGAAGGAAATAGCAACCCATTCCAGTGTTCTTGCCTAGAGAATCCCAGGGATGGGGGAGCCTGGTGGGCTGCCGTCTATGGGGTCTCACGGAGTCGGACACGACTGAAGAGACTTAGCAGCAGTAGCAGCAGCAGAGATATTTGTGTCACTGGCAAAATCTAGTCCAAAGAGCTAAGTGTAAGTGGGTTTCAGGAAACATTAACCCTGAAAGATGATGCGCACAGGATTGGAAGTCCCGTAGTCAGTGTGATGGGAAGAAAACACATTCCCCTTTGGAAAGTAAGTGAAAGCAAAAGCCTCAGTCGCGTCTGACCCTCTGTGACCCCATGGACTATGCAGTCCATGGAATTCTCCAGGCCAGAATACTGGAGTGGGTAGCCTTTCCCTTCTCCAGGAGATCTTCCCAACCCAGGGATCGAACTGAGGTCTCCTGCATTGCAGGTGGATTCTTTACCAGCTGAGCTATCAGGAGAGTCAAAATGTACCTTACTCCACAGCACCCTGGGAATAATAATCCTCTTTCATTTATGCTCATCTAGCATTTTTCCAAATGAGTCCATTTTCAAAACACACCCTTTTAAGCTACTTCGGGAAAACTTAGATTAGATTTATTCAGCTTGATTGCAGGGGCCCAGACTTAGAACTGCTTAAATTGTATGCATCATAAGACAAGACATATCATAGACCTTACTTTATTAGGTGGAAATAAAAGGGACTGCTGTTAGATGGCTATTTCACTTTTGCCTGTTTCATTTACCAAGAGGAGAGAGGCTGTGATTTGTATAATGGATGATCATTCTTTAGGAGCTGTTTGTGAGATCCTCATTAGGACAAGCTTCCTTTCGTTTTGATTAATGATAACCTGCTCTGTGTACCTACTATGTTCGAGCTCTCTGCTCATAAGAGAGTGAGAGGAAAAATACTCAACGCAAGAATTTTCTGAATCATTACAGTCCACTGGCTTTCTTTTCATCCTCAGAACCAGAAGTTTTGCTCCCTATATTCTGGGAACTAATTAGGAGCTTTCACACGTACAAAAGTATGATATATTCATTCAAACTAAGAGTTATAGCCTGCAGCTCTGAGTCATTGATATGGTTTGTAAGGACACTAACATCTAGGACAAATTCTCATCTCTTTAAGTTCCAGCCCATTTGTGAAAAGTAATGTTTCCTTTCCAGTGGTCTTGGTTTCACACTAACAATACTTAGAAATGGTATATATAGGTTAGAGAACCAGTTTTCAGATTTTCTCCAATTTCCTGACAATAAGGCTGTGTGTAGGGTATGAGGCTGATGATGATGGCTTGGAATAGGTGATGAAGGGGATGGAGGTGGGGAGAATGCTTTGACAGCTTCTTACCACTCGCCATTTCCTGGTGGCTCAGATGGTAACGCATCTGCCTGCAACGCTGGAGACCAGAGTTCGATCCCTGAGTCGGGAAGATCCCCTGGAAAAGAAAATGGCAACCCATTCCATTACTCTTGCCTAGAAAATTCCATGGATGGAGGAGCTTGGTGGTATACAGTCCATGGGGTCGCAAAGAGTCAGACATGACTGAGTGACTTCACTTTCACTTTTCTTTTACCACTTTCAGCCAGAAAACCTAGTCCCATCCCCCACCATCTATCACCAAGTTGACCGAGTTTGCCTCTTAATGGGCTTCCTGTCTGATTGCTCTGCCATCTCTTACCCACATATGACCCAGAGGAATATCTCCTTTTGAACTTTGTATTAACATATAATACAAAAAGAGTACACATACAACAAGCCCCCAGCTTGATGAAGTTTTACAAATTGAACAACTCTTATAATTGGCTTCCAGACAAAGAAGAACCTGCTTCTCTCGGTCCTCAAGCTTCCTCCTGCTCCCAGCACACACCAGCTATTCTCCACAGCAACCAGCATCCTGACTTCTGAGAGCAGAGAAGAACTGTGCCCACTTTGAATGAAGAAATTCAGCACTTATCCTTGGCCACCATGATTGTCTTCCCTGAACAATGTACTTGTCAGATTCAGACATACTGTTGCAAGTGAAATCTTTTAAAAATATAGATCATACCACACCAATCAATCTCCTACCCCAAATCTTTGGGTGCTTTTCTGTCACATTCAGAATGAAAATCTTACGTTGAGGCACAGAAGTCCGTTTGTTCCGTCTCCCATTCCTTTCCCACCTGGCCCTGCTTCTTTATCTAACAGCTCCTCCTTGCTGCTGTCCCTGGAATTCACCAGGATGTTCCAATGTCAGAAGCCACTGTCTGAGTTTGGGGTTCTAATGCCCGGTTGGTAAATGCCCAGTTTATCTGAGGTCCTAGCTCATGAAAAGCCGCTATGCAACCTTGACTCCACTCCTGAGTCTCCAGTGCCGCTCCCCTCCCTGCAGAGTCTGACCATCAAGATGCTGCAAACATGCCTCCCGTTCTTCCTGCTACATCAGTCCCCATGGGACTTAGTGACACAGTCACCCTTCATCAGCAGCCACCCTTTCCCTCAATCACTCTACTGCTACAGCCATATTTTACCCAGATGAATTCCTCCCCATGGAATTTAACTTCACTTCCAAACCAATCTCACCATCTCATCTGCTCACAATTATATCTTTAGATCTGGTCCATTGGCCCTAGCTGGGTTGAACAAATGTAGTTTCTTTCCTATGATGTCAT
Source organism: Neotragus moschatus (assembly GCA_006410615.1). Classification (NCBI taxonomy): domain Eukaryota; kingdom Metazoa; phylum Chordata; class Mammalia; order Artiodactyla; family Bovidae; genus Neotragus; species Neotragus moschatus. The sequence continues at coordinate 110,783 of SJYA01001961.1, read as the reverse complement.
GGAATTTGGAGTCAAGAACTTGGATGTTAGCTTATCTCAATTTCTATCTTTGATTTGAAATGCAGACTACTATGCAGTGGGCTTCCCTGGTGGCTCAGGTGGTAAAGAGTCTGCCTGCAATGCAGGAGACCCGGGTTCGATTCCTGGGTCAGGAAGATCCCCTGGAGAAGGAAATGGCAATCCACTCCGGCACTTTTGCCTGGAAAATCCCATGGATGGAGGAGCCTGATAGGCTACAGTCCATGGGGTCACAAAGAGTTGCACACAACTGAGCGACTTCACTTTCACTTTAACTATGCAGTGGAGACATTACTTTGCAAACAAAGGTCCATCTAGTCAAGGCTATGATTTTTTCAATAGTTATGTATAGATGTGAGAGTTGGACCATAAAGAAGGCTGAGTGCCGAAGAATTGAAGCTTTTGAACTGTGGTCTTGGAGAAGACTCTTGCGAGTCTCTTGGACTGCAAGGATATCAAACCAGTCAATCCTAGGGGAAATCACTCCTGGATATTCATTGGAAGGACTAATGCTGAAGCTGAAACTCTAATGCTTTGGCCACCTCATGCGAAGAACTGACTCATTTGAAGAGACACTGATGCTGGTAGCTACTGAGGGCAAGAGAAGGGGACGACAGAGGATGAGGGCGGGATGGCATCACTGACTCAATGGACATGGATTTGAATGAGTTCCAGGAGTTGGTGGAGGATAGGGAAGCCTGGTGTGCTATAGTCCATGGGGCCGCAAAGAATCAAACACCGGCTGAGCGACTGAACTGAACTGATGCAGTTGGTAGGAACTAGCATTTATTGCTGAGTACTTAGAAGTTGAATGTGAGAGTCAGACCACCTGGATTTGAAGACTAGCTTTCCCTAGGCGCTCACTGCATTTTTGTGAAGATTAAATGGGTTGGTACATACAAAGTATTTAGAAGAATGTGGGGCCAGAGCAGTGCGCAATACTTGCTGTCTGTATTATTGTGATCTGCCACCTCCTCCAGGAAGCCTCAATCACTCCTCTAAACACATTTCCCCAGTGAGTTGAAAATACTTTTCTTGAAGCTTTCCTAGCTCCTGGGCTTCTCCTTCTCTATTAACAAGCCACGGACCTGGACTTCTCTCCCAGAAGGATTTTACTTCTTGAGGTCAGGGGGCTGTTTTTTGGTCTTCCGTCTCTGCAGAGAGGAAGCCTTTATCTTGTTCAACTTTCTAGTCTGGAGAAAGAAAAGGAAAGTCCACAGATGCCCACGAGATGGAGCTGTGAGTCCACAATCTTGATGAACAGGGATTCCAAGAAAAGAAGAGCCAGATGAAGACCCCATACAAACTGTCACCAAGCCTGTCTCCTGGGGGCCGGGGGGTTTCCCAGGTGGCACTAGTGGTAAAGAACCTGCCTGCCAATGCAGGAGATGTAAGAGACATGGGTTCCATCCGTGGGTTGGGAAGATCCCCTGGAGGAGGGCATGGCAACCCACTCCAGTATTCTTGCCTGGAGACTCCCATGGACAGAGGAGCCTGGCAGGTTCTACTGTCCATAGGCTCTTAAATTGTCAAACACAACTGAAGTGACTTAGCACGCAGCATGTAAGCCTACAGTATGTGTTCTATCAAGCTTTCTTTTCAGATGTTAGGGAAAAATTCAAAAAGAACTCTTTTTATTGAACGACTGTATGACATTTGTGCATTGATGTAATTTCATTTCATGGTCACTGAATGAATAAATCCTTACAATCACTTTGCAGAGCCTGTACTACTATAATGAGCAGACTGAAGATTCCAGAAGTCAAATTCCTGGCCCAGGCTCCCTTACAGCACTCACTGGCTGCCAAGTCAAGATCTGACTGTTACTCCTTACAGATTTCGAACCCACATTATTTTCGGCTCAGGTGCCCTACAATTTCAGAGAGTGATGGCATGAACTTTCATGGGTACCATTCATGGGTGTATTTGTCCTCTCTGTAGAAACGGATGCTGCTCCTGTGGGGACTAGGGGATGAATTGGCCACCCATGACCTTGTCTAAAAGTTCCACAAGCGGTCGTCTCACACAACTTTTATTACATAGCTTGCTGTGTTGAAATGATTAGTTTAGGCTCTGAATGATCCCCTGTGCTATGTATTGTAGTGGGTCTGTCTCTTTAATAGATTTTCCAGTTTTCACTGCAGGCTAGTAAAATGCAGACAGTAGAGGGGCAAGGGATTATGTTCCTGGTCTTTTATCTCCCTAATTTACTAGATGACCCCAGGGAAATCAGTTACTATCTCAGAATTTGAATTTGTAGACCTCTGAGATCAGTTAGGTTGGTGAGAAAGCTCTTTTCATGGCTATAACCATGCTTTGATTTTTTTTCTTAAAATAATAGGCCAAATTTCAGGACATCAGATGACAGAGATCAGTCCAAGAGTTTTATGCTCCTCTTTTTACAGGTCAACTGCCCAAATAGCTTTAATCCTTTGAAACACATTTCTCTGTGCCTCTTGGCAATAAACCGAGTGGAGAGAGAGATGAACTGGGTTCCTGCTCTCTGCTCCTTAATCGGAGAGTCCCACCCCTGCATTCAGCCTCTGCCTAAAGAGGAGCGTCTGGGCTCAGTGAAGTGCATGTCAGCCCAAGCCTGGCGATCACAGGCACTTGACCAACCGGGGCTTGTCCTCAGCCAAGCAGCCCAGAAAGCACACATCCAACCCGGCTACTTGCAGCACAGAGAGGGACTTCCTGGTCTCTTTTTATTACTCTTCTACAGTGCTTCCAATACTCTGCTGTGACAAATTTCTGTGCACTCAGTAGTTTGGAATGGCACACATCTGACAGTTGTTCAGGATTCTGTCACGGGTCTCAGCGTGACATGGCGTCAGCTGGACCGTGGTTCTTGCTGGAAGCTCTGGGGGAAGACACATTTCTTTGCCTTTTGGACATTTTAGGGGCCACCTGCATTCCGTCATTCGTGTTACCGTTCTCCATCTTCAGCACACTTCATCTCTCACTGATGTGTGTGTGTGTGTGTGTGCACTCAATCACTCAGTCGTATCTGACTCTTTGGCACCCCATGGAATGTAGCCCACCAGGCTCCACTGCCTATGAGATTTCCCAGGCAAGAATACTGGACGGGGTTGCCATTTTCTCCGCCAGGGGATCTTCCCAGCCCAGGGATTGAACCTGTGCCTCCGGCATTGCAGGCAGACTCTCACCCCTAGTGCCACATTGCATCTCTCTGGCCACATCCAGAACAGATTCTCAGCACTTAAGGGAAGATCATGAGGACATAAGCCCATCTGGAGGATCCAGGATAATCTTTCCATTTTAATGTTCCTTAATCACACCTGCAAAGTCCCTCTTGTCCTGTAAAATAACATCTTCATAGGTTCTGGGGATTAGAGCCAGGATATCTCGGGGGCAACAAAATTCTACCTGCTATACCATCNCATAAGCCCGTCTGGAGGATCCAGGATAATCTTTCCATTTTAATGTTCCTTAATCACACCTGCAAAGTCCCTCTTGTCCTGTAAAATAACATCTTCATAGGTTCTGGGGATTAGAGCCAGGATATCTCGGGGGCAACAAAATTCTACCTGCTATACCATCTCAAGGTGGGAATTGTGAGTTTATGGGAAAATCCATGTTCTACTTATTTCTGTCTTATTTGGAATCAAAGGGACACATTTCTTCTTAAACTGTATAAAAATGTGTACATCAAACACGTTGAGAAATTAAAACAATACTCAAATTTCCTTTGTTCAGAAAGGCAAGTATTTTATGGGAAAGATGGTTGTGAATTTGGTCTGCCTTGCTTAAGAATAGTGATCTTCATTTCTTAATATCCTATCTTCCCACAGATAGGATCAAAAAAATCACATGACGGGAGTCAAGGCCTTTGACGTACACTTGGGAAAAAAGTTATCAAGAGGGTTAGATATTTTCTCAGGTAGCTTCTGATTTCCAAGTAATGTCTCTCTGCTCCTACATCCTCAAGAACACTGGAAATAATTTATATATCCAGTTTTATAGTACATAGGAAATGATAGTAGAAAACAAGTGGAAAGTGTGAGTTGCTCAGTCGTGTCCGACATTTTACGACCCTATAAACTGCAGCCCATCAGGCTCCTCTGTCTATGGTACTCTCTAGGCAAGAATTCTGGAGAGGGTTGCCATCCCCACCTCCAGGGGATCTTTCCAACCCAGGGATTGGACCCATGTCTCCTACATTGCATGCAGATTCCTTGCCGTCTGAGTCAGAGGTGCTAGTTAAATGTAAGGTTTTAACATGGGAAATTTAGACAGCCCTGGGATGCAAGAGCTCTCATACATTCTTGTATGTGGGAAGAATTATGGTCTCTTTAGACCAGATGCCAAGAGCACTTCCTCCAAGACCAAATGTCTCCAGATATTTCCCAATGTCCCTCGGGGGCAAAACTGCTTCTTGTTGAGAGCTAAGAACACTTCTCTAGAGTGGACTTCCATCATTCTCTCTCTTTTCCTTTCCCTCCCTCTCTCTTTCTGCACACACACACACAATCTTTGAGTCTGACAGTTCCCCAACACTAGTTATCTCCCTGCTAAATATTCTCCTCTTGCATAATACATTTTCCACAATACTACTATTCATCCATCATCCAAAACACAACTTTGGGATTGTCTCCTAGACTCCTCCATCTACTCCTCTTTCTGTTTCTGAACCAGTTCTTCGATGAATCTTAGTCCCTGAAGTCCTATTGTTAAGTGTCAGTCACTCAGTTGTATCTGACTCTGCAACCCCATGGACTGGGCTCCTTTGTCCTTTGGATTCTCCAGGCAAGAATACTGGAGTGGGGTGCCATTCTCTTCTCCAGGGGATCTTCCCAACCCAGGGATCGAATCTGGGTCTCCTGCACTGCAGGAGAATTCTTTACCATTGGAGGCACCAGGGAAGTCCTATTACCACCACCCTAACCGGGCCTTACTTATCCCTTTCCTGTTCCCTACTGGCAGTTCAGCCCCTAACAAGTCTCGCTGCNATTCTTTTCTCCAGGGGATCTTCCCAACCCAGGGATCGAATCTGGGTCTCCTGCACTGCAGGAGAATTCTTTACCATTGGAGGCACCAGGGAAGTCCTATTACCACCACCCTAACCGGGCCTTACTTATCCCTTTCCTGTTCCCTACTGGCAGTTCAGCCCCTAACAAGTCTCGCTGCTCCGTTCTCTCTTCCCTTCTATCCATTAGCCACACTGCCAGCATACCAAACTTTCTAAAATGCAAGCATAACGCTTGGAATCTGGCCCTTGTAATCAAAGCTTTGAGCATAGCAGAGGCTCTTCAAACTCAGTCTCAGGTTGTATTTCCAGCCTTTACACTTAGAATTTCTGTGCTTGGGCCTCAATAGACATGGGCAATTCTCTGGTCAAACTTGACTTTTGGGGACATTAGAGTTGTATTCAGGGTGACATTTTGTCTTCAGTACCAGTTTGTTTCAACTTTGCACGTCAAAATTCTAAGAAATGTCCAAGGCTCAGCTCAAATGATGCATCGCTTTGAAAATTACCTCCAAATGGCAACCCACTCCAATATTCTTGCCTAGAGAATTCCATGGACAGAGGAAACCTGGCAGGCTACAGTCCATGGGGTCACAAAGAGTCAGGTAAGACTGAGCTACTAACACACAAACACCTTCTCCAAGCCTTCTGCTTTCCTGAAGAATCAGTCTGTTCCCATTTTATTTCTACATCCATTTGTTTTTATCTTTTTAAAATTCTTTTGATGTGGACCATTTTAAAAGTCTTCATTGAATTTTGTTACAATATTGCTTCTGTTGTTTATGTTTTGTTTTTTTGGCCTAGAGGCATGTGGGAAATTAGCTTCCTGACCAGGGATCTAACTCATACCCCTTGCACTGGAAGGCAAAGTCTTAACCACTAGACCACGAGGGAAGTCCTTGTACATTCATTTATGATTTTATTTGTCATATTAAGTGCTCAATAAATATTTAATTGAGTTGAGTAGTTTGATCATCATGATTTAAATGGCACTAATTGCTTAAACAGGGCACTTGTGGCAAAATAAAACCAATGGATGACCAATATTGTTTAATTGCTAGATGAAAATGTAGGAATTGATGAAAGATGAGAATGTTATTGATAAGGACTTCTTTGAACAGTCTGAGCCCAGCATGAAGCAGATCTGGGTTTCATTTGCAACTTGCAGTGGTTTCTGTGAGGTTGAGTAGGTCCTGTCAACTTTAATATGTAAAACAGGAAATCTTATGCCTACCTAGAAATGTCTGTGTGTGTAAATACATAAATCACCATACTGACCCTCTTACTGACCATGAAAAGCTACTGATTTGTTGTTAAGCTTTGGGATGTGAGTATGGAATGATGGAGAAAAATGGGTTAGGAGGAGAAACAGGCTATTGGGAATATCAGCCAAGAGTAAGCTAATGTAGGGTCAAGAGAAAAAGATATCCCCTGGGGGGACAGACAACAGGCTTAGCCTTGAACATACTGGAAGACATGGCTAGAGCATAGCCACATGGAGATGTCCAGGTCTCAAGTCTCACTCAAACTTCAATGGAATCAAGGTACCAGTGACAGCCAACTCAGACCCTGACTGATCCCAAGCCCCGTGTTTGGACCACAGCCTTCTTCGTTTCACATCCCTCACTTGCACTGGATGAGTGAAGCTGTTTTGTTGTTCGGTTGCTAAGTTTTGTCCTATTCTTTATGACCCCATGGACTGCAGCATGCCAGGCTTCCCTGTCCTTCATTATCTCCTGGAGCTTGCTCAAACTCATATCCATTAAGTCGATGATGCCATCCAACCATCTCACTCTCTGTCGTCCCCTTCTCCTCTTGCCTTCAATCTTTCCAAGCATCAGGGTCTTTTCCAGTGAGTCAGCTCTTCCCATCAGGTGGCTAAAGGATTGGAGCTTCAGCTTCAGCAGCTATTCAGGGACTATAATTCATCGGGCTCACATGCTCTCAAGTTCTTGGAAGTCTGCCCCCAAATTCACTGTGTAGACACCAAATTTTTAATTCTGAAATAGCTCTCAGAGAGAGGTTGTCCTTCAATTTAATTTGATTCAATCAATATTTACCAAAGGTCAGCCAGGTTAATGCAGTTAATATAGTGGATTCCACAAAGAAGAGCACTAAAAATGAAAGGTTGAGCTTCCTGGCTTTTAATAGTTTACAATATAATTGGAGCCAAAAAATAGAGACAGCACAGAAGATAATATCTTTTAGTAGATGCACTGTCTGTTTATGAATCATATTTAAAAGAACACTATGCTTTATTTTATGGATTTAAAAGGTCCTTAGAAAATTTTTCTATAAAACAGATCAGATTTCACTAGGGGTTTCCATTATAAAATGACAGGCAGGTACCATTTGGGGAGAGGGTTCTTGCTGGAATGAGCCAAAAACCTTCAGGAAGATGGAAATTGAGGGGTTGTTGGTTACTCTGTCCTTCTGGAGGCAGCTGTCCTCACTAGCAGTTCATCCCTGTGCCTCCTTCCGGGAACCTCCCTGCCTCTGGTGGATTTCCCCACGTGCAGTGATCCTCTCTGGGCTACAGAAGTTTGAGATGTAGTCAGTGAGAGTTGGCACGAGCAGGTTATTAATCAGGTGTACTCACAGCACAGGAGAAGAAAACACGTGGGGGTCAGGGCACACCACATGCCAGGAAGCTTATGCTGGAGAGCAGAAGGAACATCCCGGGGTGTGGGAGGCAGGCTTTGCAATACCAGGAGGGGCAGGTGTCCCCCTTTTCCCTTAGGAGGTTCTGATTGGCTTGTTTGAATAATTCTACGAGCTGGCAGAGAACAAAGGCCTTCTACTTAGGAGTAAGCAGGAGGTGTGCCTGGTCCCTCTGATAGAGAGGGCTGTTTGGCTGTGAGACGTTATCCACGGGAGCAGGGGCGGGGCCATGGAACTTGCAATTAGGTCACTGAAGCTCCCCTGGTTTCTCTAGATGTCAATATAACATTAAGGCTTAACACCGAGACTTGATTTTAGATCTTACGCAACAATGGAGATTGTGAGTATCCATCCCCTCTCTGCTATTGACTTTATTCTCCCATTGACAAATGGGAGCTACTTTTTCAAAATATTCAAAGCCAGGTATTTTTGTTGTTGTTGTTGTTGTATTTACTGAACCAAATTTCATTTCCTCCAAGAACCTCCACTTAGTAGCTTTTATTAAAGGCTTTTAAGGATCAGCCACCTTGTCTCTTATGAAATCAACCAGCCCAGAACCATGCTGTCCTGCCTGGTTCTGTGTAAGTACTTGCTGATTGAACTGCATGTGGATTGGCGGTCCCATCACCCTCCTTTAGAAAGCTCCCAGTCCCGCAAAACAGTGGCATTGATAACGTCATGAATGAGATCCATAGTCTCTAATCCTATCAGGAAAGGGGGCTATCTTATTAATTTATCAGGTGATGACATGGAATCCCAAAGCAGTTAATTAGCCTGCCCAAGGCCGCATTGCTGGTGAGAGTTGGGTCTAGGATATTTCACGTTATATTGTTTTTTTTTTTTTTTTTTTNCTAAGTGCTCAATAAATATTTAATTGAGTTGAGTAGTTTGATCATCATGATTTAAATGGCACTAATTGCTTAAACAGGGCACTTGTGGCAAAATAAAACCAATGGATGACCAATATTGTTTAATTGCTAGATGAAAATGTAGGAATTGATGAAAGATGAGAATGTTATTGATAAGGACTTCTTTGAACAGTCTGAGCCCAGCATGAAGCAGATCTGGGTTTCATTTGCAACTTGCAGTGGTTTCTGTGAGGTTGAGTAGGTCCTGTCAACTTTAATATGTAAAACAGGAAATCTTATGCCTACCTAGAAATGTCTGTGTGTGTAAATACATAAATCACCATACTGACCCTCTTACTGACCATGAAAAGCTACTGATTTGTTGTTAAGCTTTGGGATGTGAGTATGGAATGATGGAGAAAAATGGGTTAGGAGGAGAAACAGGCTATTGGGAATATCAGCCAAGAGTAAGCTAATGTAGGGTCAAGAGAAAAAGATATCCCCTGGGGGGACAGACAACAGGCTTAGCCTTGAACATACTGGAAGACATGGCTAGAGCATAACCACATGGAGATGTCCAGGTCTCAAGTCCCACTCAAACTTCAATGGAATCAAGGTACCAGTGACAGCCAACTCAGACCCTGACTGATCCCAAGCCCCGTGTTTGGACCACAGCCTTCTTCGTTTCACATCCCTCACTTGCACTGGATGAGTGAAGCTGTTTTTTTGTTTGGTTGCTAAGTTTTGTCCTATTCTTTATGACCCCATGGACTGCAGCATGCCAGGCTTCCCTGTCCTTCATTATCTCCTGGAGCTTGCTCAAACTCATATCCATTAAGTCGATGATGCCATCCAACCATCTCACTCTCTGTCGTCCCCTTCTCCTCTTGCCTTCAATCTTTCCAAGCATCAGGGTCTTTTCCAGTGAGTCAGCTCTTCCCATCAGGTGGCTAAAGGATTGGAGCTTCAGCTTCAGCAGCTATTCAGGGACTATAATTCATCGGGCTCACATGCTCTCAAGTTCCTGGAAGTCTGCCCCCAAGTTCACTATGTAGACACCAAATTTTTAATTCTGAAATAGCTCTCAGAGAGAGGTTGTCCTTCAATTTAATTTGATTCAATCAATATTTACCAAAGGTCAGCCAGGTTAATGCAGTTAATATAGTGGATTCCACAAAGAAGAGCACTAAAAATGAAAGGTTGAGCTTCCTGGCTTTTAATAGTTTACAATATAATTGGAGCCAAAAAATAGAGACAGCACAGAAGATAATATCTTTTAGTAGATGCACTGTCTGTTTATGAATCATATTTAAAAGAACACTATGCTTTATTTTATGGATTTAAAAGGTCCTTAGAAAATTTTTCTATAAAACAGATCAGATTTCACTAGGGGTTTCCATTATAAAATGACAGGCAGGTACCATTTGGGGAGAGGGTTCTTGCTGGAATGAGCCAAAAACCTTCAGGAAGATGGAAATTGAGGGGTTGTTGGTTACTCTGTCCTTCTGGAGGCAGCTGTCCTCACTAGCAGTTCACCCCTGTGCCTCCTTCCGGGAACCTCCCTGCCTCTGGTGGATTTCCCCACGTGCAGTGATCCTCTCTGGGCTACAGAAGTTTGAGATGTAGTCAGTGAGAGTTGGCACGAGCAGGTTATTAATCAGGTGTACTCACAGCACAGGAGAAGAAAACACGTGGGGGTCAGGGCACACCACATGCCAGGAAGCTTATGCTGGAGAGCAGAAGGAACATCCCGGGGTGTGGGAGGCAGGCTTTGCAATACCAGGAGGGGCAGGTGTCCCCCTTTTCCCTTAGGAGGTTCTGATTGGCTTGTTTGAATAATTCTACGAGCTGGCAGAGAACAAAGGCCTTCTACTTAGGAGTAAGCAGGAGGTGTGCCTGGTCCCTCTGATAGAGAGGGCTGTTTGGCTGTGAGACGTTATCCACGGGAGCAGGGGCGGGGCCATGGAACTTGCAATTAGGTCACTGAAGCTCCCCTGGTTTCTCTAGATGTCAATATAACATTAAGGCTTAACACCGAGACTTGATTTTAGATCTTACGCAACAATGGAGATTGTGAGTATCCATCCCCTCTCTGCTATTGACTTTATTCTCCCATTGACAAATGGGAGCTACTTTTTCAAAATATTCAAAGCCAGGTATTTTTGTTGTTGTTGTTGTTGTATTTACTGAACCAAATTTCATTTCCTCCAAGAACCTCCACTTAGTAGCTTTTATTAAAGGCTTTTAAGGATCAGCCACCTTGTCTCTTATGAAATCAACCAGCCCAGAACCATGCTGTCCTGCCTGGTTCTGTGTAAGTACTTGCTGATTGAACTGCATGTGGATTGGCGGTCCCATCTCCCTCCTTTAGAAAGCTCCCAGTCCCGCAAAACAGTGGCATTGATAACGTCATGAATGAGATCCATAGTCTCTAATCCTATCAGGAAAGGGGGCTATCTTATTAATTTATCAGGTGATGACATGGAATCCCAAAGCAGTTAATTAGCCTGCCCAAGGCCGCATTGCTGGTGAGAGTTGGGTCTAGGATATTTCACGTTATATTGTTTTTTTTTTTTTTTTTTTTTNTTAATTTATCAGGTGATGACATGGAATCCCAAAGCAGTTAATTAGCCTGCCCAAGGCCGCATTGCTGGTGAGAGTTGGGTCTAGGATATTTCACGTTATATTTTTTTTTTTTTTTTTTCTTTTCTTAATTGGCCATGCAGTAGAATATGTGGGATCTTAGTTCCCCAACCAGGGTTCGAACCTGTTATTCCCCACAATGGAAGTGTGGTGTCTTAACCACTGGACCACCCGGGGGGTGCCTCACATTATACTTGTAATTGCTGAAAAAGATTGTAGCTTATTCATTGCTTATACCCTGTCTCCCTCACTTACAATGTCTTTCCTGGTGACAGAGACCGTTTCATAATCCTCTTCGCATCTGCCACTGTAGCTTCATGCTCAGGGCAAAAATAAATGTCTGATGAAAAGACATCGTGTTTTGCTGTAGTCAGAATGAAAGAGGAAGTTAAGGAGGAATGATGAAGGTTGAGTTACTAAATTAGGGAAGCTAAGGGGACCCTGAGGATCTGAGTGGGTCCCCTTGGGCAGGTTAGATGTCTTATCTATCTCCGCCTTCTTCTACATAAGTTGGTTCGGTGATGGTTAGTGATTCAGTTCCCCTTAATCCCGTAAGTCTTAGCCCATCCTGGATTGGCTAAGGAGTCAGATCCCAGTAGAAATAGAGTGGGCTAAGTCTGGATTTGGAGAAGGAAATGGCAACCCACTCCAGTATTCTTGCCTGGAAAACCAATTGGAGTCTGAAATGCAATCTCCCACGACCTTCAGTGAACCTCGACTTTGGAACTCACTTCTGGAGTGACTTGTGTTCATCTTCAGGATCTTTGCTACAGTAGGGCAGACTGCCACCTGCCCTACAGCATGGCCACCAGAGGAAAAGAGAGCCACAGAAGTAGGATTCAAGGCTGCACTTTCTTTCTGACTCAGGAAAACTGTGGAGCAGGGCCCATTTAGTGCCTGGTGCAAACTGTCCCACTAAATCCTCCCAAGGGCTGTCTTAGGAGACGACTGTCCTTCTCTGCAGTTTACAGTTCAGAAGTGAATTTCGTGGCTAAACCAGGAGAGGCTGGAGCCCTTGTCTTACTGCGATACTGCCAATAAGGAGTCTGCTGAGAACTAAAGAGATATTCAGCGGGCATCGCCAGATATGAGATGAAGAATGCAGCAGTTAGCCAAGAACGCGCCTCTTCAGGCTCCAGATTCTGATGTTGACGAGGCTGAGGATCCTCTCCGCCTTCCCTTACGTCTGCTTCCCGAGGCCACGAGGACGAGGAGGTGCCAAACGCCGCGCTGTCAGAGCATCAGCCGCTCGGAGACGTTTGTCAGGTACGTCTCTCCTTCTGACAGTTTAATTGGGGCAAATTTTGGAAATTTCAGAAAGATTAGTGAAGAGGTTTTTAAATGTCTCCCAGAAGAGCCTGTAATAGCTCTTCCAAATGGCACGGAAATGAACAAGCAAGGCGGTCTTTCCACAGGTGACACGTTCAGAGCTCCCTCCTCCCCACCCCCCACCCCATCCTTTGCTTTTTCACATACATGACAGACTGCAGCTTCAAAAGGAGACACTAAAACGCAGCCTGCTCTAGAGAGAATGCATCCGCAATTCTCTCACTGGCAGCAACTTTCCCTCCTAGTTTTTAACTGCTCACATGGCTTCATTTTTGAGGCTCACTGTTTATTCTGTTGTTGAAAGTTGCTTCATGTCCACAGTAACAAACTTGGCTTGGCTGTGTCAAGGAAGAAAAGGGACAAATGGAATTTCCCTTTTAGAAAGAGAGCAGAAGAAAAAACCTCTGAGCTGGAGTTAGGAAATACCTTTTTGTAGCTGGCACTTTCCTGAGGAAAAGACAAATTAATTCGTCCTTTACCCATCCACCAGAAAAAAAGAAAGCAAGATGGTTGCTTTAAGCTCTCCTACAATTAAAAATATCTCCTCTTCTGGAGGATAAATCATACTCTGATTCTTTTGATTGGAATAAGATGGAAAATTCAGAAATTCCAGGGACAGAACCTGGCCAAAGCGATTTGCTCTCTGGAAAAAAGTAATGTTAAAAAGGACACCAATCTACCCCCCTTTCTTACCTCGCCAACATCCACCCTGAGTGGCAGGTTCAGTTCAGTTCAGTTCAGTCGCTCTGTCGTGTCCGACTCTTTGCGACCCCATGAATCGCAGCACACCAGGCCTCCCTGTCCATCACCATCTCCCGGAGTTCACTCAGACTCACGTCCATCGAGTCAGTGATGCCATCCAATCATCTCATCCTCTGTCATCCCTTTCTCCTCCTGCTCCCAATCCCTCCCAGCCTCAGAGTATTTTCCAATGAGTCAACTCTTTGCATGAGGTGGTCAAAGTTCCCCTTCAGCATCATTCCCTCCAAAGAAATCCCGGGGCTGATCTTCAGAATGGACTGGTTGGATCTCCTTGCAGTCCAAGGGACTCTCAAGTCTTCTCCAACACCACAGTTCAAAAGCATTAATTCCTTGGTGCTCAGCTTTCTTCACAGTCCAACTCTCACATCCATACATGACCACAGGAAAAACCATAGCCTTGACTAGATGGACCTTTGTTGGCAAAGTAATGTCTCTGCTTTTGAATATGCTCTCTAGGTTGGGCATAACTTTTCTTCCAAAGAGTAAGCGTCTTTTAATTTTATGGTTGCAGTCACCATCTGCAGTGATTTTGGAGCCCCCCAAAATAAAGTCTGACACTGTTTCCACTGTTTCCCCATCTATTTCCCATGGAGTGATGGAACCAGATGCCATGAGTGCAAGATAGCTCTGTGCCAAAGCTTGGATGCTTTGTCATACACACATCCTTGAGTTCCAGGCCCTCTCTGCTTCCTCAGAGACTGGGGGTAAAGGAGAGGGAGTGGTACCCAAGTTTGATGACAACAGGCCACAAGTTCCAGCAGGTGCACCTTTCAGCAAGCGGAAGGTGATTCTGGCACCTTGAAATCCTTTCATGGGACGGGAATCATGACGTTTGCTGATTTCCCCTGGAGCTCTCCTGTGCCGTGCTTGTGATCTATCTAATCTTATCCGTGGGACAAATATGTCTACAAATGCAAACAGGTAGAAGTTTACCATTAAAAAATAAATAGTGCATGGTTATTAGGAGTGAAAGTTGACAGTTTTAGCAAAACATTTAGAGATATGCATTCAGTCTTTACACAAGGGACATGGAGGCTGTGCTCACCTAACTGAGGTGCAATGGGTCCAATATTAAGTCCCATCTATTCCTGTGAAAAATGAAATATGTCATTCTTCAGCTAAACCAGGTTGCATTGAGGGACTTTTCAAGGCTGCTCAAAATAATAAGGGATTGTTTTTTAAATGGATATTGCCATGCAATGGCTTGAATTGTTTACCTCTCTTCTGAGAGACGGGCAAATTATCTACACATTTCGGTCTATCCTTATTTCTAAGACAGTCACTGGCCTCATCTGTTCCACACCTGGCTGGGGACCAGTGCAAGGACCATGGGAAATTCAATTCCTCCACTGAATGAGCAAAGTCTCTGCCCATTGTTAGCATCATTTATCAGTTTCTATCTTGAAATATGCTCGGGAACCCCCGAGGACACCTATATATTAAAAAGCTATTTTTACAAAGTCCTCAGTTCTTGTTTCCATTTTAAGCTAGGAATTGGGATTGTTCAGTCCAGCCAGGAGGTAGGCAGGGTCAGAAGGCCAAACTGGTGATGGCATTTATGAAAGGAGTCCATGTGCCGACAGAGGGTAAAATATCACCTGTCAAATGCCGCTCAGGGTCACTTTTGGGCACTAAATTCATGTAAACTGCCTTGAGAGAAATTGGAAAATATACATGAAAGTGGCTACAAAAGTTCTTGACACATAATAAGTACTCAGAGTTGGTTAGTAACCTCTCTCTAAGGTGGCCCCGGGAATTTCACAGGTAGGTTCTGCTTACACACCTAGAGATCTAGAATTCACCGAAGAGCCTCACTTGCTGGGTTTTTGTTCATATAGCATTTGGAAGACAACTCTGACCACTTGATGTAATTTTCTGGTGGCCCATCACATGTTGTCACACTCCCTGGACACGCTAATGGGCTGATGTAGACTTCCTGTGTATACAGTATCTATGGCCACGGTAATGCTGTGTAACAAACAGCTTTGGATCCTCAGGGCATACGACGAGAGGCATTTTTTGGTCTTGTGTCTGGTTTGCCTGGGTGACTCTTGATTCTGGTGCTGCTTACTTACCTATGCAGGGTTGACTGGCTGTCCCCTGTCCTCTGAGCTCAGTTGCGCTTATCTGCGGCAGCAACTCTGGCCCGATCTGCCTCTCTTCTCACTCATCCTCCATCAGACTGCTCCATTATGCTGTCACGGAAATGACAGTGACCTCAAATGGCCATGCCCATTTGAGCATCTTCCTTGAGTCTGCTAGTATCACGTCAATGAACATCCCTTTGGCCAAAGTTAATCAAGTGATCAAACACAGGGGCCAGGAAACACACTCTGCAAAGATCTATCTATCTCTGATATTTGAAAGGACACCAGATTCCGGAGGGAATATTCAAGTGAGACCTTTCATTTCAAGGCAAAGGATATGGTGCAGTGAGATAAGGGGAATGGAGCGAAGCACCAGGAGTCAAAGCCAGCCCCTTCACATCCCTTGGGTCTGGGGAGGGACTTCCATTCTCCCAGCAAACACCCAGTTATTCCAGTGCCGCTGGTACAAGCTGTAGGTTAATTGATGGATTGCTAGAATGGGGATGTCAGTTCCAAAGGTACCTGAGACCGATGATGAGAACCCAAATCAAGGCCAGGTGAGAAAACTGTAAAAATCATTTTGTTGTCATTGCCTGTCTGACTCTTTGTGACCCCATGGACTGCAGCACACCAGGCTCCTCTGTCCTGCACTATCCCCCAGAGTTTGCTCAAACTCATGTCCATTGAGTCGGTGTTGCCATCCAACCATCTCATCCTCTGTCATCCCCTTCTCCTCTGACCTTCAATCTTTCCCAGTATCAGGGTCTTTTCCAATGAGTTGGCTCTTCTCATCAGGTGGCCAAAAGACTGGAATTTCAGCTTTAGTTAGCATCAATCCTTGTGATGAATATTCAAGATTGATTTCCTTTAGGATTAACTGGTTTCATTTCCTTACATTCCACGTGACTCTCAAGAGTCCTTTCCAACACCACGGTTCGAAAATATCAGTTCTTTGGTGTTCAGCCTTCTTTATGGACCAACTCTCACATCCGTACTTGACTAAAGAAAAACCATAGCTTTGACTAGATGGACCTTTGTAGGCAAAGTAATGTCTCTGCTTTTTCATATACTCAGTTTGTCATAGCTTTCCTTCCAAGAAAAAAAATGTCTTTTNTCAGTTCTTTGGTGCTCAGCCTTCTTTATGGACCAACTCTCACATCCGTACTTGACTAAAGAAAAACCATAGCTTTGACTAGATGGACCTTTGTAGGCAAAGTAATGTCTCTGCTTTTTCATATACTCAGTTTGTCATAGCTTTCCTTCCAAGAAAAAAAATGTCTTTTAATTTCATGGCTGCAGTCACCATGAAAAAAATCACTAATGCCTGATTACCATAAGGATGGCGGTGTTTCTTCACTGTTTGGGATTACAACCTTCTTTAAAAAATCATGTAAGCTTTGAAGTTATGTCACCTGCAAAATGTATATCTTTACACAAATACATAATTTTAAATACAATTTTTTAGAATTTCTGAAGTCCTGATGCCAATCTGGAGACTCCCTGTGGGATCCATTCATCTCAGATGATGAATTGCTGATGGAGACTAGTTCAGAACACTGGGAGAAGGAGGCATCATTGACTGGCGTAGGGTGTCGGTTTCAGGCAGCTTTCTTTAGATTATAACCAAGATACATGCCTTTCCACCTTTGCAGAAGCTGCAAACCCTAGTGAAGACCTTGGAAAAATCATTTATATTTTCAGAGGGTTCAAACCATTGGTTTATTTGTGTTTTTCTCACCAAGCATGAGAACATGGGAATTTTTGTGTTCCTGCACAAATTTGCTTTCTTTCTATATCTGGTACAGGAGAAAGAATGGGTTTTATTTTCACTTTCCATCTGATTTGCAAGAGAAAAAAAAATCCTCTCATACCTCACCATGTGAGTTCCAAATTAGTTATGGTTACCAACCCCCCCCCACCCCCGCCTTGCACCTCTCTGCTGATGTCTGCGAGTCCTATTGTACCAGGCATACACCTCTCCCTGGCATCTCAATAAAACTATTCCATCCTCCTTTGTTTGGCCCGTGCACTGTCATGGGATGTGACCTATCCTTGGAATCTGGACGCGTCCACAGAAATAAGAACAAAAACTCTGTTGTTTGGCTAGGGCAGGGGGCCGGGGTGGGGTGGTTCTGTAGTCACTTGTCACAGCCAATGCGACAGTACCTGGTCTCTGTCAAGGGGGGTGGCCAGCAATCCTAGTGCTAAGGCTCAGGAAATTAAACTGCTTATAAAAAGAACTTTGCTCTATAATGTCTGAGGATGAAGTTATTTATTGGGATTTAGTGAAAAGAACTGGGCAAAGTAGAGTACATACCCTGATTAAGTTTACGATTGTGGTTGAATAATTTTGCTGGGTTCTGAGTGATAAGAATGGTCCAGTTGTCTGGTAGCTGGCCCTAGGGTGATTTAGGGGAGGGGAAATACTGAATCGGTGTGTGACAGTTTGGCAAGTAGGTGGTTAGGTGTGTGGGTTCTGAACTGGATGTTTTTATACCAATGGCATGCTCTCAAGACAGCTTTTGCAATCTCTAGGGAGTTGCTAACCCTGGGAGGGGCAGTCTCTCCAGGATCATGTTGACAAATGTCAGAGCATCAGTAACACAGAAAGTAAGAAGATGTGGTCAATACAAGAGTCCTTCTGGTTCTGGTACAAAGCTTGGCTTTAGCTCTTGCTGAAACAGAATTTTAAGCAGACAAGTATTAGAATATAATCTAATTGACTGGATTTCATCTACTCATATGGTTACACTGGTTTTATAATTATCCATAATTTTATGTATTGTTTCTGCCAGTTCAATTCTGTATGCCATTGATTGTAAGACACTTCTCATGTGAGAGATGTCACAAGATGAAAAAAAAAATGCGTTTCCTGGAATTTTAAATACAATATATTTTTCACAGCATATTCTGCACTTTTTTAGAAAAAAGGATGGGGGTACTTTTCAAAAGTAAAGTCAGGAAGAGTTAGCATATATTACTTAATTGACCCAGGCAGACATACTACTGTTGGTCTAGAATGTGGATAGGTTTTGACCCCTCTTGTGGTAGATGAGTTAATGGCACAGCTGCCAATTTTACTACGAGATATTTTGGTTGAACAGAATAAACACAGTAATAACATTGTCAGAGTAGACTCAGAGCAGCCTATGATGAACCTGACACAAGCCAGGGTGGGACTCACCTGCCGAGAAAACCATACATGTTCTCAGTTGTCTAACAAACAGGTGCTTCCCATTGGGGTCTTTCTGACTTTTCTATGTCTCGTGTATTTGTCTCTCACTGTTAACTTGACCTAAGTCAGGGCCTCTTTTTACCCACCTGATCGCACCCTTCACATACATCCCTGTACTATTTATAGATTTTTCTTTCAAATCATTGATCCAAATTTAAGAGTACATGCAATGCCTAATTCAACTGTTCCATTTTCTTTAAAATTAGCAGCAACTCAGTTTTGACTCTGGGAATTTTAGTCAATTTCATGGACATAGAAATGAGCAAAGAACTATGCAACTAGAACATAGGATAGAAGTCCACATTCTTTCTAAATTAATTCATCTGGTATTTGACACATATTACTTGCCAAAAATATTGGGGTGACGTGCTATGAATAAGACACCAATATCCTCTGACGACCCAGATGGTAAACAATCTGCTGCAAGGCAGGAGACCTGGGTTTGATCCCAGGGTGGAGAAGATCCCCTGGAGAAGGGAATAGCAACCCACTCCAGTGTTCTTGCCTGGAGAATCCCACAGACAGAGGAGCCAGGTGGGCCACAGTCCATGGGGTCACAAAGAGTTCAGACACAACTGAGCAACTAACACTTCCACTTTTTTTTTTCCATCTCAGGTTGTGACGAACTTAATTGTTCATGTATATTTTCAGAGACTAAAAGTTTCCCCAATTGCTTATAAAGTTTATTTCTTTAAAATAAGATTTCACCCCCAGAGTATGTTCTCAGGCTTCTTGATTGTGGCTAGGAACCTCAACTCTTCTTTTGTTGTGTTGTTTAGTTGCTCAGTCCTGTCTTACTCTTTGTGACCCTACAGACTGTAGCCTGCAGGCTCCTCTGTCCATGGGATTTCCCAGGCAAGAATACTGGAGTGGGTTGCCATTTCCTTCCCAGGGGAATCTTTCCAACCCAGGGATCAAACTCGTGTTTCCTGCATGGGCAGGAAGATTCTTTACCCCGAACTATGAGGGAAATCCAACTCTTCTTTATTCTAGTTGAACAAAATAAAATCAAGTGATATAATGTGAAAGTGATGTGTGAAATCTAATGAAGATGACAGAGAAAAGGCAATTTCAAAGGGTGGCTCTGTTCTTTAGAGGTATGTCTCAGAAGAGAATTAATAGTGACTGAACACCAACTCTTTGGAAAATAATTATCATTACATTTATCATTTGATTTTGACAACAAAATTATGAAATAATCCTCACAATGCCAGTTTTACAACTGTGCAGGTGGAGACTCAGGGGAGCAAACTGGTTTTCCCTGTCTCACTGAGAATAGATAATAGCAGTGAGACTGAGGGCTTGGTCTGGGGAAATCCCAGGCCTCTGAGGTCCTTCTAAGGTACCTTACCATTCTCCTTATGATATATATATCTCATACATTCGGTTCTGGACTGACTTGCATCTACCCCCAAGTTTATAGGTGTAAGCTGTAACCTCCAGTGTGGTTATATTTGGAGATAAAACCTTCAAGGAGATAGTTAAGGCTAAATGAGGTCATGTTTAACCTTATTCCAACAGGACTAGTGTCCTTGACACAACGGAGAAAAAGTCCACGTGAGCACACAGTAAAAAGGCAGGTCAGGAAATGGGGCTTTACCGGAAACCAACTCTGTTGGCACCTTGATCATAAAATTTCGGCCTCCAGCACTGTGAGCAAGTAAGTGTCTGTTGTTTAAGCCACCCAATCTGGGGTGTTTTACTATGGAAGCTCTGAGGAGCTAATCCACATATGAGACTGTATTCCTATCCCAATATCAAAACGCAAGAGTTGCTAAAAGATTCCTTGAATTACTCCTTTAAAGACTAGGGGATATGTAATTACTAATATTATTTGTAAAATCAATAGCTGTATTATCACTTCAGCTAAATAAATATGATTTTTTTTTCAGTGATCTTTCATTCTGTGTCCAGACAAGAAGGGATAAAAGTGAATTCACTGAACAGCTCCACAAGGCGCTGTCCTGATACATTTGTCATTTGGTTCTTGACACAGCCATAATAATTAGCTGAAAGCTATCTCCATTTTGCAGGTTTGCTAGCTGAGGTTTACGGAAGTTAAATTACTTGCCCAGTAGTCCCTGACTCCAAGTCCAGACATCGTTACAGCTCACGGCTTCCTGTACACAACTTCTACCTGGGATCACACTCGATGTTTCTTTCAGGCCCATAATGAGGCTGACTGAAGGGATCAATTTCCTAAATGGTTGAATGACTTCCTGTTCCACCAGCTCTTAATCTCTTGTTCAGCTACAGGTATTTGCTGTTGGCACCACTAATCTTTTTTCTACCACTCCCTGTCCCACTTTTGTTCTCTGAAAATTAATATTCTGCTCTGAGAAATTTTTTCAGGTAACATTAAATTCTTTTTCTTTTTCCAGTCATGCTGCCTGGCATTCAAGGCCTTAGTTCCCAAACCATGGATTAAAGTATGGAGTCCTACCCACTGAACTGCCAGGGGATCCCCCAACATTAAACTCCTAACACTGAACTTCTGATCATTTTTTTTAATACTTTTTCCTTTTAAGTTCAATAATACATGATACAATTTTATTAATGATAACTTTTTTCCTATGCTGTTGTTATTTAGTTTCTAAGTCATGTTGGAGTCTTTTGTGACCCCACGGACTGTACCCACCAGGCTCCTCTGTCCATGGGATTTTCCAAGCGAGCATACTGGAGTGGATTCCATTTTCTTCTCTGGGGATCTTCCAGACCCAGGGGTCGAACCTGTGTCTCCTGCATTGGCAGGCAGATTCTTTACCACTGAGCCACCTGGGAAGTCCTTATTCTATGCTAGAATAAGAATAGCAAACACACAGGAAGCATCTTCCATGGATCAAATCTTGGACAATGGCCTACTGATGCTTAGCTATTAATATATGAATAGGTATATTTATTTATAAATATGCATAGGTTTCTGGTATGATACCTATTAAAAGTAATTAGTCAGTATATTCAGGCTTAGTTCTGACATTGCTTCATAATGGTGGTATTTACATAAGTGTATATATTTATCTTTATATCTCTGTGTCATGTAATTCATGACATAGAGTTCACAATTAATAATGTCTTTTTGGAACTTAGCTTTTAATCTGTAAGATGAAAATGGTGAAAGCTGCAAAGTTTGGGGATTGAAGTAAAACATATGCAAAATGTAAGCTTCTTTTAATTGTTAGAGATGTTTAAAATTGTTTTCCTTAAAATAGGTAATGTTATTAAAGCTAAAATAGGAAGTTAGAATCTTATTGAAAACAAAAAAGGAGATCTTTCTCTACCTGGTATTGGACCACAGGGCATCAGGGCTCAAAGTTATCACTGCATAATGAGCAAGATGGGTGTTAAAGGGAACCTCAGTTTATAACTGGCTCATAGGGACGAAAACTAGGCGTGATATACAAACCAACCACGTACAGGATGCACGATCCTTTAGGAAACATGAGACTGGGAGAGCAGCTTGATGAGGTTCATGGTGGTCAGGGACTGATGTTGCAGTTAAAGGAAAATCAGGGGAATATTCAGAGTGGAAATATGGTGGCTTCATTTCCTATCTAAAGGCATGAAGACAGCTCTTTAGAATGGAACAACATCCATCATATTTTCCCCTATATCAGACCCCGATTGAAAAAAAAGTGCAGATGGTGTAAGAAGAGCGAGTGCAAAATACATGGTGTTTTGATGAGAATCTGGAGCAGATTGAAAGCACTTAAGGATGAGGGCAGGGAAAGTGGACTTCAGAATGAAGGAAGGTCCAGAAGGAGATTGGAAAGGCACAAAAGATATTGACTCTCTCCAGGAAGGAGATTGGAACTCTCTCAATGAAACTGTTGCAATGGGTCTCCTAGAGATATTCCATGTATCTAAGTTATCTTTGGATCAGCACTTTTTGTGGTTATTTTGAATTAATTACAGGATGCTTATAGGATTCTGAAAGGCTCTTCAGGCACAGAGAGTACAATTTCTTATATCCCAGGCACTATGAGATGCTGCATGTACTAAGGCCCCGTGGGATGCTGCATATTAGTGATTTGGAAACATTTTACTTCAAGGTCACTCTCCAGATCCATCTGTTTTGCAGGGTCCCAGGTGGCCCTGGAAGAAGCGTGGGTGTGCCCAGCGGTACAGAGCTGTGTAGGATGACAGGGTTAACGTGATGGGACCATGTTGAGAGGAACTGATGCAATGCATCCAGATGGTGAGCAGGGACAGCTCCTCCTTCTCTCCCAGGACTGATGGACTGTTAAGCTACAAAAGGACCAGGTGCTCCCAGCTCGGGAAGGACAATGCTTTCTACCACTGAAGGATGATGGATTGAAAGAGCAGCTCACAACATGGTAAAATGCTCAGATAGAGTGTGAAAAAAATTAGTATCCATGTTTTTCTATTTGAAGGCAGCATTTTGATGTCCATCTCTTTGAAAATGAATCCAGGCTTGATAAAAGTCTCCCTTCAAATTGTTCAGTCTTCTAAATGCAAGGTAGTACTATGCCTACACACCACATGTTGTGATGTTGTATGCTATCTATCTAATTATATCAAGTGGTTTCTGGGCATTTAGGATAACACTTTATTCACTTTTGTGCTGTTTTGGTTATTCTGTAACTTTTTTGGTTTTTCAAATGCATTTTAGAATCATATTTTGATTGTGATAGTATTTAATCTATAGATCAGTTTAGGAAGAATGAAATCTTAGTATTAATAATATTGCAACCAGATTCATTTATATGGCAGATCTCATTTGTTTAGATTTTCTTTGATTTCTCAGCAACACTTTGTTCTTTTCAGTGTACTAGTTTTTCACATATTGATCAGATTCACCCTTACATATTTCACATTTTTATGTAATCACTAATATCTTAATATAAATTTCCAATTGTTCATTGGTAGCATATAGAAATACAATGAATTTTCCTATATGGTTCTCCTATACTGAAAAATTGATAAATTAATTTATAGTTCTCAAGTTTGTACATTCGATCAGATTTTATACACAATGTTCATGTTCTCTCTAAAAGAGTTTTGTATTTCCCTTTTCTAGATAGATGTCCTTTATCTCTTTCTACTGTCTTATTGTCATGCTAGATCCTATAGTACAGTGCTGAATAGAAACTGTGAGAATAAGCATCCTTGTCTTGTTTCTAAACTTAGAAGGAAAACAGCCAGTCCTTATCATTAACCATTATGTTGAGAATTGATTACTAAAAACAAACAAACAAGCAAAGCAATCGTCAGATTAGTAAATCTGGCCAATTGAACTAATTTCCTCTTCTAGTTTTTCTCCTTTCCATAAATGACAACACTGAAGGCATGACTGGCGTGTCATTCACCCGTACCCTTTCCACGAAACCCATCACCAAGTCCTGTATGCCTTACCTTTGAATACATCTCTTAAATTCGTTTATTTCTCTTACCCTGCCGATGCCCCAGTCGTAGTTACCACCTTCTTCTGCTTCTGGTGGATCTAATAGACTCTTGTGTCCTTTGCTGTCTTTCAATACATTTTCCTCTTTGCTTTGAGATATTAGGTCAGGGGGGCTTCCCCAGTGGCTCAGTAGTAAAGACTCTGACTGCCAGTGCCGGAGATGCAGGAGCTGTGGGTTCGATCCCTGGGTCAGGAACATCCCCTGGAGAAGGAAATGGCAACTCACTCCAGTATTCTTGCTTGGAAAATCCCTTAGAGACACCTAGTGGGCTACAGTCCAGGGGGCGAGAAGAGTGAGGCATGGCAGTGACTGACTAACAGAAATGGCAATGGCAATGATAATTATAATTGATTCATTGATTAAATTATAACTGATAAAATAATTGATAGATTAATTTATAGTTCTCAAGTTTATACATTTGACCAGATTTTATACACAATGTTTATGTCCTCTATAAAAGAGTTTTGAATTTCCCTTTTCTAGCTAGATGTCCTTTATTTCTTTCTATAGAGCAGGTAGGGGGTGGGCATAAGAGAGCAATAGGTGAAACACTTTCGATCAGGTCATATATTTTCCTCTTTAATGAACTTCTTCTAGTTTCTCAGTGGACTTAGGGTAAGAGGAGACAGTCTATCAACCTTGGAGACTGTTTGGCCAGGATCTAGTTTGATTTTCCTTTATCTCTCCAAATTCTTAGCTTGGAATATGCTTCTCCTTTTATATTTAGTTGACTTCTATATATCTTTCAGATATCACCTGAAACATCAAAGAAAGTTTCCTTTTTTAGTTTTATGCAAAAATGAAAAATAATGGATTACATGTTGAATTTTTTTCTTTCCAGCACCATGTCTGAAGATAAGTTTTCTTTAATATTGCCCTGGCCACATCTCCCAGGTTCTGCTTTACTTACTACTCACTGGACATTCATGTCTAATGGTTTATGATTTGTCTGAATTTCTTCTTCATTCCACGTTATGTGTGTGCATGTTCAGTCCCTCAGTGGTGTTGACTCTTTACATTCCCATAGAGTGTAGCCTTCCAGGTCCCTCTGTCCATGGAATTTTCCAGGCAAGAATACTGGAGTGGTCTGCCATTTCCTACTCCATATTTAAATGGTGTGTGTGTGCTAAGTGGCTTCAGTCGTGTCTGACTCTTTGTGACACTATGAGCTGTAGCCTGCTAGACTCCTCTGTGCATAGTATTTTCCAGGTAAGAATATTGGAATGGGTTGCCATTGCTCTCTCCAGGGGATCTTCCCAATCCAGGGATTGAACCCATGCCTCTTATGTCTCCTGCATTTGCAGGTGGGTTCTTTTACCCCTAGCACCACCTGGGAGGCATTTATGCAGTAGAAAACTTTTCATGCAGGTTTAAGTTTAACTTTTAAGGCATGGAAACCATTTCTCCTCACATCTAGGTATATTAATTTGTGCTATTATTAAAGTTGAATATTTCAGTGTTTGATAAATGTGTATTGCTTTATTTTGTAAATTCTCTATTCATGCCCTTGTACACTTGTCCCCTGGAGACTCTGTATTATTTTGGATATGAAAGCTTGAGCTTTTTGTATAATAAAGCTCTCAGCCGCTGGGAAATTATTTACTGAAAATACCAGGACATATTTGCCTTTTTAATTTAAATTACTTTTTTTTCTAAAATGCATTTAAAGTTTTATGTATTCAAGTCTGTCCATTTTTCCTTTTTGATTTTTCTTTCTTCTAGAATTTAAAAAGCTGAACCTTTCCTCAGAGATTTAGTAAATTTTCAATGCTATTTTGTTTTTCTATGAGGACTATTTAAATTTTTAACTCTGATTGTTGAGGGATTTATTGTCATGCAAGTGGCGAGGTGAGACCCAGCGTACTTCCTCTAAATAGCTAAATATTTTCCCCAATACCTTCCTTGGAATATCTGTCATTTGCTTTGTCATATTAAATTCTTTTCTATGGAAAAGATGTTATCTGTTTTATATTGTAATAGTCTCTCTTACTTAAAGAAGGATCATCTTCACAGTTTCATTTTTTAAAGAGACATCAGAATTTACTAGAAAATGCTAAATTTCGACAACCTCTACAGTCACCTGTTTATAAAATACTCTTATAAGATGTCTAATTAGGCTACAATTAGTAAGCTTTAAGCACATATTATTAGATCACTGTCTAGTCAAAGCTTTGCTTTTTTTCAGTACTCATGTATGGATGTGAGAGTTGGATTATAAAGAAGGCTGAGTGGCAAAGAATTGATGCTTTTGAAGTGTGGTGTTGGAGAAGACTCTTGAGAGGCCCTTAGACAGCAAGGAGATCCAACCAGTCCATTCTAAAGGAAATCAATCTTGAATAGTCATTGGAAGGACTGATGCTGAAGCTGAAACTCCAATCCTTTGGCTACCTGATGGGAAGAACTGACTCACTGGAAAAGTCCCTGATGATGGGAAAGATTGAAGGCAGGAGGAGAAGGGGATAACAGAGGATGAGATGGTTGGATGGCATCACCGACTCAATGGACATGAGTTTGAGTAAGCTCTGGGAGTTGGTGATGGACAGGAAAGCCTGACATGCTGCAGTCAATGGGGTCGCAAAGAGTCGAACATGTCTGAGCGACTGAACTGAACTGAAGTGAAGTGATTAGATCAGCAATGCATGATTTTTTCCCTCTATAACCATAGAAGTTTAACAATTGTGGCAGAGCATCAAAATATTTCAAGGTGCATAAAGACAGGTCTGGATTAAAACAAACTTGCCTCCTGGTTTTTAATCTCACATGAAATTGGACTGGGCAAATGAGAATGGACCTGAAAGGAGATGTTCTAAGGTAACAATTTGGTCAAAATGGAGAACTATAAGGATTCTTCAGCACTGTTTGGGTGATTCTTGTATACCACAGGCTTGAAAACTGATAGATGTTCACATGTCTGCTAAGGATTTAGATTCTCAATCCTCCAGTCCTTGCAGGGCTATGGCCACTGTTTTGTTTTATTTTTTTCTTTTAATTTCCTATTTGTGAACGTTCATTACCATGTTCTACACTGAGGAGAGACATGACTCGCTCTGGCCCTGTTTTCATTGAAGAGAGGCCTGAAAGCTTTGTGAGGGCCTCTAGTGGCTCTGTCAGTAAAGAATTCACCTACAATACAGGAGACGCACCTACAATACAGGCGATGGCACCCCACTCCAGTACTCTTGCCTGGAAAACCTCATGGATGGAAGAGCCTGGTAGGCTGCAGTCCATGGGATTGCGAAGAGTCAGACACAACTGAGCGACTTTACTTTGACTTTTCACTTTCATGCATTGGAGAAGGAAATGGCAACCCACTCCAGTGTTCTTGCCTGGAGAATCCCAGGGACGGGGGAGCCTGGTGGGCTGCCGTCTATGGGGTCACAGAGAGTCGGACACGACTGAAGCAACTTAGCAGCACAGGAGACGCAAGTTCAATCCCTGGTTCAGGAAGGTCCCCTAAAGAAGGAAATGGCAACCCACTCCAGCATTCTTGCCTGGGAAATCCCATGGATAAAGGAGCCTGTGCAAGCTACAGTCCATGGGGTCGCAAAGAGTTGGATGTGACTTAGCAACTAAACCACCACCTAGCTTGTAATTATACTTATAATCCCTGGTGAATTGGATGCTGTAGTTACTGTAAGATGAAGCCAGCTGTGAGAGTTGGACTGTGAAGAAAGCTGAACACCACAGAATTGATGCTTTTGAACTGTGGTGCTGGAAAAGACTCTTGAGAGTCCCATGGACTACAAGGAGATCCAACCAGTCCATTCTAAAGGATATCAGTCCTGGGTGTTCTTTGGAAGGAATAATGCTAAAGCTGAAACTCCAGTACTTTGGCCACCTCATGGGAAGAGTTGACTCATTGGAAAAGACTCCGATGCTCGGAGGGATTGAGGGCAGGAGGAGAAGAGGACAACAGAGGATGAGATGGTGGGATGGCATCACTGACGCGATGGACGTGGGTTTGGGTGAACTCCGGGAGTTGGTGATGGACAGGGAGGCCTGGCATGCTGTGATTCATGGGGTTGCAGAGTCGGACATGACTGAGTGACTGAACTGAACTGAACTGAAGCCAGGTGACCAGCTATTTATGATCCTTCTATGTATGTCTCTATATATCATCTATTTATCTCTCTCATTTACCAATCTACCTAACTTTTTATTTATTTGTGGGGGATTTTTGCAACCTAAAATATTGATATTGTCAATACCCACCCCAGGCTTCAAGGAGGAGGATGGTACTTAGAACCCAGAGATGGGTGGGTTCCAGGATTTGCATGTGCTCTTGGTCTGTGCTTTAAATTCTATCAAGCCTTTTAGATATTTTTAGAATTATCAGTTACTTGGTTACTTGTGGATTCCTTGGTGACTTAGTGATGAAGAACCTGCCTACAATGCAGGAGACCCAGGAATCGGAATCGCCAATTCAATCTCCCTGGGTTGAGAAGATCCCCTGGAGGAGGGCATGGCAACCCACTCCAGTATTCTTGCCTGGAGAATCCCATGGACACAGGACCCTGGGGGGCTATGGTCTAATCGGTTACAGAGTCAGAAATGACTGGGGAGACTGAGCAAAGTGTAGCTGAATCAAAAAAAAAAAAAAAAAAAGGGGACAAAGCGGGTTACAGAGAGTACGAAATGGGCTGGTACCTGAAAGTGAATCACAGGAAACTCCCTGGGAAGCTTTACATTTCTTTACAATTGGGAAGTGATTTCCTTAGGTCATTGCTGTTGTTGTTTAGTCCCTAACTTCTGTCTGACTCTTTGTGACCCCATGGACTGAAGCATGCCAGGCTTCCCTGTCCTTCACAATCTCCTGGAGTTTGTTCAAACTCATATCCATTGAGTTGGTGATGCTAACCAACCATCCTTTAGGTTAGGGAATACTGAAATACCCACTTTTCCACTGAAATGGCCAAGGTAGTTAATTTTGGTTAATGCACACCTATATTGAGTCAGGCCTGGTGCTAAACGTTGTCAGTGACATCTACCGAATTATTGCTTATATTCTTGTTTTCTGACATTAGCTCAGTTGATGACTGAGGATTCTCAATTGTGACACACTTGCCCAAGTTCATGTACCAACAGCCCTGGGGTTGGGATTTGAACCCAGGGAATTTCTTTTTTAAATTATATTTATGTATTTACTTTTGGATGCACTGGGTCTCTGTTGCTCTGCCGAGCTTTCTCTGGTTGTGCCGAGTAGAGACTACTTTTGCAGAGCACGGGCTTCCCATTGTGGTGGCTTCTCTTGTTGCAAGCACGAGCTCTAGAGGGTGGGTTTAGTAGTCGTGGTACATGGGCTGAGTTGCTCCACAACATGTGAGATCTTCCTGGACCAAGGATCAAACCCATGTCCTCTTCATTGGCAGGCGGAGACCAGCCACGAAGTCCCAGGCATTTCTAGGCTGAAAGCATGACCTCCTAATACCTTCTGCCTCTGAGCAGGAAGAGTCTGGAAGCTCTATTCCATACCAGAACTGGGGCTTCTATGATTCCTATATATGTGTTCCCTCTGCTTAATTCCCTTTTGGTTTCATATAATTATTACTTTTCCTTTGCTTTCTTTCTTTCTTTTTTCTTAAGTCCAGACTTTCTTAGCAGTATCAGGTTGAACCAAAAGATGAGAATTTCTTTTTAGTCAACCTGTGGAGGACCTTCTATAGTATTAATAAATGCAACCCTCCTGTAACTCTTATTTAGCATATGAAGCAAAGATTAACTGATGTTTTAAAATATGTGCAGAAAAAATTGTTCCCTGCCAGAGATCCAAGTGGATTTCCACATCTTTTATGACAGAAGTGCCAGAGAGCTAGAGTTTTTTGAAAGTGAAAGTCAAGTCGCTCAGTCGTGTCCGATTCTTTGCGACCCCGTGGACTATAGCCCACCAGGCTCCTCCGTCCATGGGATTCTCCAGGCAAGAATACTGGAGTGGGTTGCCATTTCCTTCTCCAGGGGATCTTCCCGACCCAGGGATCGAACCCAGGTTTCCTGCATTGCAGGCAGACGCTTTAGGGCCCATTTAAACTCTCAGATGCTGTGCAGGTTGAGAAAAGTTTACTGAGTAAAAACCTCATAGTGGAAGGAATTAAATATTTTTGGGGAAGGGTGGTAGAGAAAAGTATGCAAAATCAAGAAACTTTTGTACTGGATCTTAAAGGATGAGTGGGAATTTTAAGACAGGGATCAGTTCAGTTCAGTCGCTCCGTCGTGTTCGATTCTTTGTGACCCATGAACTGCAGCAAGCCAGGCCTCCCTGTCCATCACCAACTCCCGGAGCCTACCCAAACTCATGTCCATTGAGTTGGTGATGCCATCCGACCATCTTATCCTCTGTCATCCCCTTCTCCTCTTGCCCTCAATCTTTCTCAGCATCAGGGTCTTTTCCAATGAGTCAGTTCTTCCCATCAGGTGGCCAAAGGACTGGAGTTTCAGCTTCAGCATCAGTCCTTCCAATGAACACCCAGGACTGATCTCCTCTAGGATGGACTGGTTGGATCTCCTTGCAGTCCAAGGGACTCTCAAGAGCTTTCTCCAACACCACAGTTCAAAAGCATCAAGTCTTTGGCACTCAGCTTTCTTTATAGTCCAACTCTCACATCCATACATGACCACTGGAAAAACCATAGCCTTGACTAGATGGACCTTTGTTGGCAAAGTAATGTCTCTGCTTTTTATTATGCTGTATAGGTTGGTCATAACTTTCCTTCCACGGAGTAAGCTTATTTTAATTTCATGGCTGCAATCACCATCTGCAGTGATTTTGGAGCCTAAGAAAATAAAGTCTGTCATTGTTTCCACTGTTTCCCCATCTATTTGCCATGAAGTGATGGGACTAGATGATATGATCTTAGTTTTCTGAANTATAGGTTGGTCATAACTTTCCTTCCACGGAGTAAGCTTATTTTAATTTCATGGCTGCAATCACCATCTGCAGTGATTTTGGAGCCTAAGAAAATAAAGTCTGTCATTGTTTCCACTGTTTCCCCATCTATTTGCCATGAAGTGATGGGACTAGATGATATGATCTTAGTTTTCTGAATGTTGAGCTTTAAACCAACTTTTTCACTCTCGTCTTTCACTTTCATCAAGAAGCTCTTTAGTTCTTCTTCACTTCCCACTGTAAGGATGGTGTCATCTGCATATCTGAGGTTATTAGTATTTCTCCTGGCAATCTTGATTCCAGCTTGTGCTTCATCCAGCCCGGCATTTCTCATGATGTGCTCTGCATATAAATTAAATAAGCAGGGTGACAATATACAGCCTTGATGTACTCCTTTTCCTATTTGGAATCAGTCTATTGTTCCATGTCCAGTTCTAACTGTTGCTTCCTGACCTGAATACAGACTTCTCAAGAGGCAGGTCAGGTGGTCTTGTATTTCCATCTCTTTTAGAATTTTCCCCAGTTTACTATGATCCACACCGTTGAAGGCTTTGGCATAGTCTATAAAGCAGAAGTAGTTGTTATTTTTGGAACTCTCTTGCTTTTTCGATGATCCAGCGGATGTTGGCAATTTGATCTCTGGTTCCTCTGCCTTTTCTAAAACCAGCTTGAACATCTGGAAGTTCACGGTTCACGTATTGCTGAAGCCTGACTTGGAGAATTTTGAGCATTACTTTACTAGCG
>SJYA01001961.1:38180-77953 GCA_006410615.1 Neotragus moschatus | reverse complement strand
TTATTAGTATTTCTCCTGGCAATCTTGATTCCAGCTTGTGCTTCATCCAGCCCGGCATTTCTCATGATGTGCTCTGCATATAAATTAAATAAGCAGGGTGACAATATACAGCCTTGATGTACTCCTTTTCCTATTTGGAATCAGTCTATTGTTCCATGTCCAGTTCTAACTGTTGCTTCCTGACCTGAATACAGACTTCTCAAGAGGCAGGTCAGGTGGTCTTGTATTTCCATCTCTTTTAGAATTTTCCCCAGTTTACTATGATCCACACCGTTGAAGGCTTTGGCATAGTCTATAAAGCAGAAGTAGTTGTTATTTTTGGAACTCTCTTGCTTTTTCGATGATCCAGCGGATGTTGGCAATTTGATCTCTGGTTCCTCTGCCTTTTCTAAAACCAGCTTGAACATCTGGAAGTTCACGGTTCACGTATTGCTGAAGCCTGACTTGGAGAATTTTGAGCATTACTTTACTAGCGTGTGAGATGAGTGCAATTGTGGGGTAGTTTGAGCATTCTTTGGCATTGCCTTTCTTTGGGATTAGAATGAAAACTGACCTTTTCCAGTCCTGTGGCCACTGCTGAGTTTTCCAAATTTTCTGGCATATTGAGTGCAGCACTTTCACAGCATCATCTTTTAGGATTTGAAATAGCTCAGCTGGAATTTCATCACCTCCACTAGCTTTGTTTGTAGTGATGCTTCCTAAGGCCCACATGACTTCACTCCAGGATGTCTAACTCTAGGTGAGCGATCAAACCATCGTGATTATCGGAGCCCTGAGATCTTTTTTCGACAGTTCTGTGTACTCTTGCCATCTTTTTTTTGATATCTTCTGCTTTTGTTATGTCCATATCATTTCTGTCCTTTATTGAGCCCATCTTTGCATGAAATGCTTCCTTGGTATCTCTAATTTTCTTGAAGATAGGGATAGGGAAAGATTTTTGAGTTAAAGAGTGATTATGAAAGTATAAAATGAGGATGGTGTGGAGGTTTCATAGAATATGTGAAATTCACAGTGGTTGCAGCTTATTATTCATGACGCTCCACATCAAGGAGCCAAAGTTTATCCTCTAAGTTGCAAGAACCTAACAATGGCTTTAGAATCAATCATACTTATTAAATGCTCACTTTGCTGCAAGTACTATTTTAAGCAATTTACATAAACTAACCCGCTTGATTAGCACCGTGAGAGATGCTTTTGTTGCCTCTACTTCTTTATAGTTAAAGAAACTGATGTCCAAAATACTAAATTTTTGTTGTCATTTTGTTGCTAAGTGTCCGACTCTTTTGTGACCCCATGGACTGACTATAGCCCACCAGGCGCCTCTGTCCATGGAATTCTCCAGGCAAAGAATGCTAGAATGGGTTGTCATTTCCTTCTCCGGAGGATCTTTCCAACCCAGGGATCAGACTTGCATCTCTGCCTTGGCAGGCAGATTCTTTACCACTAAGCTCCCAGGGAAGCCCAGAAGAATAAATAATCCATCTCATTCAAAGTTTCACTGTATTAAGTGGCAGAAACAGAATTTGGACCCTGAGAGTCTGGCTCCGAAGCCTTAGGCCCTTAATGATGTGTCTTTCTTCCTTGCTGGTGTCAATGTTCCTCTTGCTTTCCCTGATTTGGGGAGCAGGAGCGTGGGGAGGCAGAGATGAAGGGTGACGCGGCAGCAGTCACTGCAGCTCCAAATTGATTTGAACTGTAATGATGGAGAATGCGGTCTTTGTACACTCGGATTCCAGAGCACATCAATCAGGCTACCCAGGAGGGGTGCAAGTGACCAAAAGCTAATTTCTTCCAGACAGCTCATTTTCCTTTCTTGTCTTTCCTCTAAGTTCTCCTGGTGTTTTTTGGAAAATCATTTGTGCAGTCGTAAATAGTATTCTGTCTATGAGGATCTAGGCATTTCCCTTCTGTCCTCTCAGATTTCCATCACACCCACTGCTACCTTGATCTATAAGGACGGGTGAGATTTGAAAATGTTAACTCTAGAAAAATGAGGGTTTCCTACCTGCTGTTTTGGCCCATTTATGATAAATAGCCAGACAGGGAGGCTGTGGAGGGTCTGTGGGAAATAATACACAGTTCCACCCAAACAGGAACACCTCCTTTGCAGGTCCCTGCACGGAGATCAGGTGCTGGTGGGGTCTTCACTGTTTCCTCTCCACGCCTAGGCCAGCAGTTTCTAAGTCATTGTACTTTCTTACCTTCTACTCCTTCCAAAGTCTTCCTGGGTCCCCCAAACTTGCCAAGAACGTTTTTGCACATCTTTCGAAAACCATGTTCATATTTTTCACCTCTACCTAGACATCGTTGTGTGCATGTCTTATTATCTGCAGGTTTTTATATATATTTTTTGCAGGCAGAGCCGGAGCGGAAGTCCAGAGTTGACAAACTACACCCGCAGGAAAATCCTACCTACCACTTGTGTGCTTCACAGGTGAGATTTCACATTTTTTAATGACTGGGGGAAAAAAATAAAGTCAAAAGAATCACGTATTTTAGGACATGTGAAAATTATGTAAAATTCAGTTTTCAGTGTTGAGAAACTTTTCCGGGAGTGTGGCTGCATACTGTCATTTATATATTGTCTGTGACTGCTCCCAGGCTGCCACAGTGGACTTGAATAGTTGTTACAGAGATCTCAGAGCTCACAGCACCTGAAATATTTGCCAGCTGATGCTTTATAGGGAAAACAGTATTCCCACCGTTGGTCCGAGTCTCTGTTTTGCCTCTCAAGACACACAGTTGCATGGTGCAAACAGAAGTGCATTTTGCAATAAATTTTGTAGAAGCTTCTGTGTTGCAGGCATAGATGTCTTTTCCTTTCAACCCCCACCAGGACCCTCTCTCATTCCTTACAGAGTAGCTTCTGGCTGGTGCATGTGTGCTAAGTCAACTTCAGTTGTGTCTGACTCTTGGTGACCCCATGGATTGTACCCTGCCAGGCTCCTCTGTCCATGGAATTCTCTAGGTGAGAATACTGGAGAGGGTTGCCATGCCCTCCTCCAGGGGATCTTCCCAACCCAGAGATTGAACCAGTGTCTCATGTCTCCCACATTGGCAGGTAGGTTCTTTACCACTAGAGCCATCTTAGTCTTAATTCTTTGTGAATTTTGCATTATGCACAAGGCCCCTCAGATACCCTGCTCACCACTCAGGAGCTTGTCCATCTCTGGTCCTCCAGCTGACCCCCGATGTCCACTGCCATCATCCAGCTTGCCAGGGACCCAAAGGAAGCCTATGGAAGGGAAAAGGGGCACCTTCTTTCCCCATTTGCTTTCTCTACCTGACTTCGCTTCCTGTTCTAGTAACATAACCCAAGCAATGCTTGTTCATTCAGGCAATGGCAATTCCTTCCCATAGCAGCCTGTTATTCCAGAACGCACCTACAGATCCAGCTGCTAACTTTTTCATGTTTCCTGAGACATCTCGACCATCTGGCCGCTGTCAACTTCTTGGGAAGTCTAGGACCCAGCTCCATCAAGCCTCTCATCCAAGTTTAGAGAGGCCAGCATCAGCTCAGCAGCGCCGTCTCCTGGAATGCCTGAGTTTCAGCTCCTTGAGTCCCCTCCTGTTCAGTTCTGGGTCATGTCTGACTCTTTGCGACCCCATGGGTTATATAGTCCATCAGGCTCCTCTGTCCATGGAATTTCCCAGGCCAAGTTTTGTCCTTTCTCACTGATTGCTCAGAAATGCTTTCCACGTGTATATTTTCTTCACCTGCTATGATGCAATTTCCTTGAAGGCACTGAGTTTACATTTCTCTTCCATGTCTCATAGCATCATGCAAATATTATTTGATTGATTTAACAAAAAAGCAGAAGTGACAGGCTTCCAGAGATGTATTATGTAATTAACTGTTCTGCACAAGCGCCACGCTCTCCTGATATACGTGTAGGTACACGAGTGTGTGTGTGTGTGTGTGTGTGTGTGTGTGTGGCGGGCATGTGTGCTGTATATGTGATGTGTGTACAGTATGTGTGATGTGTGTATGACTGTACCTGCACTGAGATGTGCCTCAAAGAGCAGAAGGCAGAGGCTACTTTAATTTGGGGCCCTGACATTTCTGCTTCCGTAGTTCGCTCTCGCTGCCCCAAGTTCATGGTACAATGTTGGCCAAAATGGGCACTAGGAATTGAGAATACTGTTTCTAAATGTGTAATTGAAGTGAAGCATATTGTTTACTGAGACTAATGGGACACTGAGGTGGCTAAGAACAGGCTGTGATTGCAGCGTGCGAGGAGGGAGGGTAAGCTTGCCAGTGGAAAGTGGAGGCGAGCAGGGTTGTGGCAGGTGCAGGCAATGTAGGGTGAATAATGAAACAATAGACCGTGTAATTGGATGATGCACTGTCCTGGTTGCTGGAGATTATTGCTGCAGCCCAACAATGCACCGTGCTGAGCCTGCCTGCCGCAGGGTACCGCCGGGCAGAGAGAACACAGAGCGGGCTGCAGGATGGAGTTTCAGGGGTCCTGGAAGCACCTTCCCTTCTCCCCACATGCCTGCTGTCGTCTCTTACTTGAAAAGTTCTTCTTCCCGTCTTTCTACTTTGCATTATAAAGATTATAATTGGGAGGCAAACTTCTTGAAGTAACTATAAAAGGTAAATGAGTATGTTTGTTAGGACTCATTTTTTTCATTCGTTTAAAATGTGTTACATTTTATTTTATATTGGAATTTTATTTAATATTGGAGTTTTATTTATTGTATATAGCCGGTTAACAATATTGTAATAATTTCAGGTGGACAGCCAAGGGACTCAGCCATATGTATACACATACCCATTCTCCCTCTAACTCCCCTCCCATCCAGGCTGCCATATAACATTGAGCAGAGAGGCCCACGCTGTTCAGTAGGTCCTTGTTGGTTATCCAT
Organism: Neotragus moschatus; assembly: GCA_006410615.1. Classification (NCBI taxonomy): domain Eukaryota; kingdom Metazoa; phylum Chordata; class Mammalia; order Artiodactyla; family Bovidae; genus Neotragus; species Neotragus moschatus. Next base: position 73,081 of record SJYA01001961.1, on the reverse strand, counting down.
TTTAAAAGTAGCGGTGTGTGCATGTTCATCCCAAACTCCCTATCCCTTTCCCTCATCCTTCCCACCCCCGCCCAGTAACCATAAGTTTGTTCTCAAAGTCTGTGAGTCTGTTCCTGTTGTGTACGTATGTATATATACATATAAAGTAGAAAAAACAACAGGAACCAACCTAAGCCCAGAAGAGACTCATTTGGAGTGTATTCAGGGTTTGCAAATGAACCAAGAATGGGCATGCAGGTGGTTTCAGGAATCAACTGAAACCAGGGGCTTGAATTTATCCAAATGCTGTGTCTTCTCTTTTCCTCTCTTTCTGAATTCTTTGCTATCTCTCTCTTGAACAGCTTCCTCCAAGGGCCAAGTCAATTTTGGGTAATCATGGCTGTCAGCAGTACCTGAGTTTTACACATTCCAGCTTCAGGCAGCCGATGAATGAGTCGGGCTTAGCTTTAGTTTCAAAATCACGAGGTAAAGAAAAGTAGAGGACCTCACTGTGTCACATACACACGACTGGTGAATCAAGAGTGGTCGGCGTTGTGTCCTGCTGGACAGACACTAGTTTCTAGAGGAAACATGTGACTGGTGGGTGGAGGGAGTTCCAAGAAAACAAATATACATTTCACCTGATATTAGCATACAACCTCAGGCTTAGACTTTTTCTGTGCTTGGTGTATATTTTCTGTCCAATTGCTTGGAGCATATTGTGTCTTTACATATAACATCTTTGGAAGAGGGATGCTAGTCTAGGTTCTGAAAAGATGAAACATTAGCTGTCCACTGAAGTGATATATGCACACTGTATGCTGTGAATGGCAATTTGGAAAATGTGTCAGTGGGTTATGATGGCTGCCCTGATCACTGGAAATCAATAATCCATTCAACAGTCATTGTGGAGTACTTTCGCTATATGGAGGCATATAAGCAGATTCTTGGGCTTCCCTGGTAGCTCAGCTGGTGAAGAATCTGCCTGCAATGCAGGAGACCAGGGTTCGATCCCTGGGTTGGGAAGGTCCCCTGGAGAAGGGAACGGCTACCCACTCCAGTATTCTGGCCTGGAGAATTCCATGGACTGTATAGTCCATGGGGTCGCAAAGAGTCGGACATGACAGAGAGATGTTCACACAAGTAGAATCTCTACCCTTAAGAAGCTTGTGACTTGGTCAGGAGACTGTTCTAAGCCAAACACTCTCTTTTTTAGGTCCTCATTAGTTGTCTGTTTTATAGCGAGCAGTGTGTGTGTGTCAATCCCAACCTCCCAATTCATCTCATCCCACCTTTCCCCTTTGGTGTCCATGTTTGCTCTCTACATCTGTGTCTCTGTTTCTGCCCTGCAAATAGGTTTATCTGTACCATTTTTCTAGATTCCACATATATGGATGAATAGACGATACTTGCTTTTCTCTGACTTTCTTCTCTCTGTGTTTCAGTCTCTAGGTCCATCCACGTCTCTGCAAATGGCACAGTTTCATTCCTTTCGTGATGAAGTCAAGATTCTTAAATTAGACTCAGACTCAGAAATCTGAGTCTTCTCTTTTGTCACATCAGTTCAGTTCAGTTCAGTCACTCAGTTGCGTCCTACTCTTTGCAACCCCATGAATCGCAGCACACAGGACCTCCCTGTCCATCACCAACTCCCGGAGTTCACTCAGACTCACGTCAATCAAGTCAGTGATGCCATCCAGTCGTCTCATCCTCTGTCGTCTCCTTCTCCTCCTGCCCCCAATCCCTCCCAACATCAGAGTCTTTTCCAGTGAGTCAGCTCTTCACATGCGGTGGCCAAAGTACTGGAGTTTCAGCTTTAGCATCAGTTCTTCCAAAAAACACCCAGGACTGATCTCCTTTAGAATGGACTGGTTGGATCTCCTTGCAGTCCACGGGACTCTCAAGAGTCTTCTCCAACAGCACAGTTAAAAGCATCAGTTCTTTGGTGCTCAGCTTTCTTCACAGTCCAACTCTCACATCCATACATGACCACTGGAAAAACCATAGCCTTGACTAGACGGACCTTTGTTGGCAAAGTAATGTCTTTTGTCACATAGGAAGGGTGATATCACCCCCCTACCTGACTCACAAAGCTTTTAATTTCTGATTTTGAAATATATTTCACTTGATATCCACATATAACTTCAGGCTTACAGGTTTTCTGTCCAATTTCTTGGCGCATACTGTGTCTTCACATATAGTCTTTGAAAGAGGTGATGGGTGATGCTAGTCCAGATGAGCCCCCAAATTTGGAGCTGCTAGACCTGCTTGTGTTATCGCAGGCATTGCTGGGAGCATGGCAGTAGACAAAATGCAGCCAGATCTGGGGCAGGTAAGTGCTCACTTGTGGGCATTCCTGGGCATGAAAACATGTCAAACTTGACTGAGATTAGAGAGACTAGACGCCAGGATCAGGGGAAAGGTGGTCGAAGGGAATCAAGAGAGAGAAGAATGAATCAGAGCTTCTGGAAAATCAAGAACTGTGTGCCATTCCAGGTAGAATGGAATCAAAACGGAGAGTGAAGAGGGGATGGAAGCATGAGGGCGTGCAGATACAAGGACCCAAAGAGAATCTGCAGGGAAGTTGGTGTGCCTTCAACTACCTTTTGTTTCTGCCTATTTCATGTTTGAATAACTCCAGGCTTTCTGACCGGAGGCAAAAAATCTTCTATTTTGGAACTTGCCCATGCAGAGCTGCTGTAAAGAAGAGGTCTGAATACATAAAGAAATTGGTTACAGGCATGGGATGTAACTGTGGATGTTTTATTCATTCCTAAGCCAACACTTACAGAACACGGGAACGAACTATTCCATAAAGAAAGGTAAGACTTACAGCCTGTGGCTCACAGCAAGGACTGAGCTCTCTCACATACTCTCTCTGCAATTAAAGAATTTATTCATTTGAGACATAACATCAAAGACCTAGCATATGTTAAGCCCTTGCTAGGTACTATGAATATACTGTTAAATAGGAAAGATATTACCTCTGCCCTCTAAGGACACGTGAAATACCCGGTGGTATTGAACCTTAAATACCTGAAAGTTATGACATATAGAAACTTCAAGTTCAATGATGATTAGGGGAAACAAAGTGGTTTGTGTGAGGGATTTCTCAAACAAATTGAGTGGTAGACAGACACTGAAGGGACCCCTCTGATCTCACTTCCTGGTAGTCATACCTTGGTGTAATCCCAGGATGGGGCTCGTGACTTGATCCTAACCAACAGATTGCACAGAGATGGCAAGGCACCACTCTCGTGATTATGCTGTGTTATGTAAGACTGTGGTTTGTCCCCTCACCACTTCTATTCAACATAGTATTGGAAGTCTTAGCTACAGCAATCAGATAAGAAAAAGAAATAAAAAGTATCAAAATTAGACTATAACTTGTTACCCAGTTCTCTCTGGAGTCTTTTTTTCCTTGACAGCTTTGAGGGGAAAAATGTGATCTTTTTTCTCTTATAACATCCATAAGCCTTACAGACATAAGGAAATTAATTCTGCCAACAACCCCAGGGTGAGGGGTGGGATTGGAAGTAAGTGCCCCTCCAGTGGAGGCTCCGATGAGTCCACCAGCCCTAGGTAATAGTTTGGGAGACTCAAAACAGAGGATATAACTCCCTGCCTACACCTTTCACCCTCAGTCACTGAGATTATGTATGTTATTTTAAGCTGTAAAGTTTGTGCTAATCTGTTATGGACCAACAGAAAACAAAACAACAGAAATATTAATATGTTAAATGTCAAACTCTGTTCTCAGCCCTGCACTTGGGACATGAACGAATGATAAAGACTTCAAGAATCCTCACCAACCACACCTAGCTATGCTTGTGGGTCCCAGTCCAGTAGGGGACTTATGCTTGTAAAGGCAATGACAAGCCCTGTGAGAAGTAGCCGTGGTTTTGTGGTCATTCAGAGAAGCAAGCTTCCAGCTCTACCTTGTGGGAATCAGCTAAGATCATGCTCTAGAAAAGTGGGGAGCCGAATCTTGGAGATTGAGAAAATGGTCACTGGCCAGAAATGCCAGGTCCAGCCTTATGGGCACTGAACAGATGGCAGGGCATTCGCTAAGGCTCAGAGCTGTCAAAGATCACACATACCATCAGATCTTCTCGTCACTTTAAGGCGAGAAGAAACCCTTGAGATCTCAGAGAAAGAAGAGGAAACACGGCTTCTGTTTATTGAACAACTGTGAATCAAACAGAACTACTTGATTATTCTCCATTCCAGCTTCTCCCTCTTCCCTGAGTTACACACCTCTTGCCAATTTATGATGTGTCGACAGGGTTATTATCTAGCGAAAATTACCACCACCCATGATGGGAATTTCTGCTGTTATAAAACAAAAGCAAACGCCAAATCGGGAGGAGAAAGAGTGCACGTGAAAGAGGGCCTTTTGCATCTCTTTTCCGGCAATGTTCTTTTTATGCTAATATCTCATAGTTTCCTACCTTAATGACTCCATTAAATGCCATGAGAGTATTTGCAGGAGAAAAGTGCTACCTGGAGATGAAGACGTAAAGTTACTAAGTGTGTTTTGAGGAACAGAGAAGATTTCTCAGTAAAGGAGTTAATGTTCCAAAGAAAGCTTTGTTTATCCGGCAGGCTTTATGACTGTGCTGTTTTCTTCACTCAGCACCTTAATTCTCAACCACCATAAGGCTGTCCAGATGTTTAAAATAAAAAGCCCATTTGGGTATTATCAGAGATTACTGGGAAGAGATAGACAGACATGATGTTTAGCTATGCAACATAAATTCCCCACGTATGTGCCAGACAGCACGCTCTGTATTCTCACCCTGCTGGAAGGCTGGACCGGTAAATCACAAGAACGAGACACAGGGCCCCGAACACAATTTACCTCTCGACAGCTGCCATTGCTGGGAGGGGGCAGGAGGGGCAGCAGTGAAGAATGGGGGTGGGCCTGGTGCTTCTCACGCTGCCTAACTCCGAGAATCTGTGTTCTTCTCCCGACCTCCCTCATCAGATGTAGCGTCAACTTTGTGAGTTGCATATTCGATTGGAAGCAGCCTTGTCAATTCGCCAATAGCTCGCCAGCTCCCTTTCCCCACTCTTCAGCTTTGATTTATTTCATTCCTTCTGCCTGCTGTGCCTGTCCTTTTTATCTCTGCCAATTAACATGCTCCTTCTCCTTCAAGGTCTTTCTTGAGACCGCAAGTGTCTTGACACCCTCTAGAATCAGACTAACCAAAGTGAGTCTCTCTTTTGTTTGCGTATTCATTAGTTTGTCACCTCTAAGGCGTTTAGCATGCTACTCCTTGAGTGCGTGGGCATCCAACCCCTCTACAAGAGTAAACATCTTGAGAACAAGAAGTGTGTGTTTTATTTTGTGTAGTTCTAATGATCGCAACAATTCTGTATTCATCTTTCTAGCACAGTACTGCCCTGGAGTCTGCACGAAGTATTTGCCCCACCAGTGCACTTAGAGACCATCTGTGATACTGCAGTTATCACTGTGATTCCAAGAGGTAAGAGCCCTTGGTTTTGCTTTCTAGATACGGAGAATGAAACCTGTACGTGGGGAGTGTTTTCCTCATGGTCACATAGCAGGGACTTGAGCCAAAGGTGTGACTGACTGCACTTCGGTTATATCAGATCTCCCCAAGCCAAGCACACAGTGGGTGATTAACAAAAAATTATGAAATGAATGAGAACGCAATGCAAGCATGAATGAATACTTATGTGGAAACTTTATTTACTCTCCTTTGGGGCAGTAAAACTCACCATCGATTATTTTGTCTTTCCATTTTTAAAAAAATTTTTTTTTAATTTTAATTTTTATTTTTCATCTCAGGTGTACATGAGTTCCCAATCTTGAACCCCCCNGCACTCTCGTCCGCTGCCCCTGATCTCGGAAGTGGAGTGTCTCCTCTCAGCTGTTCCCGCAGCGCCACAGCCTGGGACTCTCTGCCGCTGTCTCTTGGACGCGGGGTGGCTCCTCCCGGCCGCCGCCCCCGTCCTCGGATGCGGGGTGGCTCCGCAGCCGCCTGCGCTCAAGTGAGCCGGCACCGCAGCCGCCTGCGCTCAAGTGACGTCTTTCCATGGTTTTATCTTTTTATCACTGTTTACATGCCTTGTTTGTGCTGATAAGTGAGTGGCTTAGTTGACCATACTCCTTGGCTGGACTCTGGCTTTGTTATTACCTTGGGCAAGTCCCTTAATTCCTTTTTGCCAGTCAAGAAGCTAGGGACATCACTCACTGGCTTACCTGACAATCGGTACACATTGGTGCCCATCATAATGGTATGCCAATGACCTTAAAAAAAGCTAGATAAGATCAAGAGAGGAAAAATAAGATTCTATTTTAATTTTTTAAGAGGAAAAATAAGATAAATAAGGGGCATTGACCTTGACCTTCATTGAAAAGGAGCATTGTTTGTTCTCAGAGCAGAACAGAGGGACTTATTTTTCAGTACAGTGATGCTCTTCTCCAGAAAGAACAGTGGACAGGACTTCTGCTTATTCCTTGGTTCACCTACTCACAAGGCTGGCTGCTTACTCACCTGTCAGTCATTTACTGCACATGCCCAGGAGGGCAGAGATCTCTTTGGACACTTTAAAAGGAATAGTTCTAGAAAGAAAATAATTGCATGTAGGGTGGCTGTCAAATCAGGGTTCTAGCCCAGGTCTATTATGAACTATTAATAGTTGTGTGACTTTTTAATTCCTGAGCCAACATTTATTTTTCTAAGCAGTGAGGGTGTCCTTTCAACACTCATATTCCATGTATGTGTACGTTCACTCACACAAGCATTCCTGGGAATTTTGCTCCTGCTATTTCCTTACAAACAGATGGCCAATAATGAGGATGTTCCTGTCCCTTACCTGCAATTCCTAATTACACAGCATAAATACAAATTTAGTTTTAATTCAATTAACTGGTAATGAGGTGAGGACATAATAGTTGAATATAGGATATCAGTTTGGGAGTGGTAAGCCATGGACAATAATATTTGTGTTCCATTATATTCTCTGTGGTATTTTCAAAATCTTTTAAAATGCCTTCAAAATACTCTGGCTGAAATAGCCATAGAAGCAGGAAAAATGTTACTGGAGAAAAACAAATATATACATGTTAGAGACCTAAATTTAAGTCACTGTAACAATTATATTTTGAGGGATTTTCCCAGAAGTCCAGTGGTTAAGACTCTGCCTTCCGATGAAGGGGTGGCTTGTTCGAGCCCTGTTTGGGGAGTGAAGATCCCACATGGCTTGGGGCCAAAAAATCAAAACAAAAACCAGAAGCAATATTGTAAACAATTTAGTGAAGACTTTAAAAATGGTCAGCATCAGAAAAGAATCATTGCAAAACTCCAAATCCACAATTACTCTCTGAGCCCCTATTAAGAACAAGACATCGAAGAATGGTATATATTCTTCACATCTTCAAGTCCATGTCCCAAGTGGTGTCGAAGCGTGTCACACAGCTCACGGGTTCAACTCTGTTCTTGACTTCCAACCGCAGTGAAGGAAACTCCCCTTTGTTTGGGCTACCTTCTCCCCCTTGGACCTTAAAGTCTGTGGTCATCTAGCACTACTATTACCAGAGTGTTAAACCAGTCTCCCTCCATCCCTTTGTCTGCCCTGGCCCTCCCCTCCCTCCTCACCCATGACGCCTGCACTGAGACACCCAGGCCTGCAGTGTCACACCACTCCTTGGACACCTGCTCCTTCTTCCCTCGCCTGAAGCCCAGGGCTGCCCATCCGCACAGTGTCTTCTCCTATTAGCTCTTTTCACCTCCTTAGCTTCAATCACTTTCTGGCTTAGCTGCCCTGAAAAATTCCAAACACAGATCAGTGGGTCAGAACACTTTTTTTTTTCTGTGTAGTTGCCCTCGAAAATAATGAAATTCTGGATGCTGATGTCAATCACACGCATGTATTATATCTTAGCAGAATCCTCAACCATGCATATTTGAATAGGCTCCTATTTTCCATACGGATTCTTAATAAAGCTTTGCTACACTTATTTTGAGATGAGCAGAGATCGTCTGATCACAGTGAATAAAGTGAGTATTTCCTGGGTCTTTTTCTCCTTCTCTCATAACCAGTCTCTCAGCAAACTCTTGAANATCCTCAACCATGCATATTTGAATAGGCTCCTATTTTCCATACGGATTCTTAATAAAGCTTTGCTACACTTATTTTGAGATGAGCAGAGATCGTCTGATCACAGTGAATAAAGTGAGTATTTCCTGGGTCTTTTTCTCCTTCTCTCATAACCAGTCTCTCAGCAAACTCTTGAATTCCTTCATTTATCTTTGCGTAACAATACCGTGTTTTCTAAACCACCATGACCTCCTGCTGGAATACTATAATATCCTGCCAACTAATTGCCCTGTTTCGACTCTCACCTACCTAAACCCCATTACACCCCTACAGCTGTTAAGAGTGGCTCTAAAGCAAAGTCACACACGGTCACTCCTCTGGTTCCTCTATACTCCATTGCTTTCCTATTATGCTTTTTTTTCTCCACATAAAAGTGCTTTTTCTCTCACCTAAGAAGCAATACATTTCTATGTGATTGGTTCCCAATGTATTCCTTAAACAACTTCCCCCCCCCATTATCTTCTTTGTTTACTTTGTTCCAAACTCCTTAATTTAATTAAATATGACTATATTTCTCACTTTTGGAACATTATTTTTGCCATCCCTTTGTATAAATCCCATTTCCTTACCCTTGATATCCCTGTTCTTTCTTGTATTTTAAGTTTCAGTTCCCGTATTATTTGCCAGAGAGGGGTCTTCCCAGACTACCCTGTATAAAGTGTCTCTCAGACTGATATTCTCTATCTGAAATTCTTTTGTGCATTTTTTAAAATAGTTGTTTCATGGCATTTATCTCTTTATCTGTTTTAGTTTCCTAACCTAGTAGAATGTAAACTTCTGAGATAATATGGAGAAAGGTCATTCTTATTCCCTTTGTTTAGGACACTGCTTGGCACACAGTAGAATTTTGATGTACATTTGATGAGTGAATAAAAGAAGAGGGAGAAAGGACAGGGAGAAGGAGGAAAAGGAGTAAGAGGAGGGGAGGGTGAGGAAGAAGAGAAAGGGGAGTGGGCAGACAGGAAGCAGGGAGGAGAGGAGGACAAAGACCTCTGCCTTGTGCATGAAGACGTTTGGAGAGAGAGAGATGAGATGACTTATTTCCAGGACAGACAAGAGACTAATGGTCTTTACCCCACTGGTGTTTCAGATCTTGGATGTTTGAGACGGGAAATCTTCAGACAACTTAACTTGCATTTGTCTACATAGCTCAAACAAGACAATGGGAACATCTCTGACTGTAGTGAGGTTATTTTCCCAGACCCTTCCCCTTGCCTGTGAGGACCTCAGGCCATAACGCATAACAAGGTGGGGAAAATGAAGCCTGACTCTAAAAGCGTACCTTCGTCACAGCGTCTCCTCTCACCAGTGATGGATGAGGCCAGGGTCAAAGTCTGTCTGGATGTCTTTTCTCTCAGAATCTCTGCTCTTCCAAGATTGTGCCCATGGAGCCTCTTGCTGGTGTCCTGCCACCTACCTTTCCCCTATCTAAGGGTCACCTTTTTTGATTTTCTGTTTTTTGCCAGGGCTTCCTTGGTGGATCAGTAAAGAATCCACCTGCCAATGCAGGAGACTCAGGTTTGATCCCTGGGTTGGGAAGATTCCCTGGAGAAGGAAATGGCAGCTCACTCCAGTATTCTTGCCTGGGAAGTCCCATGGACAGAGGAACCTGGCAGGTTGCAGCCCATGGGGTCGGAAAGGGTTGGACATGGCTTAGACTAAGCAACATTTTTTGTCTATTTGAGGCAACACCATGACAAAACCTGGGTTTCAGGTGTTCATGTGTTTAACACATAACCCCAGCACTGTTCTAGATGCTGGGACGTAGAGTGGTCCAGCCTCAAGTTGCTGCCGCTTCTTGACTTCTTCACCCGAGTGGAGGGCCTTGGGCTGCCCTCTTTTTAGATAACACTGGGCTTTCACAAAAGAACCCAAGTAGGCAGCTTGCTGCCTTATGAAGTTAGCTTTATTAGCTATTAGTCTCGCCATATGTCAAGACAGAAGGATTGTTTGTACAGGATTGCTATCGAGTTCGCTGTCACTAGAATAAATCACTATTGACCTTTCCACTTTTAAGAGTTTAATGAACTTAGGAATGGAAATTATCCCCAGAAGTAACAACTGTAACCTTGGCCTCTATAATTAAGACCCATTGTCATTAATGTGAACTCTTTGACATGTCGGGGGTCACTGCTGTTAGTACTAATGAATCAGACCAAGGTAGAAAAACTGTCAGAAAATCGAAATGGTCCCAATTCAAAGTCAAACAAGAGATTCTAAATGAAGATTCTATGTAGATAGGAAATGCAAAAAGACATGGAATCATAATGGACTTGTGGACAGTCAACTAACATCTATTACACAATGACTGCTTTTTAGGCACTATGTATACTGTATATGGGCTTCCCTGGTGGCTCAGTGGTGAAGAATTCACCTGCCAAGGCAGGAGACACAAACTTGGTCCCTGGTCAGAAGATTTCCTGGAGAAGGAAATCTCCAGTATTCTTGCCTGGAAATCCCAGGGACAAGAGAGTCTAGCAGGCTACAGTCCATGCAGTTGCAAAAGAGCTGGACATGACAGAGACTAAACAACAATAACAACAAATACTGTATATAATCTATTTTAATCATTATTGTATATCTGTGTGTTAGCAGTCATTATCTCTAACTTCAAATTATTGTCATGACTTCTTCACGCTACAGATGACTTAAAGATAAGGAGACTAAAGCTCAGAAGCAAATAATAATAATGTCCTAAAATAATTTATTCATTTAACAGTATACATTTCGACTCCCTTATTGAAAATCTTCAATATTCTAGGAGTCAAAAATATGGAGGCACTTAAGATGGACTTCCTGGCTCATCATTCTAGAAAAATAACATGCAGCTTTTCTTCTTTTTCATTTTTTTAGCCAAGCCATGCAGCATGTGGGATTTTATTTCCCTGACCAAGGATCAAATTTGCACCTTGCTGTCCTGCATTGGAAGCATGCTGTCTTAACCGCTGACTGCCAGTGAAGTCCACATGACTTTTCAGTGATATAGTTTGAACTTTTGCTAATTTGCATTGGGCTAACAAAGTCATCCTGCTATACTCCTACCTTCCAATCCAGGTTTCTGGTGCAATCTCATCGTCACCTGTCTAATCCCCTGAAATGCAATCTATCATTTATAATAATGAGACCATAGTTTATCTGGACATTTCACCACTAAGATAGTTTACCATTTAGACAAGTAAGGTCTTGTGATTAACTTGAGGACACTGAGTTGAAAGCTCACTCTGACATGCTAACGTGGTTATTGGATAATTTGGGGTTGGATTCCAGGTATGACTGGTTCTGAAGCTGATTATTTTCTGTATGTTAGTTCCCTTTCTCAGATACAAGGCATTTAATGTGTTTTTGAGAGCCAGATAACTCCATTTCAAATCCAAGAAACCAAGACTAGTATAGAACCCTGATTAAGTTATTCATCCTTTGTGAAATTTAATTGTTTCAAACTTTTAAAAATTAATTTATTTGTAAATAAAATAAAAATAAATAGTTTAATGATAAAATGTACAATTCACAAAGAAGATAGATATCATAAACCATTAGACACCTAACAAGTAAGAAGCAAAGGTATATAAAGCAAAAATCAGAAGAACTATAAGGGAAAAGAAAAAAGAAATATAGACATAGTGAGACATAGTAACATTCCTCTGAGCCTCTTTTATCAAGTGCAGAAAAAATAAGAATAGGAGTATCTTGAATGATGTCATTAATAGTTTAAACATAATAGATATATATTTATACTAATCTTATACCCTACACAAATATATTTAAAATTTTGTATCTCATACATCTTTATTAGATGTCCATAGGACATATAGGAAAACTGGCAAAAAGATAAACAATACTAAATTTCAAAAAATAGAATTTTTTTATTCAGTTATACAAATACATGTATTATTTTTGAAATTATTTTCCATTATAAGTTATTACAAGATATTGACTATAGTTCCCTGTACTACACAGTAAACCTTTGTGGCTTCTTATATACATATTTTTTAAAATTAAAACTCTAGCATTCTACTCATACCAAGTCAAACAAGTGGAATCAAAATGTTATCAGTTTCTTAGTTAGACAAAAATTCATAAGTTTTCTAAAATATATATATTATACATATTGATAATATGTATTGATATTTGTATTAATATTTATATTGATATGTATATTATGACATGATAAATTCTTAAGAGAGAACATCAAAAAATAAAAGAAGAGATAGAGAAACTGGAAAACATAAATTAAATGAAATGGGATCACTTAATATGAAATAGAAAAAGTGAAACAAACCAGATAAAAGTAAAAGATGCTCATATACTCCAGTTCAGTTCAGTTCAGTTCAGTTCAGTTGCTCAGTCATGTCCGACTCTTTGGGACCCCATGAATTGCAGCACGCCAGGCCTCCTTGTCCATCACCAGCTCCCGGAATTCACTCAAACTCACATCCATTGAGTCAGTGATGCCATCCAGCCATCTCATCCTCTGTCATCCCCTTCTCCTCCTGCCCTCAATTCCTCCCAGCATCAGAGTCTTTTCCAATGAGTCAACTCTTCCCATGAGGTGGCCAAAGTACTGGAGTTTCAGCTTCAGCATCATTCCTTCCAATAAACACCCAGGACTGATCTCCTTCATAATGGACTGGTTGGATCTCCTTGCAGTCCAAGGGACTCTCAAGAGTCTTCTCTAACACCACAGTTCAAAAGCATCAATTCTTTGGCACTCAGCTTTCTTCACAGTCCAACTCTCACATTTATACATGACCACTGGAAAAATCATAGCCTTGACTAGACGGACCTTTGTTGGCAAAGTAATGTCTCTGTTTTTGAATATGCTATCTAGGTTGGTCATAACTTTCCTGCCAAGGAGTAAGCGTCTTAATTTCATGGCTGCAATCACCATTTGCAGTGATTTTGGAGCCCAAATAAATAAAGTCTGACACTGTTTCCACTGTTTCCCCATCTATTTCCCATGAAGTGATGGGACCAGATGCCATGATCTTAGTCATTTACTCCAGTTGTTTTTAAACATGGCTGTTCATTAGAAACATATTTGGAGCTCTGGTGAAAAGAACACAATACCTGGACATTTGTATTTTTCAAAAAATTCCAAGATAGTTCTGATATGCATCTGGATTTTAAAAAGCAATTACAGGCTTTTCTATTCAATGGTAGTTTTGGTGACATAGAATTCTATTATTTTTCCTTAGTATTTTTCAAATTATTCTACTTGCATAAAATTTTTTTAGTGTCTTAGTTATCTAATGCTGTATAACAAAGCATCCTGAAATGTTTCAGCTTATAGGAGCCATTTAACTTGTGCAAATCAGTTTAGCAGTTTGGGCTAGGTGCACTGGGGCAGAGTGTTTACTGGCCTCGCCTGGCAGCACTCACTTGCTTGTAACCATCTGATGGCTCAGCCTCATGTTCATGTTGGGTGTTTGGTGTCACCTGTTGGTTGCGGTATCTCTGTCCTCATTCAGATGGCCTCTCCAGGAGGTTAGCTCAGACGTGTTCCCATGACAGTCTCGGGGCAGCACAGAACCAAGCAGAAAGGCTGTCAGGACCTCTGAGATCTTGGCGTGGGACTCCCTCCATGACCTTGCCACTGCAAGTCTATTGAAGCAAATCAGAAGGCCAGAACAGATTCAAATATTGAAGCAATGGAAACATCTCTTGATGAGAGGAGCCACAATGTCACATCTCAAAGGCAGGGGGAGGGCATATTGAAATAAGAGGAATTTGTGGTCATTTTTTGAACTCTACCAGAACCTGAGCTATGGGTACAAAATATTCACATTTTCCCACAATCAATTTAGGCATATCTCAGTCTCAGGACCTTTAAAATTGTCCTCCCAACTAGATCAGTCAGTCAGTCAGTTCAGTCGCTCAATCGTGTCCGACTCTTTGCAACACCATGAATCGCAGAACGCCAGGCCTCCCTGTCCATTACCAAAGATCCAGGCTTAAAACCTAGTATCTCATGATCTGTGTTAGCTCTAAATGAGGATGGGGCTTCTCTTAAATGGAATAAGGTTAATAAACGCCTTAGTCCTGAAAGTGAACATTGCTCTGCACCACCTCCAAGACATCCGTTCTCTGCTGAGCCTTCTTGTGATCCGAGTTATATAAAGGTATGTGGCCACCCCCATCATATAACCATGCAGAGGGATAAAATATAAGCACTCCTATTAAAACAGCGAGGGATGGGAGGTACTTAGCAATTGTAAGCCCACAGCAATTCTGAAGTCCAGATGGTCCATGTGATCATATTTTCATACTCTGAGGCCAGGGAAATATTCCTGATTAGGGTCCAGTTCTGCTCCCAGACATTTGTTGAATGGATTTTTACTATGTTGTTATTTTTGACTCTTGGCTCCACTCTCTGAGCTCTGAGCTCTACATTCTGGGCACTCGGCTCCTCCCTCTGATTTCCCTCTTCTTTTCCATAAGAAATACCCCATTTTGCAGCCGAGAGGCTTTCCTGCCTGTAAACAGTGGACAATCTCAAAGCCTCTGTTCATTTTTAACTCTAGCAGTCCTTTGAATACAAGCTGCCAACGTTTTTACCTATTAAATTTTCTTTGAAAACTCTGTGAATTTCCTATAATAATAATAATAGTAATATTTGCTCGCTCAGCTATGTACAACTCTTTGTGACCCCATGGACTATAGCCCATCAGGCTCCTCTGTCCATGGTATTTTCCTGGCACTACCAAATTATTCTTGCCCTGCTGGGTTTTAGATTTGTTTTAGATCAGTGACTCTTTTATTCCTTCTATCATCTCCCTTTTGGAATTGGAATTCTGTCTTATGCCTGTCCCACCATTATATCTTGGAAGCAGATAACTTGTTTTGTAATTTCACAGGTCTACAGATGGAGAGGAATTTTGCCCATGGACGAGTTACTTTGCAGGATGGTATATCTCAGGCCAATTTTGATGTGGACAGGAATTAACTTGATGGAATATTTAATGAGAATACCATGGTGCGTGCCTTCCTAGAGGTACATCAGGGTGCCAGAGTCTCCTTTATATACCTTATTTAGATGATTTAGATGATGAGATTTGGAACATTTTGAGTTGATATTTAGATGAGATTTTGAGTTTAGCATTAATACTGGAATCCATTAGGAGTTTGGTGATGTTGGAATGGGGTGAGTGTATTTTGCATCTGGGATGGACATGAATTTTCAAGGGGCCAGATGGAGAACTATACTCAATTGATTAGTGTCCTTGAAAAATTCATGTTCAGCCAGAATCTTAGAATGTGACCTTATTTGGAAATAGAATCTGCAGATGTGCTTAGTTAAGAGGAAGTTATGTTGGATTGTAGTGTATCCTGAACCCAAAGGCTGGTGTTCTAAGAAGAAGAAGAAGAACATACAGAGATACACACAGAGGAAAGAAGTCCATTTAAAAGTGGAAGCAGATGGAGGGAAAGATGGGGAGGAGGGATAGTAGGGAGTTTGAGATTGTGTAGACACAGCTGTATTTAAAATGGATAACCAGCAAGGTCCTAATCTATAGCACAGGGAGCTCTGCTCAGTGTTATGTGGCAGCCTGGATGGGAGGGGAGTTGGAGGGAGAATGGATACATGTGTATGTATGGCTGAGACCCTTCTTTGCTTGCCAGAAACTATCAGAACAGTATTTGCTTTTTTTTTTTTTTTTCCAAGTGTGGGTTTTTCACAAGAGACAACAATGCCTTGCCATATATAAGTGTTTACAAAACACAACTGAACTGATTCACCAATCTACAATGCTGTTAATCAGCTATATCTTAATAGAAGATTAAAAGTTTAAATATAAAAAAACGAAGCAAAGTGAAAGCAGAGATGAGCGACCTATCTACAAACCAAGGAACACCAAGGATTGCCAAGAGTCACCAGAAGATAGGAAGAAGCATAGAGTGATCCTCTTCTAGGACTTTCGGAGGGAGGAAGGCTCTTTTGAAAACCTTGCTCTTGGACTTCTAGTCTCTAGATCTGTAAGATAATACATTTTTTATTGTTTGAAGCCACAAAGTTTGTGGCCGTTTGTTATGTCCACTCATAGGAGATTCATACATGGGTAAGTGCCCTCACGGCTCTAAGGATTATGCAGAGTCTCTGATCAGAATGACCTTGTCTGTCCCCTTGTCATTTATCCATCCAAACTCCAGCTTCACTTGGCTCTAGTGAAGCCACCTAGGAATGTGGCTTTCATCTGGCCTTCTCATCTCTTTCCCATCAGTCACCTCTGGTTGAAAAACCATCCCTTTCTGGAATGCCCCTTCTTCTGTTTGTTTTGCTAAGTGCCCTTCTGTTTATGACTCAGCAAAGTAGATCCTTCTAAGAAAGTCTTCACTGACTCTTGCTCTCCAGGCTGTGTTAGGACCCTGGCTCTGCACTTGGGGCAGTCTCTCCTATGATCCCTGTGAAACTGCGCTATAGATGTCTAGCTACCTGCCTCCCCTCCACCGCTTTTAGCTTGAGAACATCTGGAGAGGACTGAAAACTCTTGTGCACCTTCTTATCTCCAACACTTGCTAAGGAGTCTGATACATTGTAGGTGCTAAATAATATTTGCAATATTATTCAGACGTGTTCAGGAAGGATGAGCAGAAAGAAGGAGGGAAAAAAAGGAAGAAAGGGAAGAATAAAAGAACAGAAAACAAGAAGGAAAAATAGGACAAAGAAAGACCACACAGAAGAAACTTATAAAAATGAGAAAGAAGGAGAAGCATCCTTAGAGAAATGTGGATTGCCTGACACGGCAGTAGGAAAAGATGGTGAAATATCAGTGTCAAAGTGTATTACAGAGAAATGGAGAGGGTGGTTTGCTGTGTGTGCACAGAATGTGAGGCATGATTGTGGAACTGGGGGTTTCGGAGACAAGAGATACTTCCTCACCCTTCCCCAAGAGCCCACAGATTCTAGTAGAATCAAATAAGGAAAACTGAACCATGTCTTTTTTTTTTTTTTCCTTTTTTGCAGTTCAGCCTGATATAACAGGACATCCTAGAGAGGGTGCTTGTAAATGAAATATAGGCTGGAAAGTCCAAGATCAAGCCATGGGAAGATTCAGTGTCTAGTGAGGGCTCACTTCTGGTTCACTATCTTGCTGTGTCCTCACAGGCCAGAGGCGGGAGATTTCTGGGTCCTTTTTCAAAGAGTACTAATCCCATTCACGTGGGCTCTAGCTTCACTTGACCCTCACTGATCACCTCCCTAAGACCCCGCTTTCAGATACCATCACACTGGGGATTAGGTTTCTGCGTATGGACTCTGAGGGGACACAGACATTCAGTCTAAAGCAGCTTTGATAAAAGCATTGTACATAACATGATAAAAGCCGTGCTTACAAGAAATAACAGCACTATTGACCTCTGGAGGATGAAACAAAAAGGAGTGTTCTGCTGAACCCAAGACAGCAAGGGGATGCCTTCAGATCAAGGTGGAAACCTTGTTAAGCCTGAATGGATAAGTAGGAGTTAATTAAGTAAAGGACAAGGTATAGCAACATATGGAAGACAATAGTAAATACAGAGTATATTAAAAAAGAGAGAGAGAGAGAGAGAGAAACCTGTAATGGGAAAGTAGAAAAGTCTGTATGATTGAAGGGTGATGCTAGCCAGACCCCAGATACCTAAGGGGGTCCTGCCCTAAAGGAAGTGTGGCCACTGGAAGAATTTGGGACTCATGGAAAGATTTTAAAATGGAAAGTAGACTGGGTTTAGGCGTTAGACAAATCACTCAGACAATATTTTGAAGGATAGAATGATCAAGATGACAGAAAGTAGAACAGGTTAAGAGACTTAAAAGAATCAGATAAGGAGTAGTGATTCGAGGTGAGTGAGATCAATAATTATTTTTTTCGTTACTTTTAAGCAACATGAAAAGCACTTACATACTGAAATAAATTTCATCTGAACACTGACACTGCAATCGGAAAACAGTCAGTTCTCATACAAGATCACTGTTCTATCGTATCACACACGACCAGCTCAGGTAAGAAGGCAGCGTTGCAAAGATGACACCTAGGGTTGCACATTGTCAATTCTCAGAAGCATTTGTTGGCTTGTGTAGTGTTTGAGAGTGTGGGCCCTGGAATCAGACACGCCTTCTGCTACCTCCTAACATCCAACTTCAGAAAATATCCTTAACGTTTCTCGTGGTATCACCACAGTATGAAGGTAATAATAGTATCTACCCTACAGCATTCTTATGAGGATTAAATAATTTACTATATGTAAAGCATTTAGCACAATGCCTGGCAGATGGTAAATATTCCATAAATGTTAGATGCTTTATAATAAATGGATACATTGATGAATTAATAATTCTGGAGAGGGCTAGGAACAGATAGCAAAGTCTCCATGTGGTACAGTATTTTGGAACAAATTTGAAGAGTTGAGGTGAGTGAACTGAGGTTGGTCCATATGCCCCTTGGGGTAAATTGCCCAGAACGGAGGCACAAACGGTGACTGGTCAGGAGATCGCAGTGAATTTGCAAACGAAGATCGCCACACACCTGCACCTGGACGCTGGCTCCATTCCAAAAGAGAAGTTGCAAATCCCTTGTTTTTGAAGGTGAAGGTAACACTTCTGTACATTCTGTTGAGTTCTGGGTCTTTCCCTCTGAAAAGAAGGAGATTTGTGAGTAACATATGAAGCAACAGGCTCCAGGTGTTCGAGGATCTGACATAAGGTGGCAGCTCAGTTGAAGCACTGTTCTCCACAACAGAGTTGGCTTCAGCTGTGGCGCTCGGAGCAGTGGGAACAGGTTAGCCCCAGCTTACAGCACCACAAACACCCACACCCCCCTCAGTAAAAGGGGCTGCACCCTCCAGAGGTGGTGGGCTGCTGACTCCCTTTCACTACTGGCAAAGCTTGATTTTATTTGCAAACATCTCTGAGCATCTTCTATGTAGCAAGTAGTACACTAGTTGCAAAATAAATGATTTATATGCTTTCTTCCCTTAAAGAACTCATAAGCGAGAAATGGAGACAACCATGAATCCAACTAGCTTTAGTGCGATGGGAGAAATGCCTTAAAAAGGTGTAAATATTGATGCTCACTGGGGCAGAAGAAAGGAAGAAGTCTGCAGTCAGTTTCACAAAAGGAGGTTAAAGGTTTTAAAACTCAATTGCTGAGGGTCTGGGCTGTGATAAATCTCACACCTTGTTGGGGGGATTAGGAATGGGCAGACTTCAAAGAATGAATTGGTGGCATGAATCATGAGATTCAAACATATGTGCACTTGGATGCCAGCTTTCTTCCTTTAAGCATCTATACCTGATGTGGACACACACATGTACACACAGATACGCTTAACTACTTCTCTACAAAGAACTTGATTCTAGTGATTAAAAAAAAAAGCTGAAGATAATATAAATCTAATAGTAGATATTTATGACTGAATTACAGAACAGATTAAAGCGATCTATTACGCAGCAGATGCGGGTTTGATCCCTAAGATCCCCTGAAGAAATGGCAATCCACTCCAGTATTCTTGCCTGAGAAATCCCATCGATGGAGGAAACTGGCGGGGTACAGTGCATGGGGTCATAAGGAGTGAGACATGACTGAGTGACTAACACACTTACCATAGAAGAAATGAGGGCTCAGTGGTAAAGAATCTGCCTGCAACGCAGGAGACGCCGTTTCAACCCCTGGTTTGGGAAGATCCCCTGGAGGAGGGCATGGCAACCCACTCGGGTGTTATTGCCTGAAGAATGTTATGGGCAGAGGAGACTAGTGGGCTACAGTCCGTGGGGTCACAAGAGTCGGACATGATTGAAGCAACTGGGCACACAAACACACACAATAGAATAAATGAAACTGTCAGACAATGCTCGTCTATGTTGACAAGTGATTAAAAGGAACACTGCTGCTGCTGCTGCTGCTAAATTGCTTCAGTCATGTCCGACTCTGTGCTACCCCATAGACGGCAGCCCACTAGGCTCCCCTGTCCCTGGGAACATTATGAAGCAGTAAACAGAGGGCAATCTAATGTTCAGAAGACAATTTTTTCCTAGATGAAAATCTACCAAAATTTCGTATAGGACAGAAGGAAGGAGGTTAGGAAAGGAACTAAAGGCTGGTCAAGTTTCACTTAGGTTTTGAAGGGTGTTCGGGATTTGAAGGGTATCTGGATGTTGAAGGGTATTTGGGTTTTGAAAATGAAGAGCTGACGAAGCTCAACATGTGGGACACAAGCTCCTGATTTTCAGGACCAAGATATTCAGTGACTTTGGGGTGATGGCTAGGGAACCAGCAAAAAGTTAAGCTGGAGTTCCAGCGGGGACCTTCAGTTGCTGGGTCATTTGGGAAAGGCATTTCGACTCTTCGACCTTTCAGATCAGACATACGCTGTTTATCTCCGATGTCTGGTGTGACCAGCTGTCAGAGTTCGTATAGAGTCCATTGTAATAGCTATTAGCATAGCACCGTGGGTAGAAGTCCAGGCCGTGGGGCCTGAATGCCTCGTGCAGTTTCTGACTTCTCAGTTTACTAGCTGTGACCTTGGAGCAGCCAGCTAGCCTCAGCGTCTTTGTCTGTACAATGGAGATAGTAAATAACATCTAAATCTATTTAGTTGTTCAGGGATAAACTGAAACGATGCAGGTAAATGCCCAGAACCTGGCACTAACGAGTGCTTCATCTGCACATTGTACGCAACGCATAGTGCAAACTCACCGGGTTCCTTTCCTTTGATCTGATTTAAAAAAATAGATACTATGTGGTTTGTATATGAATGAGAAAAATAAACAAAATGAATATCTTGCATGGCTAATAATGTGGTTCTATTACAATCACAGAATAGGGGATCTTTAACTGTTGCCCTGTTTGATAATATATTGCTTTTATATTAATCTATTTTAAATTATTTATATCAGTGGTAAAATTTAATTTAAAATTCATAAAATCATCTTGTTTGTGCAAAATTATTTAACTTTGTCAAAATATTATTTTAGGGACTTTCCTGGAGGTCCAGTGATTAAGACTTCACTGTCCAGTGCAAGGGATACACATGTTTTGCAACCAGAAAAAACAAAAAAAAACATAAACCAGAAACAATATTATAACAAATTCAATAGAGACTTAAAAATGGTCTACCACAAAAAATCATTATTTCCATCTTTTAAATTTATCTAATTACTCAGAAAACGCGTGCTGACGTCTATTATGTTCCCTGCTCCAGAGAATTGAAAAGAGAAGGTAAGTAAGTGAGCACCATCCCAGAACTCTGCCTCGCACACAGTAGGTGCCGATTGACACTTGTTGAATGATTGACTGAGTAAATTAATTAATGGTGGACACTTGCCCCTTTCAACGTTCAAAGGACGTGGAATTAAATGACACATCTCATGTCTGCTTCATGGTAGAGCTGGGTGAAATTCTACATTTCCTAAGAATACTCTCAGCTTTCTTTGCACACCATTATGCTGCTTGCTCATGCAAATACAAGCAAGTAGAGACTCTATAAATACTATTTATCAAAGCTAGGAAACAATGGGAGGGCCTTCGCAGCAGATGGGCATCTTGATGTAGAGATCTCAAGCAGACCTCTGATAGGATTGGAGTCAGTGATGCTGGGAGAAGCACAGTGTAAGAGGACATGTGGCATCAATCAATGATGCAACCTTTCCTTAGTATCCAGATACCAACTGCAAGCCATCCTTGCAAAGACAGGGCATAAGTTTTCTAAAAGTTCCTGGCAGGGAGGGGTACTGAGCAGCACCTGGGCAGAGCAAGGACCTGGGTCAGATCCCCCGGGTTCAGCTCTCAGACCTGCTACTTACTGATGATAAAGCTGAGGCAATCCTGTTACTCTGTAGGGGCCCCAGCCCCATGGATGGCACTGTGAATTAGTTACTACAGCACCCTGTGCTTCGAGCACCTTCCCTGTGTGGAACTGGCTGTCCTTTTCACCTCTGCCTTCATCCATTCTAAAGGGCTTTGGGAAAGTTGTAAATAAAAACGGACCATTCAGAGGGTCAGGAACTCAACTCTACCAGTTTGTCTGAAATAAGAATAAGGGGCGTTTTAGAGCCATTGAAAGGGACCAAGTGTGGGTCTCACACGGGGCTTCCTCCATGTGAGGCGCTAGAAGCATGACTTCTGCCCTGACGTTTAAAGGATTTAATCAGAGTATGGTTGATTGCCAATGTCGTGCTAGTTTCAGGTGCACAGCAAAGTGAACCACACACACACACACACTCAGGTGCTCAATCATGTCTGACTCTTTATGACCCCATGGACTGTATTGCAGCCTACTAGGCTTCTCTGTCCATGCAATTTGCCAGGCAAGACTGTGGGAGTGGGTTGCCAATTCCTACTCCAGGGGATCTTTCCAACCCAGGTATCGAACCCATGTCTCCTGTGCCTTGTGCATTGGCAGACAGATTACCTCTGAGTCATCTGGGAATTTATATATACATATACACACACACACACCCAGGTCAGTCAAGTAGAGCTCTTCCCAGGTTGGTTATAAACCTAACAGATTTTTTTCCCTCTTGTAGATTAGTCAAATAGTTCAAAGAAGTCAACAAAAATAACCCTAAACATATAAACAATGAATAAAACATTAAAAAAAGAAGTTGGCAAAACTGCACAGAACTATATCTTATTAGTTAAGGGTACTCTAAGTTTTCAAACCTTTTCAAAAATGACAAAAGAAGACCACTTAGAACTATGAGAGTTACTGAGGCAGCGTGAAAATTAGTATAGCTAAAGAATGTCCAATAGCTGAAGTTTCTGGCACACACCTTCTGGTGATTTAGTATCTGTGTGCCTCAGAGTGAGACATGGAGGTCTAGTTCCGTGTTCACTTACAAGGGGCAAGATCGTTAGCTCAAAGCTGGTTGAACCCCATTCATTTCCACAGAGTAAGTAAGAAGACTTTTATGTTGCACATTCTTGAGAAAGAAATGAAGTCTCTCTCTTTTAACATCTGCTTCCTTCCCGTAAATTATCCGCCCCGCTCTCAGGCCCAGTGTTAGCAGGTAGCCAGCTGCGGTCCTCCGCAGTAATTCATTCCCTTGGAAGTGTTTCTGGAGATGGTGGGATTTACATATTGTTGAAGTTTCCTGTAAGACAGGGAAGAATGCACTTGATTAATGGTGGTTTCCTTTCCAGTTTTGAGGGTCTGAGAACACAGAGTGCACTTACCCTGTGCTCCATCCCTGAGTGCAGACTAGGTGCTCAGTTCTTGTTAATAGACCAGGGAACGGAATCCTCTTCCTCTCCTTTACTTGCTCGGTATTTCTCATTCTGTTCCACTGAATACAGAGCTTTGGTCTTCACCAGCAGGTCTTCCTGACTCCTGAAACTTTAGGTAAGTTCCCCACTCAGTTTAGTTCAGTTCAGTCACTCAGTNCCATGTGAGGCGCTAGAAGCATGACTTCTGCCCTGACGTTTAAAGGATTTAATCAGAGTATGGTTGATTGCCAATGTCGTGCTAGTTTCAGGTGCACAGCAAAGTGAACCACACACACACACACACACACACACACACACGTGTGTGTGTGTACTCAGGTGCTCAGTCATGTCTGACTCTTTATGACCCCATGGACTGTATTGCAGCCTACTAGGCTTCTCTGTCCATGCAATTTGCCAGGCAAGACTGTGGGATTGGGTTGCCATTTCCTACTCCAGGGGATCTTTCCAACCCAGGTATCGAACCCATGTCTCCTGTGCCTTGTGCATTGGCAGACAGATTACCTCTGAGTCATCTGGGAATTTATATATACATATACACACACACACACCCAGGTCAGTCAAGTAGAGCTCTTCCCAGGTTGGTTATAAACCTAACAGATTTTTTTCCCTCTTGTAGATTAGTCAAATAGTTCAAAGAAGTCAACAAAAATAACCCTAAACATATAAACAATGAATAAAACATTAAAAAAAGAAGTTGGCAAAACTGCACAGAACTATATCTTATTAGTTAAGGGTACTCTAAGTTTTCAAACCTTTTCAAAAATGACAAAAGAAGACCACTTAGAACTATGAGAGTTACTGAGGCAGCGTGAAAATTAGTATAGCTAAAGAATGTCCAATAGCTGAAGTTTCTGGCACACACCTTCTGGTGATTTAGTATCTGTGTGCCTCAGAGTGAGACATGGAGGTCTAGTTCCGTGTTCACTTACAAGGGGCAAGATCGTTAGCTCAAAGCTGGTTGAACCCCATTCATTTCCACAGAGTAAGTAAGAAGACTTTTATGTTGCACATTCTTGAGAAAGAAATGAAGTCTCTCTCTTTTAACATCTGCTTCCTTCCCGTAAATTATCCGCCCCGCTCTCAGGCCCAGTGTTAGCAGGTAGCCAGCTGCGGTCCTCCGCAGTAATTCATTCCCTTGGAAGTGTTTCTGGAGATGGTGGGATTTACATATTGTTGAAGTTTCCTGTAAGACAGGGAAGAATGCACTTGATTAATGGTGGTTTCCTTTCCAGTTTTGAGGGTCTGAGAACACAGAGTGCACTTACCCTGTGCTCCATCCCTGAGTGCAGACTAGGTGCTCAGTTCTTGTTAATAGACCAGGGAACGGAATCCTCTTCCTCTCCTTTACTTGCTCGGTATTTCTCATTCTGTTCCACTGAATACAGAGCTTTGGTCTTCACCAGCAGGTCTTCCTGACTCCTGAAACTTTAGGTAAGTTCCCCACTCAGTTTAGTTCAGTTCAGTCACTCAGTCGTGTCTGAATTTTTGCGACCCCATGGACTGCAGCATGCCAGACCTCCCTGTCCATCACCAACTCCCAGAGCTTACTCAAACTCATGCCCATTGAATCAGTGATGCCATCCAACCATCTCATCCTCTGTCATCCCCTTCTCCTCCTGCCTTCAATCTTTCTCAGCATCAGGGTCTCTTCAAATGAGTCAGTTCTTCACAGCAGGTAGCCAAAGTATTAGAGTTTCAGCATCAGTCCTTCCAATGAATATTCAGGACTGATTTCCTTTAAGATGGATTGGTTGGATCTCCTTACAGTCCAAGGGACTCTCAAGAGTCTTTTCCAACACCATAGTTCAAAAGCATCAATTCTTCAGTGCTCAACTTTGTTTATAGTCCAACGCTTACATCGATACATGACTACTGGAAAAATCATAGCTTTGACTAGACAGACCTTTGTTGGCAAAATTTCCCACTAGTTCCCCACTAGTCCCTGCTGAATCAAATGTAACTTCCCCAGTCTCTGCTTCCTTCGCTAACTCTCAGATCTAGCGCACTGATGGTCATGTAACCTCTACCAATTCAGATAACCACGTATGGTAGGTGACTAGAACGTGGTGCTCAGCCTTCTCATCTATCGTATGGGTTATTCTGAATATCTGGTGAATAATATGTCAGTATTTCACTTGAGAAATATGTCATGTGCCTAACAGTCAAGGCCTCAACTGGATACAGGAAATATAAGACAGACTAAAGCACAAGGGGCTTAAAGTCTGGTCGACCACTGTCATTATGAGAAGACAACATGGTTTCACAATTAACCTATGTTTTCAGAAGACTTCAAACCAAAACTTATTTGTGTCTGCAGAACTTCTAGTTAAATTTCAGAAGAGTGAGTAGTAACCAAGTTCCAGGAAACAGTGGGGCTGGTTGCTATAAACAACCTCATGTGTGAAACTGGGAATGGATAGTCCCTGATATTTTTCAAATGTCGAGGTGAGAAACGAAGATGGCAGTTCTGAGTGTGGGGGCTGATCCAGAGAAATACAAGACTGAAATGAAAAGTAAAACCAAAACACGTTTTTTTCCTTGAGATAGAATTGACTGTGTGGCTGAGTTTTGCAGCAAAAAGGTGACAGTCATGAAGAAATGAGTGTCATTTTTCTTCCAGATTTTCATGGTGCAAATTCACAAATGTATAGAACTTTTCCAACTTTTTAGATTTTAAACTTTGTAATAATTACCACTATTTTGAGTGCCTACTCTACATATGTATGTATGGATATGTCTGTTATTTCTGGGCATCTTTCCCTGTTTAATAATGATCATTTAAAATAAGGAAACCGACGTTCAGAGACTAAAAATGGAGAGCAATTGCCTTGCCTTCATTTAGCATATCTTATCATTTCTGAGCTGATTAGAATAATATATTAGAAGAGATGCCTACGACCCAAGGGGAGATAATAAGCCTGAACCATCTTTAGAGAGCGAAGAAGAATTGTGATGAATGCTGTTTTGTTAATAGCACAGCTCGTGGGCTCCACGGAGGTGGTGGAAGAGGAGTGTGACAACACAGCTAGAATAAAGCTCTTGTCTGTATTTACAGTGTGGTCACATTTTCTGTGCATTAAACAGTTGACACACTGAAGTAGATTGGAAGGAAACACTGGTGTCCTTTGCTCGCTCTTTCTTCCTTTATCCATTAAGACTGCAATACTCCTTGGGAGCCAGGCATCTAAGACATTGAAGGGGAACTTCCAGCAAGAATCTGAGATGTAGCTCAGCATTCAAGGCTTCATATGCTTAGCTTCCTGCTTGACTGTGTCTGCCACATGCTCAACTGTTTTTCAGCATGGAAACTCTGCCGTGGTTTTCCCCGGGTGCCATGCCATTTCTAGCTTCACGGCCTTACTCACGCTGTGCTCCCCTCCTGGAATATCTTTGAGTGAGGTTCATTGGCTCATTGGGCTTCCCTACCAGTAAAGAATCCGCCTGACAATGCACGAGACCCAGGTTCGATCCTTGGGTTGGGAAGATCCCCTGGAGAAGAGAATGGCAACCCACTCCAGTATTCTTGCCTGGAGAAACCCATGCACAGAGGAGCCTGGTGGGCTACAGTCCTTGGGTTCACAAAGAGTCAAACAAGGCTGAGCATCAAACACTTTCATTTTGTTGGGTCAAAACCTAATTATCCCTGCAGACTCAGACACTTAAGGTCACCCTCTTCATTACCTTTGGCATGCCATTTCAGACCTGAGAGAGCCACTTAGGTTTTCCAGTCTGCATTATAATTGTCTCCTAAAGTCCTCTGTCACACCAACAAGATCCTAACTCCTTGAACACGGATTTGGCCTTATTCATCTCTTTATCTCCAGCATCTGACATATAAAGCACTTTCAGGAAAGATGTCCTGAATGAACAAGTATTGTGTAATGTTTTTCCTTTAAAATCCGATGCTTTGATTCTTTTAATAACATCTCTGTCAGTTGCTTTCTGGTCTCATAGATACTCCACACTGATTGATAACTCACCAATGTCAGAGCTCCCCCACTTCCTCTTGGTTGTGGTTTACTTTTTCCTCATTGTTACTGCACATCTTGGAAGGTAAGATGTACTCATGAAGAGTACATATGTCCTCAAATTATAAAATCTAAGACATCCTTCGGTGGACCTTCTACACACTTATCTAGGCTTGCATGTGTGATAGGTAGCTTCAGTCGTGTCTGACTCTATGGACTGTAGCCTGCCAGGCTCCTCTGTCCATGAGATTCCATAGGAAAAACTACTGGAGAGGGGTGTGATTTCCTCCTCCAGGAGATCTTCCCACCCAGGATTGAATCCATGTCTCTTGCACTGTAAGCTGATTCTTTGCCACTAGATATGACTCTAGTCATATCTTTACCTCTTAGATATGACTAATCTTTAGTTCTGTGATATTAAAGTCACTTCATCCATTTGGCAGTGTTTTTGTAAAAGGACCAAGGAAGGAAATATATTTAAAAGAATTACCTAAGTTATAAAACTATCTTTCAGTTATTAATTATAATTTCCATGATATATTTTGTTCCCTGGAGTCAGACAGGATGAAGTACCATTTGAGGCTGACTCAACTGATTTTTAAAATCATGTTAGATATTGTGCCAGAAAAGATACATAGTGAGGTGAATCATTAATGCTCTCAGTACTTTTTGTTTGATGATTTTGAAAAAATCAATGTTGTCTAATTGGCTAATAGAATAATACTTGTAAGATATGATGGTCTTGCTTGTAATGATAATGAGGACTAACGTTTATGAGGCTCTGGTCAGCAAAGTACATCTGGATTAATTACAAAAACAGCAGCCACACGTGAGCACTTGTAAGTGCCATGCACTGTTAGGTTGTTTACGTACAGAATCTCAGATCTTCACAAGCCTCGTAAACGTTCACTACAAGTCTCCTTTCACACATATAGAGACTGAGGATCAGAAAGATCTGATGCTCAGGCATGCATTTTGCAGGAAGCTGCTGACACAGTATTTTAAACCCCTGTGAGTGGCACTGCCCTTCTGATATGGAGCATTTGCAACCACAATTAACAGGATCTCATCTGATCCTGACGATGACTGTGGGAATGAGGCTTTATCAGGTTTCCACTTACAGGGTCACGGAGATCCAGCAATATTAATAAGGTATTTAAGAGCCCAAAACTAGGCAGATTAAAAAAAAAAAAACAACTTTCAATAGCCATTAGTCAATTTCTAAGCATCTTTCAACCAGAGCTATGGGGCTGGTTGAAATTCAGCTGACATGGTAGCCATAGAGAGAGGCATGTCTTCTGTAGCAAGACCACTGACAGAAGGTGATCTTATCATCACTCTGTACATAGTGACATCCTTCAGTCAGTTCAGTGCAGTTGCTCAGTAGTGTCCGACTCTTTGCGACCCCCTGGACTGCAGCATGCCACGGTTCCCTGTCCATCACCACCTCCTGAAGCTTGCTCAAACTCATGTCCATTGAGTCGGTNTCATAGGCAATCCGACAGGGCAGAAGAAACTGATCAGCTTGTGTAGCAGTCTTGTGGGCCTGCTGCCATTTTTTTTTTTAAATTTATAAAAAAAAAAACCGCTGCCATTTTTATTTGTCAGTTTAAACATTAAATTGACATCTGATTTCTCCTTCTGTTCCATGTAAATTTGATCACTGCGAGTCAGTCTTCCTGAGACTAATCGCCTTTGCATGTTTTTAAAAATGGAGATTGAGTACCCACAGAGCCAAAGGGAAAACTTCAGAACCAGTAGGATTTAGTTGAAGTGGTTTTGAAAGAGAGGCTTCCTCCTAGATATTTGACAATGTCTGTGGATGTTCTAGGTTGTCACTACTAGGGAGGGGCTACTGGCGGCTAGCAGATAAAGACAAGGGATGATGCTAAGCTTAAAATTAAGGTGAAATTCCTATGATCTTATCCTGCAATGCACAGGACACCCCCACCCCATCCCCATCAAAGAATCATCTGGTCTGAAATGTCAATAACACCAAGATTCACAAAGTCTGAGCTACAGCAATGCCATCCTTGGGTCTTGGTATGAACCACTCCAGGCCATTTTCTCTGAATTCACTTTGACACTATAATACAAGCAAGAGCTCTTGTGTGTTCTGATTTATTTTATCTTCACTGGCATCTGGTGTATAAGAAACACTTGCCATCTCCATTTCACAATGTATCAACCTTGGAAGAGATGCTATAGAGTTTGTTAATACTTCTTGTAGAGATTAGTAATTGCTTCACAGACTAGAACTCAATTTTTAGTTCCCCTAATCTGTTATTTTGCTCTGCAGCTTGGCACCTTGAAACAATAACCCTTGACTTTTTGCTCTAGAGTTATATCTGAATGAACTATCTAGTTTTTGGTGACTGTACTGATTAAACACATTATTATTTGTGAAACACATGTTTACTGTCAATGCCATACGTGGCAAAGAAAAACAGAAAAAAAGGAACAATTCACTTTATGTCTGAGAATATACGGCAGTTTATGTGAGCTGAAGTCCTATTTGCATATAATTTGATAGTTATCTTGTGGTGCAAAAATGTTAGTCTCTTAGGTCTGCAATGATACAGCTGAGGAGTCTGAGCCATCTGCTGAAAAATTCCCTTGTTTTCTTCTTTTACCTCTGATTTATTTAATGTGAAAGAAGCAACGCTGCCAGTTGGATGGAGGGTGAGGGAACACCAGTGGAAATGTCAGATGCACAAATCACAGGGAAATGTGGGATGCTCTTCCCTAATGCAAAATGAAGATAGCTTATCAGTCTGTGGATCTGAAGTACAGAGGTGGGATTCCTAGTCTCAGTAACAATTCTTCCTGAATGCATACCACTCACAGAGCTGAACTTTAGAATCAGTCATACAACTAATAATCGCTGGAGCTGGGAATAAAACAAGAATCCTCTCTACCAGATTCGTATAATTACAGAACGTTAGAGATGGGAAGTTTTTAAAGGATTATCTGGGATGTGGAAACATTTGTAAACATGATCCAAATTATTTTCTGAATGAATGAATGGGCACATGGTTAAAAAGTCTGTGAAACCAATGCAGGAAGAAATTATCATCCTAAAGGCACGCTTAGAGCAGGAAGAAGAATGAAGAATTCCATTAGAGATGTGATCTCAGAGTTGATGCGTGTGTGTGTCCGGGCATGTGATGAGGCAGGAAAGTTGTACCCAGAGGGTTGAGGTCTAGTTAGAAGGAAAGTTTTTTTTGTAATAAATATAAAAGATATAGAAAGAATATAAAGAGGCAAATATGTCAGATGGCTGGAGGGCAGGAGAGATGAGAGAAATGGACTAGGGCCTCAAATAGTTTTTGGTGCCATCGGGCACTCTCTATGGCACCCAGCATGAGTATCAGCTCTGGTGACAGAGGGACTCTTGAATAGCAGTTTCAAAGAACTGTGATGAATCAGTCGGGACAGTTTATTACTTGACATTATGAGTATGCCTCAGTTCCTTAACAAAGAAAAATAGGAACACATATTTGTTAGTTGTTTTTTTTTTTAATTTGTCTCTGGGAGGATAAACATGTACTGATCCATGATACATTTGCAATAATGAATAGCTATTACTTTTATCTGTTGTTAATAAAGTACAAGGGATAAGATTAAGCAGGAAATACTGAGAAGATAATGCATTTTCAATGGCCTTAAACATAGTAGGAACTCAGTA
This sequence comes from Neotragus moschatus, assembly GCA_006410615.1. NCBI lineage: Eukaryota > Metazoa > Chordata > Mammalia > Artiodactyla > Bovidae > Neotragus > Neotragus moschatus. The sequence continues at coordinate 42,119 of SJYA01001961.1, read as the reverse complement.
AAGCTTTCTTCCTTCCATGTGCACATGAATTTGAGCAAAGGGCAAGGAAGCCTGGTGTGATATGCTGCAGTCTATGGGGTTGCAAAGAGGTGGACGCGACTGAATGGCAACAGTTTTGTGATTTACATGGTAATTATTTGGTGCACACCAGCTTTCCCAATGGCTTGAAATTCTTGAGGGAGGATACACAGAAGTCCTCCGAGCAGGTCTATCACTTAGCTGGTTCCACACATACTCAGTGTTTTCCTTTCTGCCCTCTCTCTCTCTGCTGAGAGCAAAAATATGTGCAAAATGAGTGCCAGGGAAGACAAAGGAATTATGACCGTGGTGATGGTAATCGGATGCCTTTCTTGTTAAATGTTCATTATTCAAGCCCATGGGCATCTTCTTGGGAGGCTCTGGATACAGTTTAATTTTTATTTGAGTTTCTCCTGGTTGAGAACTCCTGGGGTAAAGTCCAGCCAGCAATGGGTCTCATTAACATATCCATCCCCACATGCAAATCTCTACAGCTCCCTTGTGTTGGACTCCAAAGGGAATCTTTATTACTGCGACGAGCTATTTCGAGGGTGACAATCTTTCTAGTGTCATTAGGGTAAATGAGGTGGTAATGGAAGTGCAGATTATAGTGACTTCAATCATTTATTTCAAACTCCCCCATCAGGGTAGCTTTTACAAACAGCCAGCGTCCTTAATTGAAATGTAAATGAATGGTAAATTATAAAAAATGTATTATGAAAAGGAAAACATGGCCCAAATAAAAGATCAGAAATAAAAGGTTTTATAAAGTTGAGAAAATGAGTCTGAAATGTTAATTGCTTGGCGGAGAATAGTTCACAGGGTCAGGGCACGGGAGAAGGAGGAAAGAGGAACATCTCCATGTCCTTTACTTCTCTGGAAGATGTTTGTGCAGCTGGAGCCCCGCCAACTTCCCCTCCTGCAGACAGAGGTCAAGAAAAAGAAAAGGGAGGAGAATTAATGTCAAACAAGGCTATTGGAGGAGTTGGTGAGGGTGCTGCTAAGCCTTCCGGGATGTGGTGTCCTCTTTTTATGATCAATCCTTTGGATGAATAAAATTACCTAGAACTAGAATAGCAGCCAGCAGCACATTTGAAAGTTTGATTGACCCAAGTTGCCCACTTCATCATAGACTGTAGGAATTGTCTTTGTCTGAAACATGCGTTAGAAAGGAGTGCACGGTGTGTAAAAGAGGACGTGCCATCATATTGCACAAGTGACCTCTTGAACCTGTAACCCAGCAGGACCCAAGGGCCTTCCCGGACAGCCCTTCCCGACAGCCTCTGCTCCAGCTCCTCTCTGAAGAACCCGGGGAACAGTATCTGATCACATTTCCTGAGTAGCTGAGTTGTTCTCAGATGTGAAAACCCCCCCACCAAATGAAAGACTTTAACGACTTAAGACCTTGGGCACACAGCCCCAGGCCTCCTGGAGCCTAAGACTGATAAGGTAACCCGGGCCACCACCCCCTGTGACCCTCCTTTCCCACTTGGCTTTAAAAAGAGCTTTGCCAAGCCTTCAGGATCTAGGGGCTTTTTAGGACACGAGCCACCTGTCTTCTTGCACAGCCCTGCAATGAATCTTTCTCTGCTCCAAATTCCAACATCTCAGTTTGTTTGGCCTCGCTATGTGTCGGGCCCATGAACTTGTGTTAATAGTCCCGCCTCTTTCCTCCATTCCAGGAGGGGTTCCACATAAGGGAAGGGATGGAGCTGGGTTCTGTGCTGTGATGGAGTTGGTGTTACTCTACTTGGAACCCCATGGTTTACAACTCCTGCATTAGGGACACCAGTAGCTTTGATAAGAAAGTGCGTTATCTTCCTTTGCTACTATAACAGATTCCTACCAGCTTTATGACTGAACACCACAAAAATGTATTATTGTAAAATTCTGGAGGTCATCTGTCCAGAATTAGTCTGAGGGAGCTGAAGTTACTTCATCAACAAGGCTGATTTCCCCTCAAGGATCTAGAAGACAGTCTGACTCCTTGCTTTTTTTCACCTTCTTGAGGCTCTGTGCTTATGGCCCCTTTCTCAGATCCCTCCAATCTATTTTCATCTTTGCATCTCTTCTCTCTGACCTTAACCTTCCTGCTTCTCTCTTATAAGCAGCTTTCTGCCTATCTGTGGTTATCAGGATAATCCAGAATAGTATGAATCTCAATATCCTTAACTTACTCACATTCACCAAGTTCCTTTTAACATCTAAACTGACGTAGTCCCTGTCTCTAGGAGTTAGGACAGGAACATCATTGGGCGCCTTTGTTCAGCCTACCATAGGAAGCTATTTAGATATTACTCATCAGTGGGACTGACTTTTAGGGAGATGCTAAAGTAGCTATGTTGATCTCAAACAATTGCCTGACGTGGAGTAAAAGGAAAGGAAGGTAATTATGCAAAAAACACACCATTCCGGACCTCTCTGAGATCATGGCCCAGGAGAGGATTCTAAAGTGCGTGCTTGTCTGAGTCATGCAAACTGAACATCAACAGCAGGTATCTGCAGGTCCTTTTCTTCTCTGAACATGAACCAGGAAATAAAGCGACGAGTCAGAATGGTCCCTTCCTTCAAGAAGCTTAATGTCAAGTGAAGTTAGAGATTAAATCAATGCCTTCAATGTTTCATGACAAGTGTTAATATATTATTAATATATACCTGTGAAGAGGAGCCTGAGGCCAGATCAACTGTGTCTCTTCCTGGAAGGGTTGGTGGGGAGGTCAAGAAAGATCCGGAGTAATGCTGGTTTCATCTTAGCGGAAATGGAAGAGTTTGCCAGCCAGCAATGAAGGGGAAGAATGTTAAAAAGTTGCTTGCTGTCTACTCCACAAACCTCCCTCTGAAGATTTCAAGGGACACACATTACATTTGGTCTCCATGGCATCGTCCACCTGAGTAAGAAACAGGTGGTATTCATTAAGCAGAATGTCCAAGAAAAGAATTATGGTCTGGCCTGTGTTCTTTGCTGAGTCTGTTGTTTTTTAATTCCACATGGTCCACAAAGAGATACTCCTTGCCTTGCTTCACAGCTCTTTGTTACTAACTGCAGAAATAAAGGCTTAAATTCTGATCCCTTGGGTTTCTGATGAAGTTGTTGCCAGTAAACAAGATGGTCTTGATAATTTAAAAAACACAAAAATTTGGAGGCAGGTGATGGCTGATTTCCTTGCTGTGAAATGGAATTATTTGGAGGAGAACATAGTACTGAGACTGATTTTCACATACAGTAGACCACAGAATGGGCTTCCCAGGTGGCGCTAGTAGTAAAGAACCCACCTGCCGATGCTGGAGATGTAAGAGAGACAGGTTTGATCCCTGGGTGGGGATTGTTACAAGAAGTAAATGCTTTTGAGATCAAATAAGAGCAAAACAGTGACTGTGAGCAAACTTAGAGAATGACAAGCTCCTGGCACGATAGAAGTACAAAACCTTGATGAAGAGCCTGGAGGTGTCTGTTATTACAGAGACTGATACACCGAACAGGACCTTCCTATGGGGTTCCTGGGCACAAAAACCTTTCTGTATCACACGTTTCTTGATTACAGGAAATAGGTTCCACGCAGCCTCTATGACCTTCCCTGAGTTCCACCAGGCAACTTCAAAGAGTTGTTAAGGAGGGAAGTGAGGGGATGAAGAGCCGAGGGAGGAGCAGTTAAAAAACCAACACAGAGCATCGTTAGGGCACAGTCCTGGTTCCCCCTTGTGGGATACCCATAACAGTACCTTTGAGCTCTTTTGCAGATATTAAAACCCCCACCAGAAAGAAGTTAACACTATGCTACCTACAAGCACAGAGACCGTAGACTTTGGAATCAGAAAGTTCATGATGTTGACCTCCATTTACCTAACAATCAACCAATCAGAAGAATGTCCACAAACTGATCACACCCTTTGTGAACAATTACTATAAAATTCCTCACTACC
>SJYA01001961.1:0-36087 GCA_006410615.1 Neotragus moschatus | reverse complement strand
AATATTCAGGACTGATTTCCTTTAGGATGGACTGGTTGGATCTCCTAGTAGTCCAAGGGACTCTCAAGAGCCTTCTCCAACACCACAGTTCAAAAGCATCAATTCTTCAGTACTCAGCTTTCTTTATAGTCCAACTCTGACATCCATACATGACTACTGTAAAAAACATACCTTTGACTAGATGGACCTTTGTTGGCAAAGTAATGTCTCTGCTTTTTAATATGCTGTCTAGGCTGCTCCTTTCTTCCAAGGAGCAAGTGTCTTTTAATTTCATGGCTGCAGTCACCATTTACAGTGATTTTGGAAACCCTCAAATAAAGTCTCTCACGTTTCCATTTTTTTCCCATCTATTTATTTTCAAAAGTCATTATTTTTGCAAAAGTCAATATTGTAAAAGCATTACAATATTTCTTTTGTTTTATGTTTTGATTTTTTTTTTTTTTGGCTGTGAAGCATATAGGATCTTAGCTTCCTGATCAGGGATCGAACCAGCACCCCCTGCCTGGCAAGGTGAAGTGTTAAGCACTGAACCACCAGGGAAGTCCCAACTTGATAGTTTAAGATGACATCACTTAAACCTCAGTCATTTGGTGCTGGCTATTAACTGACTTTTCTCTTATTATTAAGCTCATCAGCTCAAGCTAAATTAATGAATTAAGGAAACAAGAGAATGTGAGTGGAAGCTGCAAGAAATTCCTTAGGCTTAGGGAATGCAACCATGTCACTTTTTCCACCTTGGCCAACTGATCATTAGCACATGGTCTGGAAGAGCCAATGGCAGCTTTCTATAAGGAGTGACACTGGACTGGACTTGTATAGAGGAGCAGGAAATTGAATATCCTTAATAGATTTTGAGTACTTACTATACATTGGACATGATTCTAAGATTGATATATATTGTGTCAGTTAATGCTCAGAATAACCATAGGAAGTAGACATTATAATTTATTCTTGTGTATTAGACAAAGATATCTAGGCACAAAGAAATTAAAGTATCTTTTCAGAGGTCAGACGTCCTCTAGATGGAAAGACTAAGGTTTGCATAATTCAAAAGACACATGCCACCCAGTGTTCATTCACTATTAGCACTATTTATAGCCAGGACATGGAAGCAACCTAGGTAACCACTGAGAGATGAGTGGATAAAGAAGATGTCATATGTGTTTACAATGGAATATTGCTCAGCCATAAGAAGGAACAAAACTGGGTCATTTGCAGTGATGTGGAAGAATCTAGGGTCTGTTATACAGAGTGATGTAGGTCAGAAACATCTGTATGGAATCTAGACAAATGGTACCAATGAACCTATCTGCAGGGCAGGAGTAGAGATGAAGGAATAAAGAACAGACTTGTGGACATTGGTAGGGAGAAAGGGTGGGACAAATTGAGAGACTAACATTGACATATTTACATTACGATGGTAAGATAGACAGCGAGTAGGAAGCTGCTTTATAGCACAGGGAACTTAGTTTCAGGTTCAGAAGGGACTGAGGCTCACGAGGGAGGAGATATATGCATACTTCATGTTGATTCACATTGTTGTATGGCAGAAACTAACACACCATTGTAAAGCAATTATCTTCCAGTTTAAAAAAAATGACAGTTTAGTTCAGTCACTCTTTGAGACCTCATGGACAAAAGAAAAAGCTAAGGTTTGTTTCCAAGTCATCAGACTTAAAGTCATTTCTTACAGCATTCTGTAAGGATCATAGTGATTCAGTAGAGAGTCGGAGAGACTGCAAAAGGTCATTCATTCCAGTAAAAGGAAGCAGCCTGTCCAGACTGCCTGGGGCCAAGAGGCAAAGCATGGAAAAAGGGCATTGAAGGAAAATGGAGATAAGAAGCAGAAGGAGAGGCATGAAACATATATCCTGGTTAGAACCCGAAGGACCATGGGTACCGCATGGACGAGTTTGGTTTTCTACCTCAGCCATCAAAAAGTAAATTCAGAAAGGAGAAGGGTCCATGTTTAGTCACCATGGTAATTTTTCAGTGTCTGGGTATTTGCCATTCAATCTGGTACTCTGGACACTGTAGTTGCAGTGTCCTTTGCCTTCCAGGTTGACTGGACTAAGCCATGTGGTGATCTGCTGTTGTTACTTGCATTTCTTTTGTATTTCCTGGTGTTCTCACTGATAAACTAAGGTTACTTAAAGTTACCCTTTTGCAGCAATGGCCATATTCTTACTGACAGTCTGCTTCTGTCTTGCTTGCATCATCTCATTCACAAATAACTTTTCTTGGGACATATTTTTCCAATCAGAAATTTAACATTTAGAAAAATGTCACTGGTCATGAGTTGGAAATGGTATTGAAACATCCATTAGGCATCTGAACACATTCATCTCTCAGGTTAAAAACAAAACAAAACAACACAGTAAGAAACAAATAAAAAAGCTGATGATGACTCTGAATAGGCAGGAGCCCAACCAGGATGTGACCTATTTTAAGCATTCAAAAGTCAGTAGAAGAATAGCCTCCTTAAGGAAAATTGTTCAAGTTCCCAGGGAGAAAAAAAAACATACAATAGTAAAAATTACTCACCAAGTATTTGTTAGTGCAAGGCTGTCCTCTTTTGAAAATATTGAAAGCCAATGTAATGTAAACTATATCTAGTCATGCTATTCAAAACAGTAGCCTGATTGCTGGGATGCCCTCTTTCTGGAATTTCCAAGCTTATGGGAACCATGCTTCAATGACTGTCTCCTTTCCTAATGTGTGACTCTAAATTCAAAGATGAGTACATGAAGAATTGAAGGAGGTTATGTATCCAATGTTGATCAAAGTTGGTTCTGCTTTACTATGATCAAGGTCAGAAGAACTGTTTTGGGCAAATTATGTTTTACAAAACCCTCCCTTCAGTCAAAAAGTTATGAAGGAATAATTATTCCTGGCAAAGGATGAGGGCTTCCCTGATAGCTCAGTTGGTAAAGAATCTGCCTGCAATGCAGGAGACCCCAGTTCGATTCCTGGGTCAGGAAGATCCCCTGGAGAAGGGAAAGGTTATCCATTCCAGTATTCATGGACTTTCCTTGTGGCTCAGCTGGTAAAGAATCCGCCTGCAAAGCGGGAGACTTGGGTTCAATCCCTGGGTTGGGAAAATACCCATTTCAATATTCTGGCCTAGAGAATTCCAAAGACTACATAGTCCACGGAGTCATAAAGGATGAACAGAGGGCAGAGGAAGAAGGGACAACATCAGTTAAGCTGGTGGGCCCTTTATAAAACCAGCAGAGAGCTTTGTAGCCATGTGTAAGTGACTTTTTTCCTCAGAGCCTCTGTTTACTTTCAGAAGCCAGGGACTAATAGTATTTTGCATTATTGTCAGGATTTGATGGTGGGGAGCTGGAGTATATAAAATGTTGATTAATGTTGAGTGCTGAGTAGATGTTTTTGTAATGTGAATGTTTACCATGTGTGTAAAAGAGTGAAATGAAATCCATTGGTCGTGGCTGTGGATATTCTGTAAGAGGATTCTAGAAAACATAATTCTATCAGATATGGAAAAGCTTTGTGAGCTGGAAAATCCAATTTCCATGTCAGGGAAGTGTTTATGGGTTGAACTGTGTCCCCTAAAAGTTGAAGTCCAAATCCTTAGTCACTCAGAATGGGAGCTTACTGAGGAATAGCGTCTCCGCAGATATAATCAAGTTAAAATGAGGTCATGAGGGTGAACGCTATGCAGTATGACTGGTTTCTTATAAGGAGAGTAGGGTACTAGTATTCTTATTTGTTATTCAAATGAGGAAATATAAATAGTTGCTTAATGCATATTAACAGTGCCTGCCTCCAATCAGATTGTTGGAATGTACTTAATGATCCAAGAATTCTTCCCCAGATGTTTCTGACTCCAAAGCCTGCACTCATTTACCGTTTGGAGGAGAGTCACCTGGAACCAAGAGATGTACATGGAAATGAGAGGAGAACACGGAGAATAACTTGACCATGTCTTCTCCGCTCTTTAGATGATGCTAATAGGCTCTCCAACTAAAGCAACGTATCTTCCATCTTCCTTTCCATGTGGTCAACCACCAATCAGTCTCCAGATCAATGCTGCCTTCTTGTATGAATATCATTTATCTTTGTCATTTTCTCTGCAGTAATTATTATGATTTGTCTCCTCAAAAAAAAAGCTATTAATGTCAGTCTATCACAAAAAAATAATTAAATAGAAACACTTCAAAGAAATGTCACAACTGATTATAGTTCTAATTGTGCTTGTTCCCAAGTACGACACTGCATATTACTGGGTAGAAACAAACCATAAATTATTGTATTTATGGCATGCATTGCAGCACAGAATTGCAAGACAAATTCTTATGACAGGCATAAAAGAATTATTCAGAAATACTTCTCTCTTTGGTGCCAAATTTAGTGATAATTTATAGCNCACAACTGATTATAGTTCTAATTGTGCTTGTTCCCAAGTACGACACTGCATATTACTGGGTAGAAACAAACCATAAATTATTGTATTTATGGCATGCATTGCAGCACAGAATTGCAAGACAAATTCTTATGACAGGCATAAAAGAATTATTCAGAAATACTTCTCTCTTTGGTGCCAAATTTAGTGATAATTTATAGCTGTCTGAATTTCTACACCTGCTGCAAATTCCTTCAAATCCTCAAGTTTGACTGATTCCCCAGTGGTGGAATTTGAAGAGCGCTCCCCTCCCCCCGGCTTTTTTTTAACCTGTGGGGAAATTGTGACTCTTGCTCTGTACTTGAGTACAAAAATCTAGAAATCTAGACATTCAGCCCTTGCCAACTTGACTATGGCTGGGCCAAAATAACTCCTGTTATCCTACATTCTGGCAGGCAGCTGAGGTACCTGGTCTGAAGGTCAGCTTCCTCAATCTATTATGGTAGAGGGTGGTTTAAAGGAAAACAGGGATGCACAAAGAGAAACTTGGGATCCAGTCTGTACCTGAGTAGACATAACCAGTGTTCTTACAGAGATGGATTTAGTTAAAAATGATATGGCTTTTTATTTATTATTATAAGAATGCTGGTTATAAGGCAGAGTAAGAGAAGTATCATATAGTATTGCTCATCTACAGAATCTAAAAAGAAATGATACAAACGAACTGGTTTACAAAACAGAAACAGACTCACAGACTTAGAGAATGAACTTAGGGTACCAGGAAGAAGAAGAGGGAAGGGATAGTTAGGGAGTTTGGGATGGACACGTTCAGTTCAGTTCAGTTGCTCAGTCGTGTCCGACTCTTTGTGACCCCATGAATCGCAGCACGCCAGNATGTTTTTGTTGACTGTATAGAGCTTCTCCATCTTTGGCTGCAAAGAATATAATCAGTCTGATTTCGGTGTTGACCATCTGGTGATGTCCATGTGTAGAGTCTTCTCTTATGTTGTTGGAAAAGGGTGTTTGCTATGACCAGTACATTTTCTTGGCAAAACTCTATTAGTCTTTGACACATACACACTGCTATATTTAAAACAGATAACCAACAAGGTCCTACTGTATAGCACAGGGAACTCTGCTGAATATTATGTAGCAACCTAAATGGGAAAAATTTTTGAAAAAGAGTAGATACACATATTCATATAACAGAACCACTATGCTGTACACCTGAAACTATCACAGCATTGTTAATTAACTATATTCCAATAGGGAATAAAAAGTTAAAATAAAGAAGCTGTTTATCCATAAACTCAATAATTGAGATCTTTGATTTCTCATCTATAATATAATTATACTCATGATGACAATCCGAGGTTCCCTGGTGGCCCACTGATAAAGAATTTTCCTGTGATACAGGAGACAGGGGTTCAAACCCTGGGTGGGAAGATCCCCTGGAAGAGGGTACTGTCCTCTCCAGTATTCTTCCCTAGAGAATCCCATGGATTGAGAGGCCTGGCGGGCTACAGTCCATGGGATCGCAGAGTCAGACATGACAGAAGCACCTGAGCGTGAATGTGCATGGTGGCAATAATTCATTTTTTCTCTAAAGCTTACCACTGATTTCTGTAATATGCCCCTACTCCATCACAGACTTTTTTCTAGTACATCTAATACCATCATTGCCATTTGGGGATCTGGTAGCGTTGGTTACATTATAAGGAGGGGAAAACCAAAGCTCAGTAAGATTATGAAGGCCCATCGATGATGAGAAAAAGCTAACATCGAGTGCCCTCAATATGTCAGGCTGGCTCTGAGCATCTAAAGTTTAGGCATCCTTTCCTCAGTCTCAGAGACAATTACTGTCATTCCCCTGTTTTACAAACAAGAGTCCTGGGGCATACAAGAGTAACAGGAATTATCACAAACTTCACATGTGTGAGTCCCTATCTTTGGGAGTTGTCTCATAAGACCTTATATTAATCTTTAATATTTTTGCATGACTTGGAAGCTACAGCATACAGAGAATACCACTTTGTCCTGCCCAGCCTTTGGGTCCATGGTGTTGAATGCCAGCTCTCTGATTTTCCTTTGAGAGGACATGCCTGTGGCCTTGTAAAGCAGTATTGGCAAGTTGGCCAGGCAAGGGGTCCCATCCTGCCCCTTCAGGGTGTGGAATCATGATCTGAGCTAAGGCAGAGCTGCCTTGGAGTCTGTATCTTGATTCAGGCAACACAAAGACCGAGGGTGATTACGACGAATGCATCCAAATTGTGGTGACACAGATAAAACGTTCTATAACCTCTGCTCTGCCAAGAGCCTTAGAGCTGCCTGGACTCCAATCTTTCATTATTNTCTGAGCTAAGGCAGAGCTGCCTTGGAGTCTGTATCTTGATTCAGGCAACACAAAGACCGAGGGTGATTACGACGAATGCATCCAAATTGTGGTGACACAGATAAAACGTTCTATAACCTCTGCTCTGCCAAGAGCCTTAGAGCTGCCTGGACTCCAATCTTTCATTATTATTCAGTTCAGTTCAGTTCAGTTGCTCAGTCGTGTCTGACTCTTTGCAACCCCATGAATCGCAGCACGCCAGGCCTCCCTGTCCATCACCAATTCCTGGAGTTTACCCAAACTCATGTCCCTCGAGTTGGTGACGCCATCTAGCCATCTCATCCTCTGCCGTCCCTTTTTCTTCCTGCTCCCAATCCCTCCCAGCATCAAGGTCTATTCCAGTGAGTCAACTCTTCGCATGAGGTGGCCAAAGTACAGCTTCCAATAACCACCAGTTTATTATATCAGTCCTTCCAATAAACACCCAGGACTGATCTCCTTTAGGATGGATTGTTTGGATCTCCTAGTAGTCCAAGGGACTCTCCAGAGTCTTCTCCAACACCACAGTTCAAAAGCATCAATTCTTCAGCACTCAGCTTTCTTCACAGTCCAACTCTCACATCCATACATGACCACTGGAAAAACCATAACCTTGACTAGACGGATCTTAGTTGGCAAAGTAATGTCTCTGCTTTTTAATATGCTATCTGAGTTGGTCATAACTCTCCTGCCAAGGAGTAAGCGTCTTTTAATTTCATGGCTGCAATCATCATCTGCAGTGATTCTGGAGCCCCCCAAAATAAAGTTTGACACTGTTTCCACTGTTATCCATGAAGTGATGGGACCAGATGCCATGATCTTAGTTTTCTGAATGTTGAGCTTTAAGCCAACTATTTCATTCTCCTCTTTCACTTTCATCAAGAGGCTCTTTACTTCTTCTTCACTTTCTGCCATAAGGGCGGTGTCACCTGCATATCTGAGGTTATTGATATTTCTCCTGGCAATCTTGATTCCAGTTTGTGCTTCTTCCAGCCCAGCGTTTCTCATGATGTAATCTGCATAAAAGTTAAATAAGCATTATTATTATTATTTACTAAAATTTCTGTAGTGCAGACCATTTGCCAGACACTATTTGAAATGGTATACATATGCAAACTCATTTAATCCTCATGCCATGTATTCCTTTCTGAGGTCTGCCTTCAATTTTTGAACTCACCCCTCTCCTCCCAGTAATGCCCGCATAAACTTTTTTCCCTTACATTTGCCAGATTTGGTCTTTGTTACTAGCACCTAAAGATTCCTGCTTCAAAGTAAAATAAGCAAATAGGCAAATTAAACAATAGAAACTGATTAATGAGTATTAGTGTCCCTTTCTTTATTCCTACCACTCAAACAGCCATGGAACATAAACACAAAGAATACAAAGAAAATGAGATGGTGCCAAAATAGGAGAATCACAGATTTCTGGAGCTGGCCAAAGGTTCAAAGCCCACCTGAGCACACTCCACATTTTACGTCAGGATCGGGTCTAGGCAGAAGAAATGAGCACACCACAGTTACTACCTTATTCCAGGGGGTGTAGTGGGTCTGCATGGGTTGTGGAGTGTAGATCTGATTAGTTATAGTTGGTGCTTCATCTAGTTTGATTAAATTCTGCTCAGATGGGGTTGGGGAGTGGGGCTCAGCTTAATGAGATCGTCAATGGGATGAAACTTTGGTTTGAAGGTGCGCATGACAGTGGAAAGAGGATTGAACTAGTCCTGGACCTCGGTTCTGACTCTGGGACTAACTTGTGAGCTGATTTGAGGTAAATCACTTCATCTTGCTTTTCAGTTCCTTCATCTCCAAAATAAATCATTTCTGAGAGATCTCATCTTCTAATCTCTGCTGCTAAGCTGCTAAGTCACTTCAGTTGTGTCCAACTCTGTGCGACCCCATAGAGGGCAGCCCACCAGGCTCCCCCGTCCCTGGGATTCTCCAGGCAAAAACGCTGGAGTGGGTTGCCATTTCCTTCTTCAATGCAGGAAAGTGAAAAGTGAAAATGAAGTTGCTCAGTCGTGCGCGACCCTCAGCGACCCCATTGACTGCAGCCTTCCAGGCTCCTCCGTCTATGGGATTTTCCAGGCAAGAGCACTGGAGTGGGGTGCCATTGCCTTCTCCGTTCTAATCTCTAATATTATGATTTCATGGTTTTTATTTCAAGAAGTAGCAGGTACATTGGAGAAATGGAGATCATGGTAATTTACTGTGAATCTGGCAATTCATATAGCATCGTGTATTTTACAAATCCCTCCTACATAAACCTCGTTATTAGAGCCATATTACCCTTGTGAGTTTTATCCTTTCCCTTTTAAAGGGATATGGAGTGAATTTAATAAGAGCCCACCATGTGCTATCCAGTCAACACAGGATTTGAGTCAGATCTTTTCGGCTCTCGTCTTAGCTTAGGCAGTTCAAAGCTTTGCTCTTACTTTCCCTCTGGGATCTGCAGTAAACAGGGTGATCACGCACATGGCAAAGGGTTGTTGAGAGTATACAAAAGAGGCATGAGTTCATCTAGCACAGGGCCTGTCACACGTATTCAGTCTGCCAGTACATGTTTATCATTCTTGTCTTTAAGCAAGGTGATTGCTGTCTGTGAAGTCACAGACCTTTATAAAGCTTCAGGGTTAGTATATTTGCTTTTAAATATACAGTATCTAAGGGAAAAAAAGGAGGTCTGGGGAAGAAGAGTGTAGTAGTAGGGCATAAAGGGTGGGCACCGAGTGTGTGTACCTGTATCTTTCACGCTAACACCCACCGGGAGCCTGTGGCATAGAAGAGGCACCAGAACACCTAGTGGGTGGGAGGACTGGGCCACCTCTGCCCTTAGCAAGCCCAGGCCTTATGTAGGGGTCGTACATGAGTAGCCATGGTGTAAGGAACGAACACTGCAACCACCAGCCTGGGTGTCTCCTTGCTATGGCTGATCTACCTATATCTACTGATAAATTATTCATCTGTCAGAAAGAGATCAATGCTGATCCCAAGATATGGTACAATCACTACAAAAGATCAATAAGCTGTGTGGATCACAATAAACTGTGGAAAATTCTGAAAGAGATGGGAATACCAGACCACCTGACCTGCCTCTTGAGAAATCTGTATGCAGGTCAGGAAGCAACAGTTAGAACTGGACATGGAACAACAGACTGGTTCCAAATAGGAAAAGGAGTACGTCAAGGCTGTATATTGTCACCCTGCCTATTTAACTTATATGCAGAGAACATCATGAGAAACGCTGGGCTGGATGAAGCACAAGCTGGAATCCAGATTGCTGGGAGATATATCAATAACCTCAGATATGCAGGTGACACCACCCTTATGACAGAAAGTGAAGAAGAACTAAAGAGCCTCTTGATGAAAATGAAAGAGGAGAGTGAAATAGTTGGCTCAACATAAAGAAAACTAAGATCATGGCATCTGGTCCCATCACTTCATGGCAAATAGATGGGGAAACAGTGTTAGACTTCATTTATTTGGGCTCCAAAATCACTGTAGATGGTGACTGCAGCCATGGAATTAAAAGATGCTTACTCCTTGGCAGGAAAGTTATGACCAAACTAGACAGCATATTAAAGAGCAGAGACATTACTTTGTCAACAAAGGTCTGTCTAGTCAAGGCTATGGTTTTTCCAGTAGTCATGTATGGATGTGAGAGTTGGACTATAAAGAAAGCTGAGTGCTGATGAATTGATGCTTTTGAACTGGGGTGTTGGAGAAGATTCTTGAGAGTCCCTTGGACTGGAAGGAGATCCAAATAGTCCATCCTAAATGAGATCAGTCCTGAGTGTTCACTGGAAGGACTGATGTTGAAGTTGAAACTCCAATACTTTGGCCACCTGGTGCAAAGAGCTGACTCATTTGAAAAGGGGAAATATTGAAGGTGGGAGAAGAAGGGAATGACAGAGGATGAGATGGTTGGATGGCATCACCAACTCAACGGAGATGAGTTTGAGTGAACTCCCGGGAGTTGGTGATGGATAGGGAGGCCTGGTGTGCTGCAGTCCATGGGGTCTCTAAGAGTCGGACATGACTGAGCGACTGAACTGAACGGAACTGAACTGAGCAAGCTGGTTATATAGGTCCTATAGACCACTGCAAAGAGTTTATTCTACATAGAGTGAAATAGAAAGCCTTTGGAGGTTTGTAGCAGAGAAGCATAATAATCTAACATAGGTTTTACAGGAATGACTTCTAGGTTTGGTGGATATAGACAATAAAGAATATGTTGGAATAAAGGAAAACTGTGAAAATATTATTGAAATAATTTTGTTAGGGATTTGGACTAGGATTTTTATAGTGGAAATAATGAGAAATGTTCATATTCTGGATATATTTTTAAAGTAAAAGGTAGGTGTTGATGGTTTAGCATTACAGTTTGAGAGTAAGAGATAAATTTGAGTGATCCGAATATTTTTGTTTGTTTCAAGGCAGTAGAAGACTGAAAAAAAAAAAAAGAAGGCAAAGGAAAAAAGTTATCATGGTAAAGACCATCTCAGTGTGTGGTTGTAAAAACTACTGTGAAGATTTCAAAAAAAAATTACGGAAACTTTTAACAGTGCCCCCTGAACTATGCAAAAATGGCTTTTAAAAAAGTTAAGACTATTTTTCTTACAGAATCTTGATTCTGATTTAAAGCCAAGGAGAGAGAGTTATCTCAAAAAGAGCTGTTTGTATAACTATTTTCTAATAGACCAGACCTCAGTAAAATACATTACAAACACATAATGTGCACAAGACATTGCTTTAGTTAGTTATTGTCACTATTATTATTGTTTTATCAGAAACATTGTCTGCTTGGACCAAAACACACAGAAACAGTTCAAAATGGAAAGGATCCTCTTAAAAGTGGACCTGACTATAAGGAGGCTCCATCTTGTGAGAATGGATGGATGACTCAGACAGGGGACAAAGAGCCACTGAGAACCAGCAACCCAGGGAGTAGGGCTGGTCTCGAGTCAAAACCCTGGGAACAAAAGCCCAACTGGATTTCAGAATCACTAGAGATGAGTAATTTCTATGTGCTTCCCAATTTTCATCCTTTTAATAGGAATGTCTACTGAAGTCATTCTTCTCCCTAGTGTATGTTTGATGGGTATAGAGTGGATGGTTTGATCTTTAGCTCACAATCCCGCAGATGGAGATAAATTGTACTCAAGATGCTGATTCAAAGAATTGCTCCTTATAAACCCTCCATCTCTGGATCTGATTTGGCTGATGAGAGTCTGGCTCTGAGCTGATGTTATCCTGGGGTGAGTTGAGCTCCTGGATTCCTTGTGGGTGTGGTAAGCACCATTTGCACATGGGAGATAAGTGAATTGCTGTAGAAGATTGTGTGGTCTCAATATGGCCCAGCAACACCTTCCATCCACTTACGCTTCTGCTCTATGGCCGTGCCAGCCCCCTGTCGGGAGGGCTCTGCTGAATCTGGCGTTATGACTGGCCCCGTGACACCTTTGACCAATACAATTATGTGCAAATACTTTGCCTGTGTTGGTCATTGTCGTTATTCAGCCCAGGAGCTTCTATTTTTTCTCTCACAGAGTGCTCACTCTCGGGATGAGATCTCTCCAAACCCAGACATCATGGGTTCAGAGAGACCCCATGGGTCTGGAGAAGCCCATGCCACATCCAGGGAACACGCGTGGACACCCTGTTGATGGCTCCGTCTGAGCTCTGCAACAACCGGCAGCAATCTTGGAACTCAGCCTAGGGGACTCGTTCCACAGCTACTGTCTCTCTGCAACCGCATCAGCCATAGCTGAGCCTGGTCAACTCAGGACAGAAAGAGAGAGAAAAAAGAGAACTTTTTATGTAAGCCAGTCAGTTTGGGGGCAGTGTGTCACACAGCAATGGATAATGGTAACGATCGCCTTCATTCCGTCTCAGTGATGGCTAATGAACCAGCAGTGTGAAACAGCTAGCACAATACTTTGACACTAGCAGGCAATTAATACATGTTCTTTCCTTTTCGGTTCACATAAAGTTGACATAAAACCGAGTATGATGTTGGCAGCACCTGAAATTAGTCACATGCCTTAGTATCTAGCTGCTGCCTGTGGCCAAGTGAATCTTCCTCCCCCAAACTAGAATATAATTCCCCAACTTTCCTTCAAGTTGTAAGCCACGTGATTCTGTGATTCAGTCGTGGGATCACTGTCACTCATGAGCGGTTCCTTAATAAGGTTTTCAGGGAGCATGCTGTTAGAGCAACTTTCAGGACACATGGCAACAAATGTCATCACCAACGGCAAAACAGAAACACAGACAAAATGAAATGCACTTTATAACACAAAGGCGATTTTCAGTCCTGCGAAATATATTTAGCGGTTTGGATTGAGTTTTCACTCTCTTGTTGTAAGACGGGTTTATTTATGGAATATAAAGTTCTACTGAACCCTGTATGACAACTTGGCGTGAATTTCAAATTCAAATTTCAGTTCCCTTCAGTGGAGTAGCAACACACTTTTGACACCACAACACTCAATACACAGTTTACTATCCCTACAATCATCAGAAGAGCAAAAATGCAAGTTCTAAAAGCAAGAGTCTGAATAACAGAATTCCCTTTGATTTCTAATTCTTTCTTGGTCAAGCCTAGAACCCTCACTGTACACGCTAAAGCTGAAGCTTATTTGAATCAGGTTCTATGTATAAGGAAATCCTCAATACCCGCCCCCCCCCCCCGGGCAAACTCAGTGCCCCGCACCTTCTTGCAATGATGCCTTAAGTTACCACGTTGCAGAAACCCTGCAGTGAAAGGGCAGAAGCTTCCCTCTTTCTTCCAAAGACTGCATTTGCAGACTGAATGCCAAGTCGGGTTACTTGGATGCTCCCNCCCCCCCCCCCCCCCCCCCCCGGGCAAACTCAGTGCCCCGCACCTTCTTGCAATGATGCCTTAAGTTACCACGTTGCAGAAACCCTGCAGTGAAAGGGCAGAAGCTTCCCTCTTTCTTCGAAAGACTGCATTTGCAGACTGAATGCCAAGTCGGGTTACTTGGATGCTCCCAGGCAAATGGCGCCACAAGGGGGCAGCAGAGGGCTGTGTTCCTGAACCCGGGCATCCTGTCCGTGGGTCCTTCAGCGTCTCACCTGTCTGAGTCCCTCCGGACCTCTGACTGGAAAATTCACTTGTCTGACACAGTCCAGAGAGCCGTCTTGATTCTACTCCTTGATTCTATTTCCAGTTAGTCCATTTTCTCGGGGACTTGATGAGTTTGACTTGTGCATTCCTACACGTATTCGCTCCATCCTGCACCAGACCCTCGGTTTCTCTTTTCTGTCACTGTTCTGATCACTGAGTCTACAAAACACAGCTGACGGTTTCGCCAAGAACTTTTCCTCCCGGGAGTCCTGCCAGCCTGGTGGAGGCAGAGTGACTCGGTGGAAATGGAACCCGTCGAGGACCAAAGCTACCTGGGTCCAGCCCTGCCCGCTCACCCCACTTGCTCAGCTGCAAACCACCCCTGGACTCTCGGAGCCCGGGCTCATCTGGTTTCTCACTCCCCGCTGCCATCACACCTGCATTTCCTCTGCTCAGAGGCGGTAACTATGAACCCTGTCAAGTTTCTGAAACCGTCACGAGGTGAGGGTGTTGAGTGTTTACTGTGCTCCAGTACGCAGTGTAAGAGCTCAGTCTATGCCTTTCATCAGCAGACATGGGGATCCATTTTATTCCTTTCTCCACTCGATCTTCCGTTTCTTTATTTTATTAATTTTTCTTACAGTATAGTTACTTTACAAGGTTGCATTAACTTCTGCTTCATAGCAAAATGAATCAGCCGTGGCTAGAGCAGGTATTTTTTTCAGTACCTTTGTGTGCTGGATACAGACCTTGATGATGAAGCTGGAATCAGGCAGACAGAGGACCCGCCCTGATGGTAGTTATGCCCTAGGATGAGGTGGGGAGCAAGTCGACAAATACCGTAAGTACGGAATTTGTCACATGGTGACTTGGCGCTAAGCATGGGGAGTGAAGCTGAGCCAGGCAGAGAGAAGGAAAATCATTACCGTTGTTGTTATGGCTGTAATACAGCTTTGGGAGGTTATCTACATAATCAATTGCAATCAATAGAAGTGGGAGATGTGGACTTCCCTGGGAGCCCTAAAATCAGAGTGACTGTGGGATTCTCCCCAGGCCAGAAGACAGCACTCAGGTGGGCCGGTGGTGTTGACATAGAGTTTGAACTTGCCCTTGAAGCAATGAATGGGAATTAGCTATACAGAAGATGAAGCAGAGGCTGGGGTCTGAGACAAGAAAATAGCAGGTGGGAAGAAGGGGAGGGGAGCGAGGTGGGTGTGCAGAGCTGTGAGCACTGGCTAAGGTCAGCTGAGGCATGGACAAGCCACTCAGGAAGAGGTCACTGCTGGTCCCAGGATCTTGGGCTCCCAGTGCCAACAGGTACCATGCTGGATGAGTTTCATGCATCGATACACTGAAGGCTTACCCTGGCTTAACAAGGTGGGCATTGATGCCCTTATTTTCAGGCAGATTTGACCTTTGGACTACATACAATAAAAATAAAAGCTAGCATGTGTACCCAATGCCTCCTTTTTTACAAAAATATTTATTTATTTGGTTGCACTGGACTCCTCCTTGTGGCGTGCCAGCTTCTCTAGTTGTGCTGTACAGGCTCTCTAGTTGTGGCATGTGGACTTAATGGCAAGGTGGCATTTGGGATTGGAGTTTCCTGATTGGGGATTGAATCTACGCCCCCTGTATTGGAAGGTGGATTCTTAATCACTCATCACCAGGAAAGTCCCCACAATGTCTCCTTAGTAGGAAAATATATTTGTGTGTGTGGTTATGTTTGCAGGGCACCCAGTCTGTCCAAAGCAACTCATGGTGCCCTGCTAATGGCTCCCTGTGTGGCCTGACTGACGTTCCTAGAGGAATTCCTAGAGGGCTTGTGCCAGCTGGTGTTGATGGCCTCTTAGATCAGACTGGGGCACAGTTTTATTAATTTCCAGCCAGGCCTTCTTGGTACCATGGCAGACTCCTCTGGGAAGTCCAGGGACTCACTCCTGCCTTGCTTGCAGCTGATCTTCAAAGNCCTAGAGGAATTCCTAGAGGGCTTGTGCCAGCTGGTGTTGATGGCCTCTTAGATCAGACTGGGGCACAGTTTTATTAATTTCCAGCCAGGCCTTCTTGGTACCATGGCAGACTCCTCTGGGAAGTCCAGGGACTCACTCCTGCCTTGCTTGCACCTGATCTTCAAAGCAGCTTGTGATGCTGTGATGGCAAAGAGAATTTTAAGCAAGGAGCAGCCTTGGTCTTCTCATGCAAGGCCAGGGGAGGATGCTTTCATGGGAACCACAAGAGGACAGCCCGTGGGACAAGGAGTGGGGAAAGAAGAGCATCCTGCCACCGGGACTGGACACAGGAAATTGGGAGAGGCTGGGCTACACCACGTTGCGAATGGTTCACTGATTCTTGATCCATTTGTTTACTTGCTCGTGTGTGCACTCTTCTATTAAGTGTTATTTGTCTTAGGCCCAGGGACACCGAGAAAAAGAGGCACATTTTATCCAAGACTTCAGAGTCTACTAGAAAAACAGATAGGTAAACAGTAATATCTGCTTGAGAACGATTTTTGCAAAATTTAACATTTCTGCAAAATTTAATTGTGCTTCCCAGGTGGTTCAGTGGTAAAGAATCCGCCTGCCAGTGCAGGAGATACAGGAGACTCGGGTTCCATCCCTGGGTCAGGAAGATCCCCTGGAGTAGGAAATGGCAACCCACTCCAACATTGTTGCCTGAAAAATTCCACAGGAAGTGGAGCCTGGTGGGGGTCACAAAAGTGTCAGACTCAGTGACTGAGCATGNGAAGGATTTTAGTCTCAAGTTATGTTTGCAAAATTTCTCTATCCAAATGCTGGCACCTGGGAAGAGAAAAAATTGAACTATTTCTCTAGAGGATTTATAATTTTTTCTATTATTTTCTATTTTTTCCCATTTATTATTCTAGAATATTGAGCAGAGCCCCCTGTGCTATACACCAGGTCCTTGTTGGTTATTTATTTCAAATATCCAGTGTGTACTTCTGTTAATCTGGATTTGGTGAGTGCGTATGTTCATATTTCTTGTGTTTGTGGTTTAGTAACCCACTTCATTTTGTTTAAGAAATATAGGGTATAGATTCCAAGCATAAAATGATGTCTCACAAGACCCAAAGGCAGGATTGTAGCTGAATTTGCCACATGAACCAAGGTAAAGTCTCCCTCAGGAATCTTTTCTGTCAGATCAGCAGATCCTCTGCCATTTCTTTCCAGTCAGCATGGTGGAATGTAGCTTCCAATCAGTCACCAACTGCTATTAATAATAAATCCACTCAAGAGAGCAACCGGATTGGCTGAAGTCTTCCAGTCCTCATTTCTGATTGGTCAGATGAGGACCAGTCATTCCTGGGTCATCAAGTGTATGGAGTGGAGGGGCGGCAAGGCCACTGGGAGTTTTCTCCTGTGGTTCCTTTCATGGCAGCTGTGTAGACCAGGGACTGAAGGAGAGTGAGAATTTCTGGAGGAAGTCATGGTGAGGGTGTCCTCTCTGTATGGCCAATAGCACTGAAGAGGTGCTTAGTAACCAGAAAAATAGGTAGCAAGACACAAGGCATAACTACCAGTATTGCAAGGGGAAAACAAAAACAAAAACAATTTGACACAGAAACAGACGAGCCCCATTAGCAAGAGTGAGTAGTGGGGTCCAAGAAACCAGACTGTCTGGTCACTGCCACCTCCCCGGAATTTAGCAAAGTTCCAGCTGGGACCCTTGGCTGAAGATATATGGAATGATGACCTGAATTATTGGAAAGCGGGGGAGATAACTTGAGGCTGCTTTTAAAAGGAAAATTCTTTTAAAGGAAGAGTAACTAGTTAATTTGTGGAAGCATATTTCAGGAGGGCGTAGAATGGAGCTGCCATTGGTAAACACTCTTCACCTTGACTCATGTGCCTGAAGAGAGAATTGGCAGCCCATCCCACTGCAACTGAAGAAGTTGAGTTTCATTGTCAAATTAGCAGACCCAGCCTGTAACACATTTCATTTGCTTTTCCAATATGTGTCCTCAGCATTGAATTCCTTCTTTAGTTAAGCATATTTTTCCAACACGTGATTTTGTTTGGTCAGATCAACATATTTCGCATCGCATCAATCATTTGCAATCACCATCTGGTGATCCCTAAAATTGCTGTGTGTAAAATTTGCTTATTTTTTAAAACTGTTTCATGTGTCTTTATCTTGGTCAGTATGCACAGATACTGCATCTTTGCTTGTGTGCTCAGTTGCTAAGTTGTGTTCAACTCTGCAACCCCATGAACTGTAGCCAACCAGGCTCCTCCACGGAATTCTCCAGGCAAAAATACTGGAGTGGGTTGCCATCCCCTTCTCCACAGGATCCCTTCCCAAACCAGGGATTGAACCCTCATCCCTTGCATTGCAGGCAGATTCTTCACCATTGAGCCACCTGGAAAGCCCATTGCAGCCTTAGAAAGGGTATAAATTATTAGGGACCATTCTGACTGCAAACTATACTGCTTGATATCAAGGAGGAAGGACTAGGGGTGGGGATGGACATGAGTAGGGTGACTAATATGAAATTTCTTGAGATCTCATTCTTTCCACTTATAGCTATTAGTTGATTCATGATCGAGTGGCACTACCAAACTACCGCACAATTGCACTCATCTCACACACTAGCAGAGTAATGTTCAGAATTCTCCAAGCCAGACTTCAGCAATACATGTCTGTGAACTTTCCAGATGTTCAAGCTGGTTTTAGAAAAGGCAGAGGAACCAGAAATCAAATTGCCAACATCCACTGGATCATCGAAAAAGCAGGAGAGTTCCAGAAAAACACCTACTTCTGCTTTATTGACTATGCCAAAGCCTTGGACTGTGTGGATCACAATAAACTGTGGAAAATTCTTCTAGGGATGGGAATACCAGACCACCAGATCTGCCTCCTGAGAAATCTGTATGCAGGTCAGGAAGTGACAGTTAGAACTGGACATAGAACAACAGACTGGTTACAGATCGGGGAAGGAGTACGTCAAGGCTGTATACTGTCATCCTGCTTATTTAACTTATATGCAGAGTACATCATGAGAAATGCTAAGCTGAATGAAGCACAAGCTGGAATCAAGATTCCTGGGAGAAATGTCAATAACCTCAGATATGCAGATGACACCACCCTTATGGCAGAAAGTGAAGGAGAGCTAAAGAACCTCTTGATGAAAGTGAAAGAGGGAAGTGAAAAAGTTGGCTTAGAGCTCAACATTCAGAAAACTAAGATCATGGTATCCAGTCCCATCATTTCATGATAATTAGATGGGGAAACAGTGGAAATTGTGGCTGATTTTATTTTTCTGGGCTCCAAAATCACTGCAGATGGTGACTGCAGCCATGAAATTAAAAGATACTTGCTCCTTGGAAGGAAGGTTATCACCAACCTAGACAGCATATTAGAAAGCAGAGACATTACTTTGCCAACAAAGGTCCATCTAGTCAAGGCTATGTTTTTTCCATGTATGGAAAAAACATGTATGGATGTGAGAGTTGGACTGTAAAGAAAGCTGAGCACTGAAGAATTGATGCTTTTAAACTGTGGTGTTGGAGAAGACTCTTGAGAGTCCCTTGGACTGCAAGGAGATCCAACTAGTCCATCCTGAGGGAAATCAGTCCCAGGTGTTCATTGGAAGGATTGATGTTGATGCTGAAACTCCAATCCTTTGGCCACCTGATGTGAAAAGCTGACTCATTTGAAAAGACCCTGATGCTGGGAAAGATTGAAGTCAGGAGGAGAAGGGGACGACAGGGGATGAGATGGTTAGATGGCATCATTGACTCAATAGACATGAGTTTAGGTAAACTCCGGCAGTTGGTGATGGACAGGGAGGCCTGGTGTGCTGCAGTCCATGGGGTTGCAAAGAGTTGGACACGACTGAGCGACTGAACTGAATTGAGTGACACTTCTCTCTTTCAAGTTAAGTTCTATTTTAAATTTTCAAGCATTTAATAAATGTCCATTTTGAATATCTAGTAGATACCAATCACCAACTATTATCACGTGAAACTCACCTTGGGGGTTTTGGAAGGATTGTGAATATTACTGTCTTCCCTTGGTAGATGAACAAGAGGAAACTCAGGGAGGTTAATGTAACTTATACAGGAATATCAAGCTAGTATCAGGAAATGTTGTTAACCTAAATTATCTAAAATAATCCTATTTAATTTTATTTGTATGCTCTAGACTAGTGCTTTAGCTGAGTATATACCTTCCACAAGGTGATACCCAGACCTAGTCTTATCCTGGAGTCTTCTCTTTGCAGAATGGTTCCTTCACCTTCTTGCTCTAACTGTAATGGGGCTGTCTCTGAGTTGAACTTTCTGTCACAGCATCTCAAGTAGATGCTGTTTCCTTCTTTTACATCCCAGGTACATCCAGGCTGAAAGGGAACATCTGTGTCCTCCTTCCTCTCCGTGGCTGTTTTTAATGACTTTCTCCCTCCCTAGAACAAAACAAAACAATCAATCAAAGAAACAAGCAAAAAAGAAGTAAAAGTTAAAAAGACACTCTTCAGAACACAATGTTGATGCCAGTCTCTTGAATTAAGTTGTCAAATTTTTGACCTAAGTTAAGCGTTTACCAGGGACTACCACAGTATTAGCTAATATTATTATTATTATTAACTGCTATTATCAACTATATATCTTAAAAATAAAGCAACTTATAAATATGGTCATATCACAAAACCCACAGTCCTTCCTTTATGGAAAATGAAACAGTTGCTTAAATGTGCATCATGCATTTGGAATAATTCTTATTCAGGGAAGCTGGTTTTATATTCATGACAAGCATTTTCAATTTTAATATGTTTGCTTACATGAGATGCAGATTGTAATTTAATGGCAGACTGTTTAATTATGCCTTCATTTGTATAAATTGTAATGTTGCTGCTGCATAAATGAAGTAAAAATCTCTTTAATTTCCTCCTCAATATTTAATTTAAATCAATGATAAACAGCGGTTGTCTCTTTGAAACAATGTTAATTAATATTCAGAAGACTAAATTTGTTTTTGAATGTATGGCATGTGCGGCATGTTGGTTTCATAATTGAACTGGAAATAAGATTGATAGAATTAAATAAACCCAAAAAAGGGGGAAATGCCATGCAGTTCATCTCAGTGCATCTCTGCCAGTAGGAAGACGTACAATATGGGCTTTACATTGTGAAATTGTTCCTATAATCATTGTCCAATATGTAACTCAGGGATTAGCCTTAAAATATTTTATTCATATACTACAAAATTATGCAAATGATTGAAGCATCATTTTTTTCTTTCAAGCTAATCCGGTCTGTTTATACATCCAATTAAAGAATTAATAAGATAAAGAGGGGGAGTGAGAAGAGTAATTTTGCTAAACCTCTGTAGGCCAGATGACATACCTTGTACCAGGGATATAAATGAATAATACAAGATGGCACCTCTTAAGGGATTTATAATGTAATGCAGTCCAGAAAAATGGAGAGTTCTAATACATACAAAATGGTAAGTGCTTTTATAGAGAATAATGCAATATTCGTGGCAGGAGGAGAAGTAAGGCACAGTTAACTTTACCTAAATTAGCAACCATGGGGTTGCAAAAAGTCGGACATGACTGAGTGACTGAATTGAGCCGAACTGAAATTAGCATCACCTGTGTGATCAGCACCATGCCTTTCATTACTAATAATGGAGTACTGAGTCTCTGTTATGGAGTACTGAGTCTCTGTTATACATAAGACCATGTTCCAGGTGATTTGTATTTGTACATTTAATCCTTATGGTACCTCTGCAGATCCAGAGATGTTCAACAATTTGTCCAAGAAGACACAGCTTATAAACAGCACAATAAACCATAAAATTTGAACACACCAAAAATCATCAAGGTATCAGAAGAATTTGTCCATTTTGAGAGTGGCCCTCACTGCTAGGTCAAAAACAGAGGAATCAGAGCCCCCCTTGGGGAGGTAGTAGCATAGTGGCAGTTACTCGGTTGTGTCCGACTCTTTGCAACCCCATGGACTGTAGCCCGCCAGGCTTCTCTGTCCATGGAATTCTCTAGGCAAGAATACTGCAGTGCATTGCTATTTCCTACTCCAGGGGATCTTCCCAACCCAGGGATCAAATCTGTGTCTCCTGCATTGCAGGCAGATTCTTTACTATCTGAGCCACCAAGAAAGCCCAAATATAAGTACTGTGTAAACTGTTGAAGATGAGTGGCAAATTCAAGTTCTCTTTTTTTGTGGAATATTGCAGGTTTTTTTTCAAGCATTTTCCACCCTTTTTTTCAGTTGAATTCCTGGATATGCAGATACATAAGGAGAGGAGCTGGCATAAGCCCAGTCATTGAGAGGCTTTGACTTCACAAGGACATCATCCATTCAAGAACTCAAACTCAAACTAGAAACGGAGCAGAGAGAAAGAGGTGCCTTTCTCTAGCTCCTTGTTTGAAGCAATCTCCCCTTCCCTACTAATTGTCACTTTCCCATCTCTTGAACTGAGTCTTCCCTCCCTTAAAAAAAAAAAAAAAAGTTTATTTACTTGATTGCATTCAGATTCCAGTTGCAGCAAGTGCCATCTTTCAGTTGCAGCATGAGAACTCTTAGTTGTGGCATGTAGGATCTAGTTCCCTGGCTGGGCATGACACTTAGGCCTCCTGCATTGGGAGCACAGTGTTTTAGCCACCTGACCACCAGTGGCTGCTGATCTCAACTGCTCTTTCATTGTCCTCTATTATTTTTTGCCTGGATCACTGCTGCTGCTTCCTAACTGCTTTTTCTGCCTTTTGCCCCACCTCATATTAATATACCCTACAGTTTGATGCATGATCAATCATTCAGAATTTTAAAAAGCATCACTACACTCCAGGGTTTAAACTCTGTAATGACTCTCTATACCCTAGAGATTAAGGCCAATTACATGTGGCACCGTTCATAGACCCCCATGTCAGCTAGTGCTCAGCTACAGATCTCGACACGTCTCCCCCCAGCCCATGTAGACCCTCTGACCCACAGAAGTGTTTTGTTTATCTATGCAGAGTCAACCTTCATAGCTATGTATTTTCTTGCACATATTTCCTCTTGAGCAATTTTTGTCCCCACAGAGGGTTTCCCAGGTGGCACAATGGTAAAGAATCTACCTTCCAATACAGGAGATGCAAGAGACACAGGTTCAATTCCTATGTTGGGAAGATCCCCTGGAAGTGGAAATGGCAACCCGCTCCAGTACTCTTGCCTGGAGAGTCCCATGGACAGAGGAGCCTGGTAGGCTACAGTCTACAGATTGGCAGATTTGGACGTGACTGAACATTGAGCTGAGCTGAGAGTGCTAATACTTACATCTTCCTTATAAGATTTTCTGAGGATTAAAGTGATAACATGCCTGACACACAGAAGGCACCCAACGATTCCTGTTTCCTTTCTCATCATTGTATCTGACCCAACCATGCACCTTCACCATCGTTGATGTTCATTATATTTGTAGATCTGTTGTTGAAACAATCAAGACCTCCATATCCTTCTGGAAGCAATCACCATAAATTAGCTTTATAATTCTCAAAATAGCTAAATGTCAACAGCGAGTTTATGCTATTTTTTCTCCTCTAATTACTTCTTAACTCCCTCCTATTTTGAGAGCACATTCCTCCATTTTTCTCCTTCTTGGAATACTGGAGAGTTTGCTGCATTTCCCAAAGCTGCCCGCCACACCCCCCCACCCGACCCCCAGCTCTCTTTCTCATCCTCCTTCTCCCTCCCTCCTCCATTTTTTCCCTCCTGAAGTGTAAGTCACTAATGATCTTGTGTGCTTAGGCACTCAATCCTGTCCAACTCTCTGTGACCCCATGGACTGTAGCCCACCAGGCTCCTCTGTCCATAGGATTCTACAGGCAAGAATACTTGAGTGGGTTGCCATGCCTTTCTCCAGGGGATCTTCCCAACCCAGGGATAGAACCCAGGTCTCCCACATTGCAGCTGGGTTCTTCCCCATCTGAGCCACCAGGAATCTTATAGACTATCAAATATCACTCTCACCCAGAGCAGGGGTGCCCCTTGTGAGTCATGGTGTTGCAGCCTTCTAAACACAGCCTCATTTAATTTTACAAGCACTTGTGCAGGGCCCCAAATAACCAGGCGCTGAGCTAAGGGCTTTGTGTGAAGGGATGAACGGTGAGATGTTTGACACTGAAGGACCTGGTCTTACCCTGAGCCTTTGTTCCTGTCACTTATTCCCTCATGGAGGGCTTCATGAACTACATGAATAATTCTGGACTCTCCTCTTTTTTCCTTTATGATTGATTGAACACCGGAAGATCCAACTGAAATGTCAGTTGTGTTGGATGCCACAGAGCCATCTCAGCAGGCCTTGCCCTGAATCCCATCACTCCCCTCCTTAGGCTGCTCTGGGCTTCCTCTCCCAGTAGCGTGGACCATTGGCCTCAAACCCCAAAGCTTCTGGCGGTGAACTGTCTTCATGGATCACCACCCCTGCTCCAAAAGTAATGTCTGCTCCTTGGGGAAGGAAACCACATCCTTGTTCTCCACAACGAGCCACTATGTTCATTCAGAAAGCTTTCTTCTTTTCAATGGAGATGAGTCATTTATTTTCAATGTGTACCTCACCTACCTTCAAAACAGGTATTAGAGACAACTTAAACTCAAAAAGACATCCAAAATCCCTTACAGCAGGAATACAAAATGGAAAACAACATTAAGAGACTGGGAAATAAATAAGTCAAATCCCCTGTTAGGTAGTTTTATATAGTTTCTGTCTTTCGAAGCTTTAAATTCAATTCTGAACTTTCTGAAAGCCCAGACAGAAAAGAGAAAATGGCCCTTCATGTGATTCTCACTGCCAGGAGTTATTGTGTTCTCAACTTCTCTTCAATCCTCTATCAGCATTAGATCACGGCGTGGTGATAGAAAGTGACCTTTGCTTGCCTGTTTTTCCACTGCAGCCCCTGCAGGGTTGTGTTGTGTCTATTTTTGCTCATTCAGCAGAGGCCTCTGCAAACATAGTCTTACAAGGTCCAGAGTCAATCCTGACCACGTTTGCATTGCGTATGTCTAAGGTCAACCAAAACTCATCACCAACATCCCTCCTGTTCACCAGACATTGACTAAAACCTCAAAATTTATGGCAATTCTACACAAATAATTTCTATAGCTATTCCAAGTGGGGTTTTTAACTGTATACAACAAAAATGAACCTGACTAACTTAGAGAATACATTTCTGGAAGTGTATCATAGAGAAGCAATGGCAAGGCTGGAGAATCAGACTGGTACAGTGGACCAGAGCTTTGTGTTGAGGAAACCAAGGAAAATGGTTTGATGGGTAGATTCCATCAAACTCAGGGACAGTATGGTTAGAATCCTGCTGACACTGGAGTTTGCCACTTTGTCGTGAATTTCTCTTACTCTCTCTTCTATTTGTCTCTTTCCTTCCAAACTGAGTAGAGGGTGGGGTGGTTAATTGACAGTTTAGCCATGCCTGAGCCTTTGTTTCAAGCAGACAGGGAGAAGAAGACGGGTCTTCCATTACTTGGGTTCCTGCTGCCCTCTAGAACTCAAGCCCCTGTATAAAATTAGCTCCTGTGCTGGATGGAAGATTCCCAGTAGGTGATGCTAAAATAGTCTTGCTTCTGCTTGGTACTCTCACATCCTCTTTGCTCTCAGCCCAGACTTGGAGGGTGTGGCATGCCTCTCAGAGATGGTTAAATGGGTTAGTACATACTCTCACTTACTTCAGACATTTGAAGGATTGACAGTGTCAGGGAAATTAGGCTTATTCTTGTGCCTCCAAGTGACAGAACTAAAACTAAGGTGTGGATGTTATTGGAAAACCCTTCTCCAGGAAAGAGAGAACTTCCAAAGAGCAAGTGCTGCCCCAAGATGGAACAGCAGGCTGGGGAGGGTTTGGGAACCCTGGCCCCGAACCATTCAAGGTGAGACTGCATGAAGGCTCAGCAGAGAACCTCTAGAGCTTCACTTTCCAGTGTGGGAGCTCAGATTTAAATTTAAATTAATTTGAATTTCAACATCAAGTTCCTCAGTTGCACCAGCCACATTTCAGTGATTCAGTAGCCACGTACAATCACGTGCTGNCCGAACCATTCAAGGTGAGACTGCATGAAGGCTCAGCAGAGAACCTCTAGAGCTTCACTTTCCAGTGTGGGAGCTCAGATTTAAATTTAAATTAATTTGAATTTCAACATCAAGTTCCTCAGTTGCACCAGCCACATTTCAGTGATTCAGTAGCCACATACAATCACGTGCTGTATTTGAAAACAAACATATAAAATCTTCCATCATTGCAAGAAATTCTATTGGACAGGACTGTTATGGAGGGCTTCATTCATCAAATTAGACTGCCTTGAGTGAAAACCTTTCAGTACTAATGGTGTGTTGTGTTGTGCCAAGCTCAATTGCTCAGATGTGCTGGACTTTTTGCAGCTCCGTGGATCATAACCTGCCAGACTTTTCTGTGCATGGAATTTTCCATGGAATAATACTGGAGTGGGTTGTCGTTTCCTTCTCCAGGGGATCTTTTTGACCCAGGGATTGAGCTCATGTCTCCTGTGTCTCCTGCATTGGCAGGTAGATTCTTTACAACTGAGCTACCTGGGAAGCTCTACTAACAGTATATGTAAAATCATATACCTTAGGACAGATACTGTTCTTGCTGCTGCTGCTAAGTCACTTCAGTCGTGTCTGACTCTGTGTGACCCCATAGACAGCAGCCTACCAGGCTCCCCTGTCCCTGGGATTCTCCAGGCAAGAACACTGGAGTGGGTTGCCATTTCCTTCTCCAATGCATGAAAGTGAAAATTGAAAGTGAAATTGTTCAGTCTCAGCGACCCCATGGACTGCAGCCTTTCAGGCTCCTCTGTCCATGGGATTTTCCAGTTATTCATATTCAAATGAGGCCAACAATACAAGTCCAGGCTCCAAGCTGGAGGCGACAACTGGGCTCTGCCCCAAAATTGGGGACAAAGAATGAAAAGGACAGATAGTAAATATTCTAGATTTTGCTGTCCGTGTGATTTCTGTCATAACTAATCAACGCAAGCTGTTATAAAGCAAATGTGGCCACAGACAACACAAAAATAGCTGTGATACTGTGTTCCAAAACCACTTTATGGATAGTAAAATTTGAATTCCATATAGTTGCCACGTGTCACACAGTGTACTATTCTTTTGATTATTTTTTCCCCCAAACACTTGTAAATGTAATAAGTGTAGTTAGCAACCTCTTCCCTAAAGGGTCTCTCAGCGCTGGAATAGCTAAGAAAAGATCATCTGACCAATCCTCTCCAATTTCTGCAATTGCCAAAACACCCTGCCTATAAGCAGTAGATTATTGCGGTAAGGTTAGTAGTGATGTGATTATTGCCCCTTGCCCTTCACCATTTCTTCACCCCTGACTGTCCTGAAAATCAGTAGAGCTTAGTAATTACCAGCACAGACTCATTTATGAATGGTCAGTTGTGTCCGACTCTTTGCAAACCCATGGACTGTAACCTGCCAGACTTCTCTGTCCATGGGACTTCCCAGGCAAGAATACTGCAGTGGGTGGCCATTCCCTTCTCCAGGGGATCTTCTCCATCCAGGGACTGAACCTGGGGTCTCCTGCATTGCAGATTCTTCACTGTCTGAGCCACACGGGGAAGCCTCAGTAATTACCAACACGGACCCATTTGTGAATACGAGATTCACTACTTGATAGTGATGCTGTTTCAGATAATTTAAGGAATCATTTTACACATCTGTCTTATTGCTGCTGTTACTGTAACTTTAAATTGCAAACTATGGCAAGATCACATGCCTACTGGAGTTATTTTGAGGGTTACATGACATAATTTTGGTAAAACCTTTAGGAAAATATAGGTCAACTGTGCATTCTCAATGGAAGCTATTGTTGCTCACATTCATATAATAACAATCATTAGATGGAAACTGGTTGAATTGACATCAAAGGCTGTATATGTAATGACATGAGATTGACAGAGGCTGCCCAGAAAAAACAAGTTCTATCAAAGCCGGCACTAGTTAGAATTTTATTCCTAATGCAAACATTTCTTCCCCAAAGGAATAATTCTGAGGGCTATGCCAACTGCTAAATGCCACATAACATCAGGAAACTTGACTCGTAAGGGAAGAGAAATTATGTATTTGATTGGAGCAGCATTTCCTCCAATTTTCAGGAAGCTATGATTAGTTTCCTGCAAATGAGGCTTTAATTGGACCCACTTTGAACTGATGAGCAGATCTTGGGAGTGTTATCTTGTTTCTCAGGTGGGTTTGGTCACACTTGGGTAAAGAGCAGAGGTTAGCTTGTAGCCCAGCTGTGACCATGAACTGCCTCAAGTAGAAGGGCTGGAGGGAGGGGTGTTCATTGCTTCCTAATTTAAAGGCAACCCTCCCCCAAACCATCCAAACTGTAAAATATGAGTCACTAGTTCTTCTTTCTTTATTCATCACTTTGTGGACAATATGTACTAAAAATGTCAGTTCTCATTTTCAATAAACTTTCATTTAAAAAGCATTTTTATTGAAGTATGCTTTTCAGTGCTGTGTTAGTTTCTGTTGTACAGAGAAAATGAATCAACCGTACATATACACATATCACCTCTTGTTCAGATTTCCTTCTCATTTAGGTCACCACAGAGCATTGAGTAGAATTTCCTGTGCTTTCCAGTTTGGTTCTGCATAGTTGTCTATTTTATACAGATGATCAATGGTATGCAGATACATCAATCCCAATCTCCCAATCCACCTCACTCCTCCTTTCTGCCCTGGGCGTCCATACATTTGTTCTTTGTGTCTGTGTCTCCATTTCTGCTTGGCAGATGGGTTCATCTCTGCCATAGCTCTAGATTCCACAAATATGCATCAATACACTATTTCCTTTTAAGCATACAGATCAAGACTAAGTCACACCATAGAACCAGAATGACATAATAAAAAACATTAGCAAGAAACACAATTCTGAAGAAAAGTATTCAGTGCAGTAAACATTTATTGAGCCAGGCACTGTGATGATATACATGATCCCAATAACAAAGAAGCCAGCCCTTGCTCTCCAGAAGTTCTTAGCCTAGTATGAAAGAATGGCATGAACAAAATGTGTTTAAAAAGTGGGCCAAATGCAGCACTAAGTTCCAAGCCTCCCCAGTGCCGAAGAACTGTCCTGTGCAGGCTGTTTCCTGGTTAAAGACTCTCAGGCCACAAGTAGGGTTGGCGTCTATCCCAGCCACTGACGTCATGCTGTGGGTCTGGGCGTCAGCTCCAGGGACATCACCCAGGTGGAGGGGCACATCTTTCTCTCTTCACAAAGGCTCAGTGCCTCTATCCAGCCTTTTTCTCATTGAAGTGAAAAGGAAGGAAGGAAAGAGGAGGAGGAGGAGAAGGAGGGGGAGGAAGGGGAGCAGGAAGAAGAGGGCAGAAAAGAAGAAAGTGAAGAAAACAAAGCCTACTTAGAGAGCAGAAGCTGGAAGAGAATTCTCATAAAGACAGAAAGAAAGAAACGAAAGATGCAGAAGAATTCTTACAAACGTCAGAGTTGAGAAGATCCTCAGCATCATCTAGTCCACAGTTGGCAAAATTTTCTCTAAAGGACCAGATAGTTATTATTACTTATTTTTATTTTGAGGATCAAGTGGTCTCTAAACAACTGCACAACTGTAGTTTTATAGACTCTATGAAATAAATGGGCATGGGCACGTTCCAATTAAGTTTAATTACAAAAGCAGGCAGCTGATCGGCAGGCTATAGCTTACGGACTCCTGAATTCTAATCCACGGTTACCAACCACACAGCTGACATCTTGGTAATGCATTAGCCAGGTTCTTGGTAATTTCACATATATTCTCCATTTAGTTCCACCCAAACATCCTTATGACAAAGGCCCTGCTTTTCTTGCTTTATCAGTGAAGAAACTGAGATTTAGAGACATTAAGCTTGAACAAACTCCCCCAGAAGAGGGACCGGGTCTTGCTTAAGCGCTCAGTTGCTCAGTCGTGTTCGTTCCTTCTCTAGGGGATTTTCCTGACCCAGGGATCAAACCCACGTCTCCTACATCTCCTGCATTGTCAGGCGGATTCTTTACCGCTGATGACTTTATCCATTTTCAGTCACCATAATATTTTTCCATTTTCTGAAATACATGACAGGTTCTCAGTTCTAACAGTGTGGGAAATGGAAGGCTCAGAGAAGTTCAGCTGCTTGCTCACATGGGTCAGTAAACCCATGCCAGAGCGAGGGCTGGAACACATGTATCCTGAATTGTATAAGCGCTTGTTGTCCAGGGTATAGACACAATACCTTGCTGGACCGTTAGGCATACCTCAATGTGTCCACGTGAGGCACCCTTCGCAGGCAGCCTGGCTTGGCCCTGGTGTTTCAAATGTGAAGTTTTAATCCAACTTTCTTTTAAACTAAAAAAAAAAAAAAAAAGCATATTTTCCCTGAGCTATTGAAATGAAATAATTGCCTTGAATATTGTGAGAAACTGGCCAAGTGCTAGAGAGAACAATGTAATTCTAATTTAGTGGGTTGTCTAGTATAGATCACTGGCGAGGAGGAGGGAGGGAGATGCTATATTTTTCTTTTCTGTTCAAGCATGAATGGAATATTTGCAACCTGAGATGACAGTTTTAGCAATTTGAGATGAGCTCATCTCCAAATAAACCTAATTTTTGGTATCATCCAACAGTCACAATCCATTCGTTCTGTTCATTAAAACAAATGACAAAGAACAATGAGCTTCACAGTTCAGGGGCGTGTGAAATCACTGATATGATCAGAAGGGAGTGCTACTACCCAGCAACCGGGTCTCCTCTTTTCACTTGGTGAGGACTTAGAGGCCCTGGACGGGAATCAGACACAGTCAATGCGGACATGCCAGAGGATTCCCAGATTAAACTGCAAACCAGACGGATGTGGTCTTCATAGCAGCCTTGTTTTCATCCCATCCCATCCCATCTCTTCAATTAGGTTCCGTGTTGTTCTAGAGTAGAATTTATTCCCAGCTTTGCCACATACAATGTATGTGACCCTAAGACGTATATTTCATCTAACTGAACTTTAACATTTTCATATGTGAAATGGAAAAAAAAATGATTTCTGAAGTCTTGAATTTAAAGCAGGTACTCTATGTATAAAATGATTGACTCAGTGCCAGTATTATTAAATATTGCTTCTCTCCCTCCTCTAACTCCCTGAGAAATAGAAGGCGGATGAGACACCCTCACGGATTTAAGTAATGAAGAAAGCAGACAGCACCTCATTACAGACCCTTGTTATCCCACACTCAGCTGTATTTCTTGTAGCTTCACATTTTATTTTATTTTGTCTTATAAAATAAGGGAAGATGAGTTTAAAGGGAGTCACGCTGTCTTCAGTTACTTTTTTCATCTTTTGTCTTCTGTGGCAGAATAGGACCTTCAACACAAGCCCAGGGTTTGGGGCTCCCGCATCATCTCTGGTTTTGGTGCTGAAACATCTCACTGTGAAATTAGTGCCCTACCACCATTTCTCCCTGTTATTATTATTCTCATTTTCTTCTCGTCTTTAAGTTTCAGTGTCTGCGGTGTTTGAAGCCATGCAATTTTGCATTTGAAAGCAGCCAGCTCTAATATATTTGGTCAGGGAGACACTACTTCTTTCAATTCTGAGACTCAACACTCCAGAAAATTAGACATGAACTCAACACACAAAAATAACTCTGCAATGGCTCTATGATTCCATTTCTGGACAGAGCAGGCCTCCAGCCCATGTGAAGTTTTTTTTTTTTTTTTTTTGTAACAGATTAAATCATTGTGAAGACATCCACAGCTCTCATTTCTAACTTTGCAAAGCTGTCATTTTCAATCAAGGGCAGGAGCTAGCCATGAAATTAAGAAATGTTAAGGAAGGTGAAGAGCTTGAGGGAAGAAGGGAACTATTTCAGAATTGAAATGGCTGGGATGAACTCTGCTGAAGGTAATAGAATATTGGAATAACTGCCTGAAAAGTGGGTAAGTCATCTCCCTGCATCCCTTGTGAGACATGTCTGTGTCTCTGTGTGTCTGTGGATGGAGGACAAGGAGGAGGAGGATGGAGAGGAGAGGAAAGAAGAAAGAATGTGGAATGGGATGGTGGGAGGGATACTTCCTCTTTGGTAAAGGAGAGGTTTGGGGCTTCTCTGGTGGCTCAGTGGTAAAGGATCTGCCTGCCAATGTAGGAGAAACAGGAGATTCCTGGGTGTGGAAGATCCTCTGTAGAGGAAATGGCAACCCACTCCAGTATTCTTGCCTGGGAGAGTTTCATAGACAGAGAAGCCTGGAAGACTAAGTCCATGGGGTTGCAAAGAGTCAGACACGATTGAGCATGCACGCACACACAAAGGAGAGGTTTTATTTCCAATCTAAAGTCTTTCACTCCATGGCATTTCCCAGCTGGGTGATCTTATGCCAAGTTGACCTTTCTGGTTCTCACTAACAGTTCTGTAGGTGAGGTGATGTGAGGTTCAGTCGCTTAGATGTGTTTGAATCTGCAGCCCCATGGACTGCAGCACAACAGGCCTCCCTGTCCATCACCAACTCCTGGAGTTTACTCAAACTCGTGTCCATTGAGTCTGTGATGTCATTCAGCCATCTCATCCTCTGTCATCCCCTTCTCCTCCCACCTTCAATCTTTCCCAGCATCAGGGTTTTTACCAGTTCTTCTCATCAGGTGGCCAAAATATTGGAGTTTCAACTTTAGCATCAGTCCTTCCAATGAATATTCAAGACTGATTTCCTTTAGAATGGACTGGCTGGGTCTCCTTGCAGTCCAAGGGATTCTCAAGTCTTCTCCAACACCATAGTACAAATCATCAATTATTTGATACTCAACTCTCACATCCATACATGACTACTAGGAAAACCATAGCTTTGACTAGATGGACTTTTGTTGGCAAAGTAATATCTTTGCTTTTTAATATGCTGTCTAGGTTGGTCATAACTTTTCTTCCAAGGAGCAAGTGTCTTAATTTCATGGCTGCAGTCACCATCTGCAGTGATTTTGGAGCCCCCCAAAATAAAGTCTCTCACTGTTTTCACTGTTTTCCCATCTATTAGCCATGAAATGATGGGACCAGATGCTATGATCTTATTTTCCTGAATGTTGAGTTCTGAGCCAACTTTTTCACTCTCCTCTTTCACTTTCCTCAAGAGGCTTTTTATTTCTTCTTCACTTTCTGCCATAAGGGTGGTGTCATCTGCATATCTGAGGTTATTGATATTTCTCCTGGCAATCTAGATTCCAGCTTGTGTTTCTTCCAGTTCAGCATTTCTCGTGATGTACTCTGCATATAAGTTAAATAAGCAGGGTGACAATATACAGACTTGATGCACTCCTTTCCCAATTTGGAACCAGTCTGTTGTTCCATGTCCAGTTCTAACTGTTGCTTCCTGATCTGGATACAGATTTTTCAGGAGGCAGGTCAGGTGCTCTGGTATTCCCATTTCTTGAAGAATTTTCCACAGTGTTGTGATCCACATAGTCAAAGGCTTTGGCATAGTCAATAAAGCAGAAGTAGGTGCTTTTCTGGAACTCTCTTGCTTTTTTGATGATCCAGCGGATGTTGGCAATTTGATCTTTGGTTTCTCTGCCTTTTCTAAAACCAGCTTGAACATCTGGAAGTTCACCTACTGTTGAAGCTTGGCTTGGAGAATGTTGAGCATTACTGTTAGGGTGTGAGATGAGTGCAATTGTGCGGTAGTTTGAGCCTTCTTTGGAATTGCCTTTCTTTGGGTTTGGAATGAAAACTGACCTTTTCCAGTCCTGTGGCCACAGCTGAGTTTTCCAAATTTGCTGGCATATTGAGTGCAGCACTTTTACACCATCATCTTTCAGGATTTGAAATAGCTCAACTGGAATTCCATCACCTCCATTAGCTTTGTTCGTAGTGATGCTTCCTAAGGCCCACTTGACTTCACATTCCAGGATGTCTGGCTCTAGGTGACTGATCACACCATCATGATTATCTGGGTTGTGAAGATCTTTTTTGTATAGTTCTTCTGTGTGTTCTTGCCACCTCTTCTTAATATCTTCTGCTTCTGTTAGGTCCCTACCATTTCTGTCCTTTATTGAGCCCATCTTTGCATGAAATGTTCCCTTGGTATCTGTAACTTTCTTGAAGAGATCTCTAGTCTTTCCCATTCTATTGTTTTCCTCTATTTCTTTGCATTGATGCTGAGGAAGGCTTTCTTATCTCTCCTTGGCATTTTTTAGAACTCTGCACTCAGATGCTGATATATTTCCTTTTCTCCTTTGCCTTTGAGGCAATTTCTGCAAACTCTCTATGCCCTGCTGAGTGATTCATGTCCCTACCCCAAGTAGAGTAACTTGCATTCTATTTACGTCAGAGATATGTCTGGTTTTCGGTGCATTTTTGTTGACTGAGAAATTGAATAAACACAAATTCAAAGGGATTGAACACCTAGGTTAAAATTAGTTTACTTTGTCAAAACCCCATGCCCCCATATTTAAATATTAAAAAAATTTTTTTTTGAACTTTTCAGGCAGCAGGGTAGAAGGCATTGGGCTGTGATGCTACCTTCTCTGAATGGTATGTGGGGACACATTGAGATGCCAATGCCCTGGGAAGATAGCACCTTTAGAAACTGGTTACAAACAGCT
Source organism: Neotragus moschatus (assembly GCA_006410615.1). NCBI lineage: Eukaryota > Metazoa > Chordata > Mammalia > Artiodactyla > Bovidae > Neotragus > Neotragus moschatus. The sequence continues at coordinate 1,644 of SJYA01001961.1, read as the reverse complement.
GCCCAGCACAGCCCATGTGATGGTCTGCCAAGAAAGTGAGTGAAAACCAGCAGTTATTCAAACATTGAATATTTTATGATTCATGCTATAGTGTATTGAATATATTGCATGCAAAAGTAAGAGACATGGGTTCCATCCCTGGGTTGGGAAGATCCCCTGGAGGAGGAGATGGCAGGCCACTCCAGTATTCTTACATGGAGAATCCCTTGGACAGAGGAGCCTGGTGGTTATATAGTCCATAGGGTCACCAAGAGTCAAACACAACTGAAGCAACTGAGCACAAAGCTGTGTTATATATTAGAAAATATAAGTGCACATTTCTGCTCTTTATTTATTCTACACACAGAATAAATTTTACATGGTAGTATAAAGAATTGTTAGGTTACATCTGATAAGCTCTCTATATTTGGAAAGTCAAAACTTTTTTCTTTCAGTTTTCTTTTCAATTAATATTTTGATAGGTAATAATTTACATGATTCAAAATGCAACAATATCTATAAAGATATGAACAGAGAAGTATAGTTTCCATAATACTCCTTCTTAACTGGCTTATCCCTTTATTGAGGTATAATTTATATTCAAAATATGCATTTTCTTAATGTGTACATTTTGATGATTCTGGACACGAGTGTACACATGTGAAGGCATCTTTATGATCAAAGTTCTAAACATTCCCATCACCTCCAAAAATGTCCTTATTTTCTTGTATATGTGTGGTAAAAAGGCTTAACAAGGGACCTATGCTCTTAATATATTTTATTGGGAATAATACTGTATTGTTAGTGATAGGTATTATGTTCTACCGCAAATCTCTAACATGTACTCATTTTGCTTAACTGAAACTTTATGCCTGTTCATCTGTATCTCTCCATTTCTCTTTCCTCCTGGGCCCTGGCCACTACAAGTGTATTCTTTGCTTCTGTGTGTTAGTACCTTATATAAGTGAATTCATGTAGTATTTGCTCTTCTCTAAGTACCTTTTTTCACTTTGCGTGGTATCATCTAGGTTCATCCATGTTGATACAAATGGTAAAATTTCCTTCTCTTCTAAGGTTGAATAATGTTTCATGGTATGTACCTGCTGTATTTTCTTTTTTAAATCTGTTTATCTGCTGATGGAGATTAGGCTTGTTTCTGTGTCTTGGCTGCTGTGAATAGGGTGCAGTGATAATGGGGGTGCAGCCATCTCTTGGAAGCTCAGCCTTTGGGGGATCCTTATATTCCTTACAGGTGGTGAATGAACACGGTGCCGAATGTAAGGGCTCTGAATGCTTTTTACTTGGACCATTTCTCAGTGTTTCTTATGCAGCTGGTGTTGACCTAGAACAAACAGCCTGCCAGATATTTTGGCAGCAAAGACGCGCTTACTCAGAGTCAGTAGAGAATTGCAATTTGGGATCTGCAATTATGGTGAGCCGCATTCAAATCTCCACATGGCAAGGGAAGGAGAATCCTTTTATGGGGAGGAAAGGAGGCTGGGAGAGCTTTAGTAAATAGAGTCCATAGCTTTAAACTGGCTGCTTTCTTGCGAGGAAAGAGGACTCTTTCCTTTCCCTGTTATGCTCTGTAATCTTCACAGAGCAGGACAGCTTCCCATTCTGATCTCTCAACCAGGGAAGCTTCTGTATCCCCACCCCCCATTT
>SJYA01001960.1:987832-1024680 GCA_006410615.1 Neotragus moschatus | reverse complement strand
CGTGCTGCAATTCATGGGGTTGCAAAGAGTTGGACATGACTGAGCAACTGAACTGAACTGAACTGATGGTGTCTCTATTTTTAATTTTTTAAGGAACACCCATACTATTTATTTCCTGTAGTAGATGTACCAATTTTTACATTCCACCAGCAGTGTATAAGGGTTCCCTCTCTCCATAGAGTCAGTTCCTAGGCAGGCTGATAGGAGGTCAGGGGTCCCAGAAGGGGAGAAAGGGGTCTGGGGCTCTCAAGGAGGAGNCCATACTATTTATTTCCTGTAGTAGATGTACCAATTTTTACATTCCACCAGCAGTGTATAAGGGTTCCCTCTCTCCATAGAGTCAGTTCCTAGGCAGGCTGATAGGAGGTCAGGGGTCCCAGAAGGGGAGAAAGGGGTCTGGGGCTCTCAAGGAGGAGGAAAGGACAAATGGCTTTTTTCTACATTCCTTCATAAGGATTATTTAACAATGTAACCTGCTTGAGGACAGTTTCTCCTTCTTGAAAAACCTTCTGACTAATCCGGTTATCTTAAAATGTATATTATGGGAGTGGGTCTGGTAAAATCTTTGCAACATTGAGACATTCTTTTGATTTATTGTAATAATTAATTTTGAAAACTATACAGCTCCCTGCCAAGACAAGTAAGTGGGGCATCTCCACCCCCTTCTGATGTCTGGGTCAGAACCTTTCTTGTCCTTTGTTCACTTTAATATAACTCTGCTACACAAAAGCTCTTGAGTGATCAAGTCTGATCCCTGGTCCCGAAGCTAANTTATCATAAATGGGTGTTGAATTTTGTCAAAGGCCTTCTCTGCATCTATTGAGAGAATCATGTGGCTTTTATTTTTCAATTTGTTAATGTGATGAATTACATTGATTGATTTGCGAATATTGAAGAATCCTTGCATCCCTGGGATAAAGCCCACTTGGTCATGGTGTATGATCTTTTTAATGTGTTGTTGGATTCTGATTGCTTCTCTGTTAGCTATCAATATGTCATTTATGTTTTGTAAAATACTTTTCTTATGTAACAAATGACCTTCAAAACTTACCTTAAAACCACAGATATTTTTATCTCATGGAGTTTCTCAGGGTCAGTAGTCCAAAGGTGGCTTTTCTGGGTGATTCAAACTTGGGACCTGTCATGAAGCTGCAGTTAAGCACTTGGTTGGTGTGGTGATCATCAGACCACTGAACTGGAGCTGGATGATACTGTTCTAAGATGACCCTCTTACACTGCTTAGAAATAAGAGGGTCTTCTACAGGACTCTTTAGATGTCCTTTAGGAAGGACGTCTGTCCAAAGGAAGGATGCCCTACTTCCTGGCTGGCCACGGGCCGTGGGTCTGTTTTTCATCATATGGGATTTACTTCAGTGTCCTTTGATGTCTCCTCTGTGCTCTAAGACAGAAAGATTTGGATACAATGATTTTATGATCTAGACCTTGGAATCACATACCATTTATTCTGCTCNCTCTTTAGATGTCCTTTAGGAAGGACGTCTGTCCAAAGGAAGGATGCCCTACTTCCTGGCTGGCCACGGGCAGTGGGTCTGTTTTTCATCATGTGGGATTTACTTCAGTGTCCTTTGATGTCTCCTCTGTGCTCTAAGACAGAAAGATTTGGATACAATGACTTTTACGATCTAGACCTTGGAATCACATACCATTTATTCTGCTTTTTTTAAAAACATTTATTAGAAGCAAGTAACTGTGTCCAGCCCATAGTGAAGTGAGGAGAGTTAGACTATACCTCTCGAAAGGGGCAAATCAAAAAATTTGTAGGCTTATATTAAAAAAAAAACCTTATTAATACCCTGATCAAAAAATATTCTTCTCATGTGCAAAATCCACTTTCCCCTCTCCCAGTACGCTTAAATGTCTTACGCCACTATAATATCACCTTGAAGTTCAGGATCTCATCATTGAAATCAGACCCAGGTGCCCTTGAGACTCCTTAGGTATAGTTCTTTTAGTTCAGCTCCTTAAGTCCAGTTCCTCTACATCTGAAAGCCTGCAACTAAAGAGATCAGTATGTTCCTTTTTATATGTCAGTCATATGATGGTGAAAGAAGCATTAAAATAAGATTTCAGACATTTCTGTATAAAAAGGGAAACATTCTGAAAATTCATCTGGGCCAAGGTTGGAAATGCCTGGATGAGGACTCAGTTCTCCTCCTATCTGCTCCTCTTGGCTGAACAATCTGGGCTGTTGGTTCTACCCTCTGAGTCATCCTCTTTTTCCAAGAATGGTAACTCATTTTTACTGCTGTATAGTTTTTCAAGCATCTCAATGCCAAAATTTGTGGGTATAGAGACCACGTTCATTAAGTGTCATTTCTGTCCTTTTTATTCCAAGCTGGAAGTGCTTCTGAAAACTTAATTCTATTAAAAACTCTGTGAGTTTCCTGTGAATCTTAGTAAAGATTCACTCCATTAGATAAAGACCATCCCCACAAATCACATGCACACAAATCTCTTTGGGATAAGCCCCTTCTCTATTTTAAACTCCTCCTGAGATAGCTGAGAGAGAAAACCCTTAAGCTTCTTGAAAATATCTTGTTGGGAGATTTGTCTCAGTCAAACATACCCAATTGTTCTCTGGCCTACAACCCTTAGGCACCAGCTTAGCGCCCTTGGCAGCCTTAAGGAATAATTTTAATAAAGATTGAAGCCATGTCCTTTGCTTCAGCACAGACCAAGTTTTCTTGGCAGTGCTCTGAATCGCATCTCTATTTGGAAGCCATTTCTTACTTTTAGCACCATTTGCAGCCTAGTGAGGTCAGGAATCTTCAAGCCAGAAAGTCCTGCTTCCTTTTGATTCGACAGTTCTTTTTTTCTCATCTCTATACTCTTGTACTTCATTATAAGCTTCTGGGATACATGCAAAAGAATGAAATTAGAACACTTTCTCATGCCATACACAAAGATAAACTCAAAATGGACTAAAGGCCTAAATGTAAGACCAGAAACTGTAAAACTCTTAGAGGAAAACACAGGCAGAACACTCAGTGACATAAATCAAACCAAGGTCTTCTATGACCCACCTGCTAGAGGAATGGGAATAAAAGCAAAAATAAGCAAGTGGGACCTGATTAAACTTAAAGGCTTTTACACAGCAAAGGAAACTACAAATAAGGTGAAAAGACAATCCTGAATGGGAGAAATAATCACAAAGGAGACAACTGACAAAGAATCAATTTCCAAAGTATACAAGCTGCTCATACAGCTCAATACCAGAAAAACAAACACCACAATCACAAAGTGGGGGAAAGACCTAAACAGACATTTCTCCAAAGAAGACAGACAGATGGCTGACAAACACATGAAGAGGTGCTCAGCATCACTCATTATTAGAGAAATGCAAATCAAAACCACAGTGAGGTATCACCTCACTCCAGTCAGAACAGCCCTCATCAAAAAGTCTGCAAACTGTAAGTGCTGGAGAGGGAGTGGAGAGAAGGAAACACTCTTGCACTGCTGGTGGGAATGCAAACTGATCCAGCCACCATGGAGACAGTATGGAGGTTCTGAAAACACCTGCCATATGACCCAGCAATTCCTCTACTAGTCATACACCCCGAGGAAACCAAAACTGAGAGAGACACATGTACCTCAGTGTACACTGGAGCACTATTTACACTAGCGAGAACATGGAAGCCACCTAGATGTCCACTGACAGATGACTGGGTAAAGAAGCTGTGGTACATATACACAATGGAATATTACTCAGCCATACAAAGGAGTGCATTTGAGTCAGTTCTAATGAGGTGGATGAACCTAGAGCCTATTATACAAAGTGCAGTAAGCCAGAAAGAGAAAGATAACTATTGTCTACCAATGCATATATATGGAATCTAGAAAGATGGTACTGATGAATTTATTTCCAGGGCAGCAGTGGAGAAGCAGACATAGAGAGCAGCCCTAAGGACACGGAGGAGGGGAGGTGGAGAGGGTGAGGTGTATGGAGAGAGTACCAGGGAAACGCACATACCTTATGTAAGATAGATAGCCAACGGGAATCTGCTGTATGGGGACTCAAACAGGGGCTCTGTGACAGCCTAGAGGGGTGGGAGGGGGAGGGAGATGAAAGGGAGGTTTGGGAGGGAGGGGATATGGTGTACCTCTGGCTGATTTGTGACGTTTGACTGAAAACCACAAAACTCTGTAAAGCAAATACACTTCAATTAAAAAAATAAAGTGGTAAAAATAAAAAAAGAATAAACCAAATGGCAATTTTAATATTATGGTTAAGCCTTTGCTAGATCATGTAATTAATTAGGTACGTTTTCTAATTTCTACATAAAGGTAAATCAAAGTAATGCTCAACTTTCTGTCACTGGGGAACACAGACTCCTTTCCTTCCATTTCCAATCACGTCTTCCTCAACTCCCTTCAACTTTCACCAGCAGCCTCTTCAAAGTATAGACTTCTACGCACAGGCTACTCAAAGCACTCTAGACTTTCAATAACCATCTCCTCAGAGTCCTTCCAGGTTTTTCCACTGCCAGGTTCCTGAGCCACATCAACATTTTCATTCATCTGCTGTGTGAGATAGGAAAGCTATGGCAAGCCTAAACAGTGTACTGAAAAGCAAAGACATCACTTTGGTGACAAAAGTCTGTACAGTCAAAGCTATGGTTTTTCGAGTAGTCATATATGGATGTGAGAGTTGGACCATAAAGAAAGCTGAGCACAAAGAATTGATGCTTTTGAACTGTGGTGCTGGAGAAGACTCTTGAGAGTTCCTTGTGCTGCAAGGAGATCCAACTAGTCAATCCTAAAGGAAAATCAACCTTGACTATTTATTGAAAGACTGATGCTAAAGCTGAAGCTCCAATCCTTTGTCCACCTGATGGGAAGAGTCAACTCATTGGAAAAGTCACTGATGCTGGGAAAGATGGAAGGCTAAAGGAGAAGGGGACAGCAGAGGATAAGATGGTTAGATAGTATCACTGACTCAGTGGACATGAACTTGAGCAAACCATGGAAGATGGTGATGGACAGCCTGGTGTGCTGCAGTCCATGGGGTCGCAAAGAGTCAGACACGACTGAGTGGCTGAGCAACAACTTTGAGAGCACTCCACTTGATTGTTGTGAGTACTTGTAATTGCTGTCTACTGCTATGTAACAAATTACCCCAAAGTTAGTAACTTCAAATATCAAAATTTTGTTATCCACGTAGTTTTTAAATCCACAAGTGAATTAACTAGATTCTGTCTTGAGTGCTATCTTGAGGTTATACTCAGCATGTTGGCTAGGGCTGCAGTCATCTAAAGCCTTGACCGGGTTGAAACTTGTGATTCAAAGATGGCTTACTTACAGGGCTGTTGGCAGGAAGCCTTAGCTGCTGGCTGGCTATTGACAGCAGGCTTATTTCCTTATCACCTGGGTCTTTCCACAGAGCTGTCTGAGTATCATGACATGGCAGTGGTTTTCCAAGAGTGAGTGAGAAAAAAGAGAAAGAGGAAGGCCTGTGTTTCTTTTTTTTATGACCTACTCTCCAAAGTCACATATTGTCACTTCTGCTTTTTGGGTTTTTTTTTTTTTTGTAGTGATTCACTAAGTCCAGATCTCACCCAGTAGGAAGAGTCAGGCCTCTTAAAAGGAGGGATATCAAAGATCTTGTGGGTATTTTTTGAAAACACCAACCCCCAATTTTATTTTAGTGTTAGATTTCTAGTTAAATAAACCCACTGCTCACCATCAGCTATTTTAGTGAAGTTTTTCCAGTTATTTATTGGTTGAGTGGAGATTTCCTGTAGGAAATTCTTCAAGAAGAACACATGGGTACAATAATTCCCCTGTTCTGCATTTTCCAAATTGTTTTGGTACTTAAGTTCATCTAAGTTAGATGAAAACTTAATGTGTACACTCATTGCTTTGAGTACCTAGTAGATATTGTGTGACTTTTCCTGGAGTTCAGTGTGTTTATGTGTGCAAGATAATTTTCTTTCTAAGTAGCTTTTTTTTGGGGTCAGAGTTAACATTATTGTCATTTTACCACGTCATTTGCCATGTACCTGCCTGTAGAGTCTATACAGCATTTTTTATTCCTGAAAATTTCTTGAATTTTGAATTATGATTTTAGATGTGTATGTGTGTATATGTGTGAGCGCTCAGTTGTGTATGATTCTTTTGAGATCCCGTGGGTAGCCTGCCAGACTCCTCCTCTGTCCATGGAATTTTCCAGGCAGGAATACTGGAGTGGGTTGCCATTTTCTCCTCATTTTAGATACTTGTATGTAATTGTAGCCTGGCGGGCTACAGTCGATGGGGTCACAAAGAGTCGGACACGACTGAGCAATTGACACACACACAGCACAAGATGGGCGGCTTCTCCAACCTCCACTTGCCGTGTTTATAAAATGCTTCGAATATTAGGAATTTTGCAATAGCTCTTAGCTCTATATTTGCTAATTTATGTGAGTACAATGTTTTTAGCCTAGAGCCTAGTATATTTTAGGCATTCAAAATTGGTACTTGCTATTATTCAAAATGATATGAATATTACCGTTAGTGAATCAATTCTGTACCAGCTAAAAATGTGGCTTACTGGTCATTTTAGCATTAAAAACCTGACTTCAGCCACAAAGCTCTTCTGAAGTCCTGGAATACATCCTCCTGTCAAAGGAAACAGAAGTGATTAAAAAGCTCTGGTTAGAGAACAATACTTGCAAATTCGTTTTCTCACCTAGCTTAGAATGGCACATGCTAATACATTTTATACTCGGCACTACTGATTCTTTCAAAGCCTTGGATTAAAATGAAAGTAACTGACTTGGAAACTGCATCATCTATCCGTTTCGGGGAATATTACAGCACCTGCTGCTCTGGACTCAAGTGCCTTTAAAACAAATATATACCCAGGTACTTTGTTCATTTTCTACTTGGAAAATAATGCTATTTCCTTCGCATCAAGTGTCTAAGGACTTTGTTAAATTCTTTTCTGGGAGTTCAAAGCTCGTAAAGGGAACTGATAGTGTAGAATACTGGACCTTTTTATTCTGTGGTAAACAGAGACAAATTGATTTGCTCTCTGGGTTTTATGTGACTATTCTGGTGTCATCAGATTTGCTTAAGCTGTGATTTAGGCAGCGGTTCCCAAACCTGGCTGGCCGTTAGAACCACCTGAGGATCTGGTTAGACAACTATATCCCTATCTCCCACATCCACGGAAACATCATCTATTAGAAAGTTCCTCAGAAGCTTGGCGAAATCATAATTCGAGATGTTTTTGACTAGCCTGTATTTCGCCAGACTTAGATATAAGGCCAGAAAGTGGGTTATGCAGTTAGAACTCTTAGAACGGCATCAGCCTCACCTGGGAGCTTGTTAGAAATGCAGAACTCGAGCCTTTACTTAGATATGCCGCATAAAACATATATTTTAGCCCAATGCCTAAGTGATTAGTATGCATACCAAAATTTTAAAAGCGCCCACATCGACCTTCTTTCATGATGGTTTCCCTGGTGGCTCAGTGCGAAAGAATCCACTTGCCAGTGCTGGAGACGTGGGTTCAATCGCTGGGTCAGGAAGATCTCCCAGGGAAAGAAATGACAACCCACTCCATATTGTCGCCTGGGATATTCCATGGACAGAGGAGTCTGCTGGGATACAGTCCATCGGGTTTCAGAAGAGTTGGACACAGCTGAGCAGCTAAACAGCAACAGATTTTTCACAGAATAGATTTTGACCTTTTTATCCAAAAGTTGAGCATAAAATTTCACTTGCCAACCAAACAGAAAAGGGAAAATATTGTAGGTTACTCTATGCACAACATCAAGTTTTTATTGTAATTATAACGAACCCAGTTCATTGTCTAGTCTGAAGTTAGAGGCAGGTTCACCTACTGCCACTCATTACTTCTGCGCTGCTTAGAAGGATATGCAGTTGGGAAGCTGGAGGCCTAAGTTTGAATTGTCCATGATTTTTGTCTTACTGACATATGAAGTTCGTAATGGAAGCAGCAACAACTGCAGAAAAGCAAAACCTACAAGTGAAAGGCTTGTCCTACCCCAAGAAAACCATTTTCCAATGTGGTACACTGTATTTGGTGAAAAGATTATTAGCTTTTCCTGTGCGTGCTCAGTCACTCAGTTGTGTCTGACTCTGCAGCCCCATGGACGGTAGCCTGCCAGGCTCCTCCATCTGGGATTCTCCAGGCAAGAATCCTGGACTGGGCGGTCATGCCTCCTCCAGGGGATCTTCCCGACCCCGGAATTAAGCCTGCGTCTCTTGCATCTCCTGCATTGCCAAGAGCACCACCTGGAAAGTCTCCTTTGAAATCCCAGAAGTGGGATTGCTGGATCATATCATAGCTCTATATTTACTATCTTAAGGAAATCAGCTGGTAAAGAATCCTCCTGCAATGCGGGAGACCTGGGTTCAATCCCAGGTTGGGAAGATCCCTGGAGAAGGGAAAGGCTACCCACGCCAGTATTCTGGCCTGGAGAATTCCATGGACTGTATAGTCCACGGGGTCGCAAAGAGACGGACACGACTGAGTGACTTTCACTTTTACTTTTTCTCAGGGAACGCCAGACTGTTTTCACTGTGGCTGTACCAGTTTACATTCCCTCTAACACTGAGCTCTGCCTTCTTGCCGGTATTTTCTATCTCCTGCCCTTTTGCTGATACCCACTCTAACAGGTGTGAGGTGATACTTCACTGTGATTTTGATTTGTATTTCCCTGATAATTAGTGATGTTGAGCACCTTTTCATATACCTGTTGGCCACTTGTATGTCTGATTCAGAAAAATGTCTATGCATGCCCTAACTGGTTTGTTTTTTGCTTTGTGTGGTAGGAGTTCCTTGAATTTTTTGACGTTAACCTCTTATTAGATATGCAGTTTGCAACTATTTTCTCTCATTCCTTGATCTGCCTTTTCGTTTTGTTGGTGGTCTCTGTTCACTGAGCAGAAACGATTTAGACTGATCTACTCTTACTTGTTTATATTGTACAGGAGGCAGTGATCAAGACCATCCCATGAAAAATAAATGTAAAAAGGCAAAACGATTGTCTGATGAGGCCTCAGAAATAGCTGGGAAAAGAAGAGATGTTAAAGGCAAAGGAGAAAAGGAAAGATATACCCATTTGAATGCAGAGTTCCAGCATAGCAAGGAGAGATACAAAAGCTTTCCTCAGAGATCAATGTGAAGAAATAGAGACTTATATTTAGTCCTGCTATAATAAATGTTTGGAGGAATAGTAACATTTTTGCAATAAATTGAAAATATTTTAACATGACTATTTTGAGTAGTAACACATACTTGGATGCACGGATTATGATGTGCTTGTTGAAAAAAATCCATTTCATTTTCACAGTGTAAGCACAGCAAGTTTGTTACAGAACCTGAATTTGGAAAATAGCTACTGCAGTTCTGAGATTAATATCATTTGGGAGAATTAATTTTCTGTCATTAAATCAATGATCTGAACTCTTCAGTGTCTCTGTGTTTAGATTATAAACTTAATAATGTAGTGGATGGTTGCCCATTCTCAAAAAGTAGTATTTTCAAAAGAATTTGGTAACATCTTACTAATTCTAGTTTATGACTTTTTATAATATACTATTTGATAGAATGATTATAAAATGATTAATGATTCATTAACTATTTCCTACACTTGCCTCATCAGGATAACTGGGAGATTTTAAGTTCTAAAACCAAGTTTCTTAAACAAATAATTTGCTAGATTTAAGCAAAGGAAATACAAAAAAAGGCAGCATATATTTTATCTGTCAGAAATATAAGTAAATCTTATCAGCTTGGTTGGGATTATAAAATACATTTTCTCCTTCTCAGGCAGAAACACACATAAGAAAATGACTTGTACAGTTGAAAATGATGGACACTTGTCTTTTAATCTGGAAATGATTAGTACCGAATGACATCTCATAAATATAAATGAAAGAACAGACGAATGAATGAGTGAAGAGATAATGAGATAAAAACCTCGCATATCTTCTATGTATTTAAATCCTATTTATTCTGAATTTCTGAACATTATTTTTAATAAAGTATTGAAACAGCATGGCACCTTGGCAAAAACTCTTTTTTTTAAATACATACTCACACAAAGCTGGACTCAGCCCTTGAAATGCCATGGACTCTGTTTACTATAACCCTCCCAAATTCCTTTTCCTCTCTATAAATACATTCTTTTTCCCTTGCCATGTGGGGACTTGCACTTGATTCTGTTTTTTTTTTTTTTAAATATATATATCTTTGGGAGCCTGTTTATTCCAGTTAGTATTCTTGTAGCATTTGTAGGGAGCAAAGAAGATCCGCAGACTCTGGGACCAGTGAGCAAACAGGTGTGGGACCCACTGTTGCCCACTGTTTATATCATTCACCCTGGAGTTTGAAAGTGGGTCTTCCTCCTGGACCTGAGTTCATGCCCTCTTTGTGTTTGAAGCATTCCCATTTTTGTTTTTTTCTTCTTTAATTACTAACGAAAATATACTGATGAAGCTCTCCAGGTTTCATGTGAAATTGATTCTAACTTTTCATCTTTCGGGCTGGAGCCTTGTTGTATATGCAAGCACTAACGTGGCACTTTAATCTGATTTTGAGATCTGACCGCTTCTACTGAGTAGCAGTGCATAGTGTTAGTTGCTCAGCTGTGTCTGACCTTTTGAGACCTTGTGGACTGTAGCCCGCCAGACCCCTCTGTCCATGGGATTTTCCAGGCAAGAACACTGGAGTGGGTAGCCATTTCTTTCTCCAGGGGATCTTCCCGACCCAGGGACTGAACCTGGGTTTTCTGCATTGCAGGTGATTCTTCACTCTCTGACCCACGGGGGCAAAGCTATGTGAAAATACCTTCAGCCCATTTCTTTGGAAACTGGGCTTTTTCACTGAAAAAGCTTTGAAAAAGTGAAAAAGCCCAGTGCAGGTGTTTCAGCCTTTAGCCTATTCTGTGTTGGGTTTTCAGCCTTTAGCCTATTCTGTTCAAAGAGGCTATATTCTGGGAAATCAGCTAAGAAAGCCTTTGACCTGGCTCCTAGGGGACCAACTGTTTTTTAAAAGTCAGCTAGTATTTAAGCTTGCAAGTGGTTTAAATTGAACTCTATGAGCTGTCTAAAAATTGATCTTTTACTCTATTAAAAAAAACAAAAAAACCTCTGAGAAACGGGGTCTCAGTTATCTAAGTATTTTGAAGGTGTCTCCCCTATGGGGTGTCCAGCTGATTTTACATTTAAGAGTTGAAAGCCTTCCTTTTGAGTATTTCTAACTAAACTAAGTGACATGACCTAAGACCCTAATGAGAATACTGATGATTGTTGTGGGGAACTTTTGAAATCCCCAAGATTAATTTTCTAAAAACCCAAAATTGTACTATAACTGCTCAAAAATGTCCAGAACTTGGTGGAATGCTTATTTCTATTGGTATTTTGAATCCTCTCGATGTCATCAGGAGTCTAAACTTGCTTCTCTGCAAAACGAAATTTTAAGTTTAACTGAGATAAAAGAGGAAGGAAAGAGGAAATGGCTCCCGAAGCTTCCAGCTCTTCCCCCTTGGACCTGTGCTCACACCCGTCTTTCTCCTTTCTCTTACACTGTCTACACCTCCTCCAAGCTCTCAGCTTCCCCACACTGGTCTCTCATTCAAGATGCCTTTTTTTGGTTGAAATTCTCCCCACATCTTTTCCTACTGAACTTATCAGAACATATCTCTTAAAACGCAGTTTTCTGAGGACCTCGAAGCTAAGTCCTTAATTTCTTACACGCCCTGACTAATGTTTAACTGTGAGCCATAGGGAAAGATTTTTTCAAAGTAATCAAATGTTCTCACAGATTTGCTGACGAGTCTATTATCGTCATTCAGATTTATCAGCCTGGTTTTTCTGACTTCCATCAGCAAGTTTCTAAGCTTGTTGGTAAGACCAGGTGTAGCACTGGATGAAAATCACGGATTCAATTAAACTTTATAAGTTCTCTGGAATAAAAACTGGGAGATCATTCAGTTAACTTATCTGATCAGGCTTCGGCAATCACTAGCTTTTTTCTTGGTCCTTTGAGAGATACACACCATATCCTCCTTAGTTTTTCTGCCCACTCATTTATTAGGCCAAGAGGCTGCTCAGAAAAGTACCATGCTGGAATTTCTTCCTCACGGGGAGGAACAACTCTAGTATTTGACAGTAGTCGAGGAGGTACTCAACCAGGTGGGTTAAGTGACCCATTGCCATCTTTCATTTATTCTGTTTCTGACAGTACTAGACCTGATTTAGAAATGCTGCTTATTTGTCCCCATTGAATCAGCTACCGACTCCGCTATGGGCAAAATCTCCAACTAATGATGACAACATTCACAGGTGACCTTCCATCAAGATTTAAACAGATCCCTCCAAACCTCTTCCCAGAATTAATCAGTACCCTTTAAGGCACACTGATAAAATCCATAACAAAATATTACAAGGCTCACGGCCTCACTGTTCCCTTGTACTAGCCTCTGTAATACTCTTATTTTATCAATGAGAAAACCTAAAGGCTGAGGGTGTCTAGGACCTCCAAGAAATAAATAACATGGTTGTCCCACAATATCCTGTTGTTCCTAACCCTATACGTTATTAACATCCATTCCCACTGGAAGTAGATTCTTTATTATAATTGATTTATGCAGTGCATTCTTTATTATTCCAGTGACGAAGCTAGCTAATACCTCTTTGCCTTCACTTGGAAAAAAATCATCCAGGTAGTAATGCTTCAGGGTTTCACTGAAAGCCCTCCTATTTCTCACATATCATCAGTGCTAATTTGGATGGTACCAAGTTTACTAGAGGCTCCACTGTGTTTAAGTTTGTTGATGATTTCTTTGTTCATGTTCCTTCTCATGCCTTGTCAAAGAAAGACAATATCTACATGCTAGAGCTTTTATTCTTAAAGGGACATAAAATCATCAAGGAAAAGTTGCTTCTCCCCCAGACTTTCATTTGATATTTAGGGTGTGCTTGCGTGCTCAGTCACTTCAGTCGTGTCTGATTCTTTTCAGCCCTCTGGACTGTAGCCCACCAGGCTCCTCAGTCCGTGGGATTCTCCAGGCAAGAATACTGGAGTGGGTTGCGTGCACTTCTCCAGGGGATCTTCCCGACCCAGAGATCAGACCCATGCATCCTGCCTCTCCTGCACTGCAGGTGGATTCTAGATCGAGAGAGACCTTATGGTGTCCCAAGTTTCCCCAAACCCCAAACTAAGCTCTAGCTGCAAGATTCTCTTAGATAGTTTTCTGTTGCCAAAAGTGCCTTCCAAATTTCTCTCTTTTGCCAAACCTCTACATGTTCAAGTTAGATTTAGAAAAGGCAGAGGAACCAGAGATCAAATTGTCAACATCCGTTGGATCATCACAAAAGCAAGAGAGTTCCAGAAAAACATCTACTTTGCTTTATTGACTATACCGAAGCCTTTCATTGTGTGGATCACAACAAACTGTGGAAAAGTCTTCAAGAGATGGGAATACCAGACCACTTGACCTATCTCCTTAGAAATCTGTATGCAGGTTAAGAAGCAACACTTAGAATTAGACATGGAACAATGGACTGGTTCAACACTGGGAAAGAAGTCCATCAAGGTTGTATATCGTCACTTTGCTTATTTAACTTATATGCAGAGTACATCATGTGCAAAATGCTGGGCTGGATGAAGCACAACCTGAAACCAAGATTGCTGGGAGAAATATCAATAACTCGGATATGCAGATGACACCACCTTCATGGCAGAAATTAAAGAGGAACTAAAGAGCCTCTTGATTAAGGTGAAAGAGGATGGTGAAAAAGCTGGCTTAATACTCAACTTTCAAAAACCTAAGATCATGGCATCCAGTCCCATCACTTCATGGCAAATAGATGGGGAAACAGTGGAAAGAGTGACAGACTTAATTTTCTTGAACTCCAAAGTCACTGCAGATGGTGACTGCAGCCATTAAATTAAATGACGCTTGCTCCTTGGAAGAAAAGCTGCAACAAACGTAGACAGCATATGAGAAAGCAGAGATATTACTTTACCAACAAATGTTCATCTAGTCAAAGCTGTGTTTTTTCCAGTAGTCATGTATGGATGTGAGAGTCGTACCATAAAGAAAGCTGAGTGCCGAAGAATTGATGCTAACTGTGGTGCTGGAGAAGACTCTTGAGAGTCCCTTGGACTGCAAGGAGATCCAGTCAGTCCGTCCTAAAGGAGATCAGTCCTGAATATTCCCTGGGAGGACTGATGCTGAAGCTGAAGCTCCAAAACTTTGGCCACCTGATGTGAAGGGCTGCCTTATTGGAAAATACCCTGATGCTGGGAAAGATTGAGGGCAGGAGGAGAAGGGGATGGCAGAGGATGAGATGGTTGGGTAGCATCACAGACTTGAATTAGATTTTTTAATATTTAGTCTTAAGCCATCTCTTTCACCCTCCTCCTTCACCCTCATCAAGGGCTAGGCCTATTCAAATTATCGATTTCTCTTTATGTGGATTTCCTGAAAATCCCTGAATTCGACCGGAGATTGAATTCAGACGTCTGAAGTGAAAGCAATAAGTTCTAACCACTGGACTGCCAGAGAATTCCCCATTCATTGTTTAAATTAGTTAATTTTTGTATTCCCTCTTACTCTCTTGTTTATAATGGGTAGTGGTTTATCAGTTTTGAAAACTAGCTTTTGATTTCATTGACTTCCTCTGTTTGATTTTCAATTTCATTGGTTTCTGTTTTAATTTTTACTGTTTTTTCCCTGTTGCTTCTTATTTCTCTAGTTGCCTAAGATGGAAACTTGAGATTGTGTCAGATATTTCCTAATACATGTATTTGATGCTACAAATTTCCCTCTAAACACTGATTTCACAGCATTACCCCCCCCCATTTTTATAAAATGTATTTATTTAGTCCTAATATTTTTTAAATGTTTTGAAGCTTAATCTTTGACCTGTTTTTAAAATATAGAAGCATATTTTTTTTCTCAAAATATTTTGGGAATTTGAAGCTTTCTCTCATTGATTTCTAGTTTGTTCTAGAAATCAATGTTTGTTTGTTTGTTCTAGTTTGTTCTAGTTTGTTCTAGTTTGTTCCCATTGTTCTGATAATACATGATTTCTATTCTTTTGAATTTGTTAAAGTGCATTTTATGACCTGCCGGGAGCCAGCATGAGGAATCCCACCCGTGACAAGGTCACGTGGCAGAGATTTGATGGGAAAGGTCGAGTCAGATCTCAGGTTTTCCCCCTGGCATTTCCTGAGCATGTACCTCCCAAAATAAGAATCTGCCTGCTCTTCCACTCTTCTCACATTCTCTAGAAAAAGTCAACTCAGGGCTTTAGTCTTCTGCACTTGAAAGAGTGTTTCAATCTTTCAAAAAATGAAAAAGTGAAAAAAATCCAAAAACCCCTCTGATGGCTTTCTAGCCTGCCTGCAGCACTCGTACAGCTGTGCATGTGATTCTTTGAGGCCTCCCAACCACGGGAGACACAGGAAGCTTAAAACATCCTAGGAACGTAAGGGCTTCCTAGGAGTCAAAATCATTAGAATAGGACTGATTAAAGGTTTCATTTGTTGAGTCAATACTTGCTGCCAAATTTTCATATCTTTTATTTGTAAGATATGGTTGGTATATAGAAAAACAGATAGTAGACCTGGTATTAGCAATATTAGATCTTTGAGTTAAGTACTTTCTTAGTTATAACCCACTGCACCTTTGTTCTACAGGAATGTAACTTTATTTAGTATTTTGAGGGTAATGCAGAGTAAAGAAAAAACACTTCTAGGGAAAAGGAGTTTTCTGGTTGATAGATAATAATCCAGGAAGAGAGCCATAAAAATGTTAACAGGCCTCTTGGCCAGAAGATAATGTAAACCACCTGAGACCTTTTGTATATGGGAGGGTATGCAAAAAGAAAGCCTGATCTCAATGAGGGTCAGGACTGCCGCCCCTGCATAACTCTGCATATTCCATTATGCACAATTTGGGGTATATGGGATGATTTTGAAAAATAGTTTTTGGAGTGTTGCACGAATGCTGGGCTTCCCCTATGTCTTGTCCCAGCTTCTAAGATGCATCAGAGAGAGCGCCCAGGGCAGGGCACTCTCCGATATTCAAACAGACACCGGTGGCCCAACGTAGATGGTGCAAGCTCCTTGTCTGGAACTTTATTGGCTTTCCACCTAAACCAAGTTATTCAGCCTCTTTTCTCCACTAATTTTTCTACTACACTATTTCTTCCTAATCTAATCTTATATTAATAATAAATAAGTTTTTTCCTCACCAACTCCATCTCCCCTTCGAATTCCCTGGATCCACTGGGGCTGGACCCCAGCAATGACCCAGAATGTGCTCTCTTTTAGTTCCATGTGGGCTCTAGAAGGATGTATACTATGCTGTTGTGGGATGAATTATTCTATCAATGTCAATATCCAATTGATTAGTGGTGCTATTCAGTTCAACTGTATCCTTACTGGTTTTCTGCCAGCTGGATCTGTATTAATTACAGAAAGGGGGGTGTTGAAGTCTCCAGCTATGACACTGGGTTTATTTAGTTCTCACTGGGGTTCTATCAGTTTTTGCCTCAAGTATTTTGACACTTTGTCACAGGTGCACGCATTTTAAAGATTGTTTAAATATTGGTCTTCTGGTAGAACTGAACTTTTAGAAATTATGCATCAGCCTTCTTTGTTTCTGATAATTTTCAGTGTTCTGAAGTCTACTTTGTTTGAGATACATAACTTTCTTCATGCTATAACTTCTAACCCTTCTCTTTATATTTAGAGCAAGTTTCTTACAGAAAACATATAGTTGGGTCTTGCTTCGTTATCTACCCTGATCATCTGTTTTTAATTGGTATATTTAGATAATTCACATTTAAACTGCTACAGATGCTACTACATGCTACTACATATGTTGCTACAGATGGAATAATACCTACCATGTTTGTAACTGTTTTGTGTGTTCAGTCGATTCAGTCGTGTCCAACTCTTTGTGACCTTTTGGACTGCAGCTTGCCAGGCTCCTCTGTGGGGATTTTCCTGGCAAGAATACTGAACGGGTTGCCATGCCTTCCTTCAGGGGATCTTTCTGACCCCGGATTAAACCTGCCTCTCCTGTGTCTCCTACATTGCACGTGGATTCTTAACCTTCTGAGCCACCGGGGAAGCTCAACTGTCTTATACTCGTATTTGCTGTTTATTTATTTTTGATTTCCACCTCTTTTTCTGCCTTCTCCGGTTTTAATCAAGCATTTTGTATTGTTATATTTTTATATTCTCTCTTAGCTACTTAAAGGTATTTCTTTGGTGATTGCCTTAACATTTTAAATATATATATACAACTAATCTAAGTCAATTTTCAATGAACACTATACCGCCCATGAATAATGCATATACCATATAGCAAGAGTAATCTCAGTTCTTCCCTCCCATCCCTTTAGCAGTTTTATTATTCATTTTATTTGTCTATATGTTATATTTACCAAATATTTTGTTACTATTATTAATTATGGAAAAGATAAAACATTTTATTCTTTCTCTAAACTCTCTTTCTTTATGTAGATTACTTTCTGATATATATTATTTTCCTTCTTTCTTTCTACCTATTTTTAATTCTTTTGTCTGTTTTCTTTCAAACTGTATCCCTGGTGCCAAAGAGAGTACTTGCAGTATAGTGGCGGATAAACAAGTATCTGTTGAGTGAATAAATGTTGGACAAGAGAAGTGGTAGGGTGTATTCTTTCTTAGTCCTTAAATTAAAACAAAATATATCAAACATATAGAAATTTCTGGTAAACATGGCTTTTTTACATAAAAATGTTTTTTCCTATTCCTAGTACTGTAGTATATTTATACGAAGGGCTTAACTTTATCAAATGATTTTTCTGACCATATTACAAAACAAGCAACATAAAAGAGTGGTTAAAAACTGAGATTGCTTCTGACATTTTTGCTGGTCAGGGGTACTGGTAAAATTTTTTCTCGATTTTGTCATCTGAGAAAGTCTATTTCTCCTTCACTTTTGAAGAGTCACTTCATTGGCTATAGTATTTTATATTAGTGGGTTTTCCCCCACCAACTAAAATATTTCAATAAAAATCTCCTTGCTTAGATATTTTCTGATAAGAAATACTATGTAATTCTTATGCTTTTCTCTCTGTAGATTAGGTGCTACTTTTCACTAACTTTCTCTCTCTCATCCCCATGGCTTTTAAAAAGTTATCTGTAGTTTTAATAGATTTAAGTGTAGATTTTTGAGTATGTCTCCTTCCTGATAGTCTCTGAGAGTCCTAGATCTGTGGTTTGGTGTCTGTCATTAACTTGGAAAAATACTCTGTCATTATTATTTCAAAGATTCCTTCAGAGTATTTTCCTCCTTCCTGGTATTTCTAGTGTGTGTAGGTTACATGTTTGCAATTGGTCCAAAGTTCTTAGACGTTCTATTTCTTCCATTCTTTCTTTCTTCTTTTCTCTCTTATTTCATGGGAGATTTCTAGTGATTTGCCTTCCAGCTCACTGATTCCTTTTTCAGTCATTTCCAGGCTGCCGATGAGCCCACTAAAGCCACTCCTTACTTCTGTCATGGCATCCTCAGTTTATAGCCTTTCCTTTTGATTCTTGCCGTTTCCATTTCTCTGCCTACAGTACTCATCTGTTCTTGCAAATTTTCCATTTTTTTCCCAATTACAGGCTTAAATATATTAATCAAAGTTGTTTTTAATTTTGTATCTGATAATTCCAGAATTTGTCTCATACCTGAAACTAGTTTGGAAGCAAGACTTTTCTTTTCAGATAGTGTTTCTGTTGCCTTTAGCCTGTCTTGTAATTTTTTTGTTGGTAGCCAGACTAGATGGGGCAGAAAATAAGCCTGTGTGAGGTTTTGTGTTAATCTAAACAGAGCTGAGCTGTGTTTAGTGTTTACTGTTCCTGGATATGAAAGAAACTTCTGTAGTGTCCTTGCTTTTTTCCTTCTTCCCTTTCGTCTTTTCTTAAAAACTCCTTATTAAATAAATTCTGTATCGTGCAATCTTTCAGTTTAATCCACTGTTATTATACTGTAGCTCTGTTGATGTAGTGGTCAGATGTGTGCAAGGAGAAGTGTTCTGTGGTCTTATGATTAAACATCAGGTTTCTGAGAGGCTGGGTCTCTGGACTCCTTCAGCCATGCTTCTCAGTCATCTTACTCCTCCTCTTAAGTGACACAAAGTCTAGAGAGAGATGAATTGGGTAACTGTCCTCAGTGGATAAGGTGTTGGAAAGTCATTTTATTTGGAGAACAGGTTTTTGTTATGGAGGCTACTTTAGGAATATTTCAAAATGGTTAGTTTTCTCTCTCTCTTCCCCGAACCCAAGGGAAGTCTTCTTATACTTTCACTTTGAAAACTTGGTGGGCTTCCTGGAAGTAAAACCCATGAAAGAGTGGAGACTCCTCAAGACTGAAGTGAAGTTGCTCAGTTATGTCCGACTCTTTGCGACCCCATGGACATGGACTGTAGCCTACCAGGCTACTCCCTCCATGANTAGTCCTTAAATTAAAACAAAATATATCAAACATATAGAAATTTCTGGTAAACATGGCTTTTTTACATAAAAATGTTTTTTCCTATTCCTAGTACTGTAGTATATTTATACGAAGGGCTTAACTTTATCAAATGATTTTTCTGACCATATTACAAAACAAGCAACATAAAAGAGTGGTTAAAAACTGAGATTGCTTCTGACATTTTTGCTGGTCAGGGGTACTGGTAAAATTTTTTCTCGATTTTGTCATCTGAGAAAGTCTATTTCTCCTTCACTTTTGAAGAGTCACTTCATTGGCTATAGTATTTTATATTAGTGGGTTTTCCCCCACCAACTAAAATATTTCAATAAAAATCTCCTTGCTTAGATATTTTCTGATAAGAAATACTATGTAATTCTTATGCTTTTCTCTCTGTAGATTAGGTGCTACTTTTCACTAACTTTCTCTCTCTCATCCCCATGGCTTTTAAAAAGTTATCTGTAGTTTTAATAGATTTAAGTGTAGATTTTTGAGTATGTCTCCTTCCTGATAGTCTCTGAGAGTCCTAGATCTGTGGTTTGGTGTCTGTCATTAACTTGGAAAAATACTCTGTCATTATTATTTCAAAGATTCCTTCAGAGTATTTTCCTCCTTCCTGGTATTTCTAGTGTGTGTAGGTTACATGTTTGCAATTGGTCCAAAGTTCTTAGACGTTCTATTTCTTCCATTCTTTCTTTCTTCTTTTCTCTCTTATTTCATGGGAGATTTCTAGTGATTTGCCTTCCAGCTCACTGATTCCTTTTTCAGTCATTTCCAGGCTGCCGATGAGCCCACTAAAGCCACTCCTTACTTCTGTCATGGCATCCTCAGTTTATAGCCTTTCCTTTTGATTCTTGCCGTTTCCATTTCTCTGCCTACAGTACTCATCTGTTCTTGCAAATTTTCCATTTTTTTCCCAATTACAGGCTTAAATATATTAATCAAAGTTGTTTTTAATTTTGTATCTGATAATTCCAGAATTTGTCTCATACCTGAAACTAGTTTGGAAGCAAGACTTTTCTTTTCAGATAGTGTTTCTGTTGCCTTTAGCCTGTCTTGTAATTTTTTTGTTGGTAGCCAGACTAGATGGGGCAGAAAATAAGCCTGTGTGAGGTTTTGTGTTAATCTAAACAGAGCTGAGCTGTGTTTAGTGTTTACTGTTCCTGGATATGAAAGAAACTTCTGTAGTGTCCTTGCTTTTTTCCTTCTTCCCTTTCGTCTTTTCTTAAAAACTCCTTATTAAATAAATTCTGTATCGTGCAATCTTTCAGTTTAATCCACTGTTATTATACTGTAGCTCTGTTGATGTAGTGGTCAGATGTGTGCAAGGAGAAGTGTTC
This sequence comes from Neotragus moschatus, assembly GCA_006410615.1. Taxonomy (NCBI): domain Eukaryota; kingdom Metazoa; phylum Chordata; class Mammalia; order Artiodactyla; family Bovidae; genus Neotragus; species Neotragus moschatus. Next base: position 1,003,841 of record SJYA01001960.1, on the reverse strand, counting down.
TGTGGTCTTATGATTAAACATCAGGTTTCTGAGAGGCTGGGTCTCTGGACTCCTTCAGCCATGCTTCTCAGTCATCTTACTCCTCCTCTTAAGTGACACAAAGTCTAGAGAGAGATGAATTGGGTAACTGTCCTCAGTGGATAAGGTGTTGGAAAGTCATTTTATTTGGAGAACAGGTTTTTGTTATGGAGGCTACTTTAGGAATATTTCAAAATGGTTAGTTTTCTCTCTCTCTTCCCCGAACCCAAGGGAAGTCTTCTTATACTTTCACTTTGAAAACTTGGTGGGCTTCCTGGAAGTAAAACCCATGAAAGAGTGGAGACTCCTCAAGACTGAAGTGAAGTTGCTCAGTTATGTCCAACTCTTTGCGACCCCATGGACATGGACTGTAGCCTACCAGGCTACTCCCTCCATGAGATTCTCCAGGCAAGAGTACTGGAGTGGGTTGCCATTTCTTTCTCCAGGGGATCTTCTTGACCCAGGGATCGAACCCAGGTCTCCTGCATTCCAGGCAGACGCTTTAACCTCTGAGCCACCAGGAAGAATCCAAGACTGAAGTCACTATCATAGTACTCTTCACTTAGTTTCCAGTAACTGGTCAAGGCAACCAAAGGACACAGACTGGCTGAATGGATACAAAAGTGAGACCTGCATATATGCTGTCTACAAGACACCCACTTCAGACCTAGGCACACTCACGGACTAAAGTGAGGGGATTGAGAAAAGTAGTCCATGCAATGGAAATCAAAAGAAAGCTGGAGTAGCAAAATTCATATCAAACAAAACAGACTTTAAAATAAAGACTGTTACATCAAGCTCTGAAATATGCATGCTCTTTCCCTCATTAGCCCCGCTTTTAGCAACCTGTCCTACAGAAAGTTAAGTACAAACATCTAAAATAAAAGTATATAAAGATTTTTTAAGGGAACTGAAATAGTGCTCTCTGTGGCATTGAAACTAGTCAAACAAAACCAAATTACCATTTGCCTGGTATTGTAACAGGGACTGTAGTGTCAGATAGGAGACTGGACTCGATGCCATCAGATGTTCACTGCCAGCGGTTGTGCTGTGGTGTAAAGCTCCAGTGTGCCTCCTCCACATTCTCTGTTTAAAGAATATCCAGTGGTTCAGTGTTAAGCACACACTCTTCTGAAAAAGGACGAATCTTCATCATCATATACAGACGAAAGTTGCCATGAGACAAGGCACATCATGATACACTGTGCCTTTTACTTATATATCTTGTTTCTTGTTATTTATTTGTTATTTTTTTAACCTATTGTATTGGCATGCAATATTGTATTAGTTTCAGATACTAATGATTATATTAGTGACTAGTGATTAGATATGAGTGATTATATATTAGTGATTCAATATTTTTCTAGATTATGCACTGTACAAAATTATTACAGTGTTTTTGACTAACTGACTATACTCCCTATGCTGTACATTATATCCCCATAGCTTATTTATATTATGAGTGAAAGTCTGTACTTCTTAAACCCCTGAAGCTATTTTTCCCATTCTCCCACTCCCTTCCCTTCTGCTGACAACAGTTTGTTCTGTATCTATAAGTCAGCTCTGTTTTGTTTTTAAATACATGTATTTATCAGTATGGGGCTTCCCAGGTGGTACTAGTGGTAAAAAACCTGCCTGGAGATGTAAGAGACACAGGTTCGATCCCTGCATCAGGAAGATTCCCTGGAGGAGGGCATGGCAACCCACTCCAGTGTTTTTGTATGAGAAATCCCGTGGACAGAGGAGCCTGGAGGGCTACAGCCCATGGGGTCACAAAGAGTTGGACATGACCGAGCAACTAAACAACAATATATGTATAATACAATGTACACTATATATATAATATTAATATATATGCAATATATATACTATATATAATTACATCTTTATCCACTCATCTATTGATAGGCACTTAGATTGCTTCCATATGTTGACTACTGTTAATAACGCTGTAATGAACAGAGGGGTGCATACATCTTTTTTTAAAACTCCATTGGCAGACATTTTACTTTTTAATTGGAGTCTAGTTGACATACATTATTATATTAGCTTCAGATGTACAACATAATGATCCAGTATTTGCATACATTAGGCAATTATCACAACCAGTCACCATGCAAAGTTAGAAGATTTTTTTTTTGTAATGACAACTTTTAAGATATATTTTCTTAGCAACATCCAGATTTGCAACACAATACTTTTTTAAAAGTGGGGTATAGTTATTTTCTAATTAGCATTTTGTCTTTGAGTGAATATCTAGAGTTGGTTTGCTAGATCTATGGTAGTTCTATTTTCATTTTTTGAGGAAACTTCATAATGTTTTTCATTTACATTCTCACCAACAGTGCAAGAGAGTTCCCTTTTCTCTACATCCTTGCTCATAGTTCAGTTGGTAAAGAATCTGCCTGCAATGCAGGAGACCTGCATTTGATTGGGAAAGACTGGGTTGGGAAGATCCCCTGGAGAAGGGAAAGGCTACCCACTCCAGTATTCTGGCCTGGAGAATTCCATGGACTATACAAGCCATTGGGTCATAAAGAGTCGGACACGACTGAGTGACTTTTGCTTGCCAATATTTGTTATTTTTGTCTTTTTGATAATAGCCCATGACAAGTATGAGTGACTGCACACTGTAGTGTGCATTTCCCTGATGGCTTGTGACAGTTATTATGTTTTCGTGCATCTGTTGGCCATCCGTATGTGTTCTTTGGTAAAGGTTCAGGTCCTCTGCCTAGTTTTTAATGAACTTGTTTGTTTTTTCACATTGAATTTTGTGAGTTATTTATACTTTTATATTTATATTTTAGATGCATGCATGCTTGCTAAGTTGCTTCAGTCTTGTCCAACTCTTTATGACCCTATGGACTGCAGCCCTCCAGGCTCCTCTGTCCATGGAATTCTCCAGGCCAGGATACTGGAGTGGGCAGCCTTTCCCTTCTCCAGGGGATCTTTCCAACCCAGAGATTGAACCCAGGTCTCCTGCATTGCAGGTGGATTCTTTACCAGCTGAACCACGAGGGAAGCCCCCACCTAGGGTTCAAACTCATATCTCCTACCTCTTTCCCGCACTGGCAGACAGGTTCTTTACCACTAGCACCACCTGGGAAGATTGCATTCGTATATTAACCTCTTATTAGATATTTATTTGCAGTCATCTTCTCCCATCCAGTTGTTTGCCTTTTCATATTGTTGATGGTTTTCTTTCTTGTTAAGAAGTCTTTCAGTTTGATGCAGTTCCCTTTGTGTATTTTTTCTTTCGATGCCCTTATGTGAGGTGATAGATACAAAAAGAAACGCGTATGACTGACAGCAAAGAGCTTATTGCCTGTGCTTTCTTCTGGGAGTTTCATGGGTTCACGTCTAATGTTTATGTCTTTAATCTCCTTTGAATTTATCTTTACATGTGATGTGAGAAAGTGGTCTAGTTTCATTCTTTTGAACATACCTGTCTAATTTTTCCAAGATCATTTATTTAATGAAGAGACTGTCTTCTCTCCACTGTATATTACCTGCTCCTTTGGCATAAATGAATTGACCACATAGGCTTGAGTTTATTTCTGGGCTCTCTGTTCTTTTACATTGATCTATTCTCTTCCATTGATCTATATCTGTTTTTGTGCTGATACCATATAGTTTTGATTACTGCTGCTTTGTAATATAGTTTGAAATCAGGGAGTATGGTATCTCCAGCTTTGTTTTTCTTCCTTAAGATTGTTTTTATTTCTTGTCATTTAAACTATAAGCTCCATTAATCTGTAAGCTCCAAACACTATTGTGTTTCCAGATCCAAAACAGGGCCTTACATTGCAGTGGATTTTTAATGACACTTTTCATGAAAGCTGGTAGTTTTTGTCCATCATCTTGCTCAGACATTATTTCTTCAGCTATTGTCATCTGGTTTTCATCAACTGGCTACCATAGACCCTGAAACACCTGTGTTTCTTGTTCATCAGCTCCTCTATGGATGCCAACATTACCTCCTTGGACTTCACCACCTTTTGTCACTGCCCTGAGCAAAACTGAAATTAACAGCCTTCGAGAGATTTAACAATATGTCCCTCAGGGTATCGCCAACTATGACTAAGGCCTTGCCACAGGTGGTACATAAAGGCAGGGAGGAGCAGGTACAATGGTGACAGGGCAGTGTGGTTGGGCAGGCTCTGCGTTTGTTTCCCACTTCGAATTTTTGTCATTTTCATTTTATATTCAGCCAGTATACTTAGTTTTAATTGGGCAAAATAGCAGGTAAGTTATTAGGTATTAAAATACCCTAAGGAATTGTTAGGAGACAGTTCTCATGGGTCTCTTTTGCTTATAAATGTTTTGCAGAGGCACTGGCAGCCTGTGTTCTAGACTATCTTTCCAAGAATGTTTTTAGTTTTTAGAGTGAACATTTTTTTTTAAGGTGAACTTAAAATGTTTTTAAGGTGAACTTTTACACTGCCCAGTGTGAAAGAGATGGCTCCTCAGAGGACAAAAAGTAGGTTTCCTTGGCACTCTGATTAGAGGCTTTAGTTGCCTAAGCTTCGGGTTCCTCAGCTGGGACAGAAGCCAAGTGTATAGACGGCATCCACTGCAGCCTCAGCTGACCACCANAAGGATAAGTTATTTTTCCAGTGTATTAAGGGACAGATTATTGATTGCTTTTAATGTATATTTCTACATCCATTTTTCAAATAATTTTTTGGGGGAGGGGTCTAAGTTTGCCTGTCATTATTACCATTACACAATAATTGGCTACCAGGTAAAATCAGGAGATATTAGGTAATTTTAGCAGAAGCATTTTGGTAATATAGGCACATTTAAAGTGACTTAAAATAATTACAGATCTCTCTATGACCTTGAATTTTAGGCAGTCAAAAATTTAAAGGGACTCATAATCACAATGTTTTAATAGTATATTCAAATAATATATAAAGACAGTTTTTCTGTAGATTATGTATGTCCTCCTGGGGAAGGCAATGGCACCCCACTCCAGTACTCTTGCCTGGAAAATCCCATGGATGGAGGAGCCTGGCGGGCTGCAGTCCATGGGGTTTCAAAGAGTCGGACACGACTAAGCGACTTCACTTTCACTTTTCACTTTCATGCACTGGAGAAAGAAATGGCAGCCCACTCCAGTGCTCTTGCCTGGAGAATCCCAGGGATGGTGGTGGGCTGCCATCTATGGGGTCACACAGAGTTAGACATGACTGAAGCGACTTAGCAGCAGCAGCAGCAGCAGTTCCCTTCTCCAGGAGATCTTCCCAACCCAAGGATTGAACCCAGGTCTCCTTCATTGCAGGCAGATTCTTTACTGTCTGAGCCACCGGAGAGGTCTGGTGGCATAAATAATATGTTTTGTGTCTTGACCCAGAAGCCTTGTATCTTTTTCAGTATCAATAAAGTAATAACAGGTCAAGTTATTCACGTAAAACTTGAAACCTTTCACAGTTCTCACTTTGTCATTCCCTCCAAAAGCTTCTTAATAAATTCTGTTTTTATTAACTATAATTATAATTTTTAACTTTCAAAGTGTGCTTTGAAGACAGAATATTTTAAAATGCAAAGTCTTTTGACCTCCTTACTGCTGAAATTAAGAAATAGCATTAAATTTACTGTGAGTTATTAATATTAACAACCTGATGTACGTAGATAACACTTGAGCTAGTGAAGCAAGTATCAATGGCTTATTAATATTCAAAGCCTCTAGGCTAATATAGGAATATAAATTACTCTATCTCTTTTCTTTCATTTTGCAGTCATCCAAGATATAGTTGTGGCTTAGTTGGTAAAGAATCTGCCTGCAGTGTGGGAGACCTGGGTTCCATCCCTGAGTTGGGAAGATTCCTTGGAGAAGGGAATACCCACTCCAGTATTCTAGCCTGGAGAATTCCATGGACCATATAGTCCATGGGGTTGCAAAGAGTCATACACGACTGAATGACTTTCACTATTGGGGGCTTCTCTGATAGCTCAGTTGGTATAGAATCTGCCTGCAATGCAAGAGAGCCTGGTTCAATTCCTGGGTCTGGAAGATCTGCTGGAGAAGGACAGGCTACCCACTCCATTGTTCTTGGGCTTCCCTTGTGGCCCACTTGGTAAAGGATCTGCCTACAGTGTGGGTTCCATCCCTGAGTTGGGAAGATCCCCTGGAGAAGAGAACTACCCACGTCAGCATTCTGGCCTAAATTCCATGGACCTTGTAGTCCATGGTGCTGCAAAGAGTCTGACGTGACTGATCGACTTTCACTTTTCAGATACAGTAGATGATTCTGAGTCTATTTAGTGATTTAAAAGGAGAAATTTATTTTACGTTTGTATGGCATTGTTCTCCCTATTGAATTGTTCAATTTTCTTTGTTTATTCATTCCAGAATTCATGTCACACAACTAGGTAACGGCCAAAGGAGTTCTTATCCTTCGGTCTATATTTTTACCCACCTCACTATGTTGTCTTTCTTAAATTTCATTTTATTTCTCTAGTGGCTCAGAAGGTAAAGAATCTGCCCGCAATGCAGGAGACCTGGGTTCGATACCTGGGTTGGGAAAATCCCCTGGAGAAGAGAATGGCAACCCAATCCAGTATTCTTGCCTGGAGAATTCCATGGGCAGAGAAGCCTGGCAGCTACAGTCCATGGGATCACAGATTTGGACATGACTGAGCAACTAACACTCTCACACAAGAAACAAAATTCCAACCTGTTTATATCCTTTCATCTCACCTTAAATTATCATTTTTTAAATTGATCATAATCTACTTCCCCTTCCTCAAAAAACCCTGTATTTTCCTTTAATTACACAGTGTTACACAGTTAAACACAAAACTGCACAGGGTATAGTCATCTAAGACTTTAATAAAGGATATTGGCGTAGCAGGAGAAAGATGACACATAAATATCAGAAAGGCGTGAAACATCTAGGTACAGCTCATAGGGCTCTTTGGTCCTTTTTCCACAAAATATGCTTCTTCTTCAGATTGCCAACCACCAAGAGAGTGCAAAATACCTTGGTCTTAAGAGAGTCAAATCACAATTTGACAGAGGTCTTTTAACAAGCCGCTGATCACTTCGCTAAAAGCCACACCACATGACTGATGAAATCAGGTGCAAACTACTAATGTATCTTTTTATAATATATGGAAGTCTTCAATAGTTTCTATTGATAAGCATTCAGATTCAGTAATCTTTTCTTCTACCATGCCTAACCTGTTGTTAATTTAATTCCATTCATTGTACTTTTTTAAAAAAATTCTCAAATAATGTATTTTTTTGATTTTTAGAAGTTTGAGTTGGGAGTTTAAAAATATCTTACATGTCTCTACTTAGCACATGCAAATTTCTTCTAGCTTCTTGAACATAAGGAATGCAATATAATAACTATTATATCTTTGCCCATTATCTCTGTTATCCGTATCATTTTTGGTTCAGTTTCATTTGATTCATTTTTCTCCTCATTATGGGCCGTGCCTTCTGTATTTTCCATGTCTGATGATTTTTGATTCAATGCCAGAAAGCATGTTGATTTTTGAGTCTTTGTTTAATTTTTAATAGGTGGTACCATGTTTAGCCACGTTTAACCTGGGGATAATTTTTCCCCACTTCTGAAGCAAGATCCCTTTTACTTCTATAATTTATATCCAGTGAATTATGAAGTTTTCCACTGTAACCGTTGGGTATTGACACAGTTTCAAGTGCTATGAGATTCCCGGGTACTATTCTTTTTGGGGGATGGTTATTCTTCAAACTCAGGTAGTTTCCACATATGCAAGTTCTCACTACCACTCAACTCAGTCCTTAAGGAAGAGTCTAGAATGGTTTCTGGAGGTGTCTCTCTGTGCAGCTCTTGCCTCTTCACGCACGGCCCAGTACCATGTCTTCAATTCATGTACATTAACCTAGGGTTTTGCCTATACTGCTCATCTCTGCCATCACCTAGAAACTTATCTCCAGACAGTAAACTGGGGCAATTTTAGGACTCACTGTATTTACTTCCTAAATCTCAGGACACCATTTTTTTATTTAACTATGTCAAAAGCTATTGTCTCATATATCTTGTTAGGTTTTTAGTTCCAGTCCTTGTGACTCCATCTTGACTGGGAGGGAGCAGAAGTCTGTTCAGTTTCAATAAACAGTGTAGACAAGCTAATAAAAAATGCCTCAGGGATTTTTAGATTTTAAATGGCACATTTTAATCACCAGCTATGACAATTTTTTTCTTTCTTGACCAAGGGTCAATCCAATAGCTCCTGGCTTATCTGGAAACAAGCACAGAAGTACCGCAGAGACCAAACGCAAATTATCCTTATTCTTTCATAGGTCCCTGGAAATGCCACTGCTGCCGACCTCCATATGTTTTCCTGCTGCTTGCTGAGGTCTCCTTTCTGCCTGGCTAGTGCTAGCTAACTGTCTCAAGCCAAACTGAACTTGCACTACCATTATACCTCATTCATTATTGTACTGTTACATTTATCACACGGCATTATAATTATGTGTGTACATATCTGTCTCCCTATGAGATCATAGGATCCCTGCAGGGAGAGATTATGTCTCTATAGCCTCAGTGCCTGATCTTCTTGGGGTTTCATAATAACACATTGACTGAATTAATGAATAAAATGAATATTTGAATACAAATTATTTTAACCAATAACAGCATAGCATATTTGGAAATTAATAATAGAACTGTAACAAAGTATTTTAAAGTTGTTGCCTAAACTTGTGCTCAAAATAGCTGAATTGCATGGAAGAATAATTTTACTCCTTTTAATTTTTCACTTTCTCACCAAATCATTTTATTGTTTCAAGAAATATGGCTTAAAATAACTCTTTTAGGTACTTTATATTTCAGAGACTGGATTAGTTGAATCTTCTCATGATTTTACTTAAAATCTTGTATACCAACAGGACCAGTTAAATATTACCATCACAACTTTTGTAGTTAAAAGACCATATATGACTCAAATGGTAAAGGATCCACTTTCAATTCAGGAGACCTGGGTTCGATCCCTGGGTTGGGAAGATCCCCTGGAGGAGGGCATGGCAACCCACTGCCATATTCTTGGCTGGAGAATCCTCATGGACAGAGGAGCCTGGCAGGCTACAGTCCATGGAGTTGCAAACAGTCGGACAGGACCGAGTGACTAAGCAGAACATATATCTCAAAGATGAAAATGTAGGATTTTCTTTTATAACTGACCATATTTTTGTTCACTTATTCCTGAGCTGCAGAAAAGTAACTTTTAACTCTTAGGTGCTAAGTTTAACCCAGAAGTTCTTCAGCTGTATTTAGATGTTACTATTTAAGTTGGTTGATTCCACACCTCGGCTGGGATTCCTCCCGCATTCTCTTCCTCTGAGTTGCTCACAAGCCAAGGAGAGGGCACAGAGGTAAACTTCAGGTAAGTCAGGGTGAGTGAACAGGGGTGGCGTGCCCGCCGTTGGACTTCCTGCCGCTCGCTCTGTGAGCGTGCCAGGCCCACAGCTCCCTATGTGAGGAAACCAGTAAGATGGCGCCGGCCGGGTTCTGTCGCCCACGTGCTCACGCCCTCCTGCCGCCTGTTCTGCAGACCGTGACCACGCACGGCTCTGCGCCAGCTGAGACCACGCAGAGCACACGTGTCCCGAGGTGCGTGCCTGGCCGTGGTCTTCCTTGTGAGGTACACCTGCATGGGCTTCGCCGCAACAGCTCTGGCTCCGGCCGCCCGGGGTCACCTGGGAGAGACGCCGTGGTTACGTTGTCTGACGTAATATGGCTGCTGCTACGGCTGCTGCGTCAGCCAGGAGAGAATGGACGTGTCTGCAGGCCCCCCGGCTCCTCGTGTCTTCTTCCAGCCTCTTAGCTCACGCCTTGCCTACCCTGGATTCAGCGAAAAGTGCGAATGCAAGACAGTTGGCGTCCGGAACGGGATCAGCAGCACACCATAGTTCTAACATGGCCGTATTCGATGCCGGCTGTATCCGTGGCCAGCTGCCCTCGTGGCTTCTGGATCAGCGCTTCCCCCCTTGTGCTGAGGCTGCTGTTATGAAGGAAAATAGAACATTTTGTGTGCTGAGACTGTTACTAATCCACCAAAAATGAGCACTTCACACGTATTCTTTTGCTTCCCAGGTAGGGCCTGCTCCTCACTCAGAGACTCACACGCTGCACGTATTTGATTCATCTGCCTCAACACGGACTCTTCAAAGGAGTTACAAGGCATTTTACCTCAGTGTTCTCTAACGCTTGCTAAAACTATTCCTCAGGAATCCTGAGAGGTAACCGAAATGAACTGAACATTATTTAACTGAGACATTCTGAAGCTTCCCAGGGTGTGAGGTCTTCTGAAACAAATTTGAAGTTGTCAAGAGTGAGAATTCAGATTGCTTCATATCCTTTTTGGCTACTCGTTTGCTCTAAGTAGCAGCTATATTTCTTTCCTGACAGATTTATTTCAGGTTATCAAACATTTATATCCTTGGCTCTTCTACTCTTCAGGCATAGAAAGGGAAGCTTTTATTATAGAAGTCAAATTGGAAAAAGTCATTCTTATTTATTTTATTTTTGCTTGAGGCTGTAGCTTGAATTCTGGTTTGAATTACTTTGCAGTTTTCGTCTGTTAAGTAGGGATCTACATTCAACAGGTGGTCAATAAATGCTCTATTTAAATTACATATAAAAATAAAAATGACAATTCAATTGGCACATGAGAAAGAAAATTTAATATTTCACAGTCACCCTAACTTTTGTAAAGGGCCAGTTTTGTTGATTATATAATGAAACTCGAATCTAGTTCATTGTATAGATGATAAATGAGCTTTACTAATGACATTAATAAGATAATTAAATCTAGAGTTTGGCACAATTTAATGACAGAAACATTTTCCTTAATTACAGTAGTGAAATTATTGATAGATTTTTGATATTAAGTATGAGTATGAGTGGTTTAAATCTGATGTGAAAGGCAGCCATCACGGCATCTAAAATGAAGCCATGTATATAGGTTGTGGTTAAACTAGATAAACGGGAAGAGAATGAGAATGGAGTCCTAATAAGAGGGTTGAAACAGCATTCTGGGACTTGCTGACTTGCTAGAAATCAGTGAGTCCACACTGAACCCAACCAGGATATAACAATTGAACCTTGGGAGCCAGGCTCTGTGCAGTGTTCCCATTGGTGATTCAGGCCTGGCTTGGGTGGACCTCATCCTTCAGAGCAGCTCACCCTTGCCACCATTCAGTATAAGCACAAAAGGATCACTCAGTATTTACTCTTTAGTTCATGCTTCTATCAACCTCCTTAGATTGTGAATTCTTAAAAAATGATTTTATTTTTCCTTTGTGTCTGCAGGATGTTCTCTATAAACAATGAACGAGAGCAAATGAGTAAACAGTTATAAGTAGTGCCCACCTTCATTCCTAATAAACAGGGTGTATATAAATGTATCTGTACAGGCACAGTTTTATTAAAATAAATGAGAAGGGGGAATAAGAGGATTAGCAGCTCCCAGAAAAGGCAGAGCTTTTCTAGCCGGAATAGTGTATAAATTACAATGGATATTATACAAATATTTAAAATGCAATTGGCCCTTGAACAGCACAGACGTGAAATATGGAAGTCCACTTATACCTGAATTTTTTTCAGTAGTAAATACTACAGTCCTCCAGGACCATGGTCAGTTGGATCTGTGGAGGAACTGTGTATTTGGCTGATGGTAAGTGATATGAAGATTTTTGACTGCTTGGGTTGGCAACCCTAACACCAGACTTGCTCAAGAGTCAACTATGTTTAACTTTAATGAAATGAGAGACTGAAATGTGTTTGTTTTCGCTAAAAACATTTTACTTCCCCAATGACTCAGTGGTAACCTCCCTGTAATGTAGGAGACACAAGGGATGCAGATTTGATCTCTGGGTTGGGAAGATCCCTTGAAAGAGGAAATGGCAACCCACTCTAGTATTCTTACCTGAAAAATCCCATGCACAGAGGAGCTTGGTGGGCTACAGTCTAAACGATTGTAAAAGTTGAACATGACTAAGCACACACACACATATAGGAAAATAGAAACAGAGAAGCCCAGATATGTAAATTGATTCCAGATAATTCTGGATGTCAAATGCTGGATTGAGTATTTAGGGAATGCCAAGTCATTCATGTTTTAAAGAGTAATGTAATTTTGTTTTTTAAACAAGGAATGTAATGTGACCATATCTGTGCATTAGAGAGATTTAGACAGTAAGAATGTATATTCTATTTAAAAATGAGGGTTGAAGATTAATAAACTGAAAATATACTGAAATGATAAGTGATTTTTTTTTTTTAATGATAGACCAACTTTCAGTGCATTGCCAGTTACAGCAAGGTGAAAGAGAAAGTATCAAAATGAAAAAAAGTCAGTAAAAATGCATTTGGTTTCTGAGAATTTCTGATAGTAGTTTTGACACTTTTTAAAAGATAAAGCCTTTTATATTAACTACAATGAACTAATCTCATTTGATTTGCTTTGAAGCCTACAGTTATCAAGAAGGAATTTAATGCATTAGAAAAATAATTCAGGAAGGCTAAAGAGAAGGCTAGTCTTCTACACAGACTTTTTTCTATTTATCTATAAAGAAAAGGTGCTTTCAGCCTTAAAGCCTAACAAACAAAATCATTAAAAAGTTAATAATACTTTCTCCCAAGCGTAAGGGTAAAACTAGAATTTGGAAGATATCTAAAAATAACATAAACAGAACACAATGCATAAAGGCAAATTATGACTCCAGAGAGGATTTTTACATCAAAGTTTCTTTCACTGGAACAGGAAATTGACAGCAAAGCTGAACTTGGATGCTCTTTTTGTCTGTTTGTTTGGAGGTAAACAGAGAGGACTGAAGTTGAGAGATGAATAAGCAGCCCTGAATGGGGCTGTTCTTTCTAAACTTTAAAAATGGTTGGTTTTGCTGTTCAGTAGCTAAGTTGTGTCTGACTTTTTGAGATCCCATGGACTGCAGCACACTAGGCTTCCCTATCCTCCACTATCTCCCAGTTTGCTCAGGTTCACGTAGATTGAGTTGGTGATACTGTCTAACCATCACATCCTCTGCAGCCCCTTTCTTCTTTTGCCTTCAGTCGTTACCAACATCAGGGTCTTTTCTGGTTTGGTCAATTCTTTGGTGCTTAGCCTTCTTAATGGTCCATCTCTCACATCTGTACATGATTACTGGAAAAATCATAGCTTTGACTATACAGGTTTTTGTCAGCAAAGTGGTATCTCTGTTTTTTAATATACTGTCTAGGTTTGTCATAGCTTTCCTTCCAAGGAGCAAGTGTCTTTTAATTTCATGGCTGCAGTGATTTGGGCTCAAAAATCACTGTATAGCATGTAATGTACAGCAAGAAGCCAGAAGACTATGAAATTCATGGATGGCTTCGCTCAAAAGGCTTTCAGTTTCAACTTGAAAAGGAGCTAAGTAAACATTGATTATTGGGTCATGGGACAGAGTTGTGGATGGGATATATGTAGAAGACATATTTTGAAAAATTTCAGTTTAGCTGGCATTTCATTAATGTCCAAAACAGACAAGCAAAGAATATCTTTCACTGGGTTAGTTTCGCCTATAGACTAGATCCTCCAGGAGGTATATAACCTGTTATGTACCTGTGTCAGGCTAATAACTTTGGGCATTTTCTAATAGATGATCATTAAAAATTTCTTTGACACAATTGTTTGTGTGTGTGTGTTGTGTATATGTGTTGATGTGAAGGTGAAAGGTAGAAGAATGGAGAAGGATATCTGGAGGTTGATCCCTCATTTAAATATTCCATGAACAGAAAAGAAGATCTGAATTAGTAAGCTTCCATCCATTCCTTCTGTATTATTGGCCTTCTTTGAGCAAAGGGGAAGTCATAGTCATCCTTATAAATGCTTATAGTTATTTTTTTAAGAAATGTCTTCATAAATAAAATTTTATCTTTCTTCTATTTCTAATAACTCAATTTAGCACATTTTATGGATTTTTGCCTTGACTTCTTTTACTCCTTAATTCTGCCCTGATTGCCAGTGAATAAGGTCTTTTTCTGCTCAAGTTTTACCCTGAGTGTTGAAGGGTATCCAAAGGGAATTTGACAAGGAACTGAGGGCTGAGATTTGAGTTTCTGAGACAGATTATCCAAAAGTGAGTGTGAACTGATGGGTAAGTAGTTCACTGCTATCTATAAAAGTTGTTAGACACAGTTCACCCATGCCCCTAATTCTGAGGAGGGCTTCATCTATAGAATGTAGAAATCTTTGTAGCAACTTGTAACAAGCTGTTGAAGTCTGATGATTATTTTTTCTGATAGATCTCTTGCCCCAGTTGCACTGATATTGTAAAATGCCCATCTGTAGGTTCAATACAAAGGTTGTTGGTTCAGGGAAATCAACATGTACTACAATTATATGTAGTAGTGATATTGTAGGTGCATTTCTCTATTTCAACAGTGACTGCATTAAGTCTGGAGATTGCTTTGGGTAGTATGGACATTTTAATAATTAATTCTTCTAATCAATAGTATGGGATATCTTTCCATTGTGAATCACCTTCAATTTCCTTATCAATATTTTATCATTTTCAGCATATAGGTCTTTCACCTCCTTGGTTAAGTTTATTCCTATACATTTTATGTTTTTTGGGTTAAAAAATGTTTTGAAAGTCGATCTATAATACTGTATGCTTTCAGATATACAACATAGTTATTCAGTATTTTTATGGATTATACTCCATTTGAAACTGTAAAATATTGGCTGTATTCCCTGTGTTGTACAGTATGTACTTTCAGCTTGTTTATTTTATACAGTACCTTGCACCTCTTAATCCCCTACCTTATCTTGCCTCTTTACAACTCTCTGTCCACAGATGACCACTCATTTGTTCTTTATACCTGTGAGTCTATTTCTGTTTTATTATGTTCATTTAAAAATTTTACTTTTCAGATTTCACATATAAGTGTTAATATACAATATTTGCCTTTCTCTGCCTGACTTATTTCACGGATAAAAATACCTTCCAGCTTTATTCATGTTGCTGCAAGTGGCACATTTTGTTCCTTTTCATGGCTGAGGTTTTTAAAAATCCATTTGGCCGTTGATGAAGTATTAAGTGTCTTCCATAGCGTGGTTATTGTAAATATTGCTGCAATAAACATTGGTGTGCATATATATATTTTTGAATTAATATTTCTGTTTTTTCTAAGATATATACTCAAGACTGGAGTTGTTGATCTGATAGAGTGTCTGAAGAACCACGGACAGAGGTTTGTGACATGGTACAGGAGGCAGTGATCAAGCCCATCCCCAAGAAAAAGAAATGCAAAAAGGCAAAATGGTTGTCTGAAGAGGCCTTACAAATAGCTGATAAAAGAAGAGAGCTAAAGGCAAAGGAGAAAAAGAAAGATATACCTATTTGAATACAGATTTCTAAAGAATAGCAAGGAGAGAAAAGAAAGCCTTCCTCAGTGATCAATGCAAAGAAGTAGAGCAAAACAACAGAATGGGAAAGACTGGAGATCTCTTCAAGAAAATTAGAGACACCAAGGGAACATTTCATGCAAAATGGGCACAATAAAGGATAGAAATGGTATGGATCTAAACAGAAGCAGAAGACATTAAGAAGAAAGTGGCAAGAATACACAGAAGAACTGTACAAAAAAGATCTTCATAACCCAGATAATCACAATGGTGTGATCACTCACCTAGAGCCAGACATCCTGGAATGCGAAGTCAGGTGGGCCTTAGGAAGTCACTATGAACAAAGCTAGCAGAGGCAATGAAATTTCAGCTGAGCTATTTCAACTCCTAAAAGATGATGCTGTGAAAGTGCTGCACTCAATATGCCAGCAAATTTGGAAAATGCAGCAGTGTTCACCGGACTGGAAATGGTCAGTTTTCATTCCATTCCCAAAGAAAGGCAATGCCAAAGGATGCTCAAACAATTACACAATTTTTTTTTAATTTTAATTTTTATTTTTTCATCTCAGGTGTACATGAGTTCCCAATCTTGAACCCCCCCCCCCCC